>BSAI01000038.1:5447426-5484183 GCA_036245035.1 Adrianichthys oophorus | reverse complement strand
GCAGCTCTGTTTTAGCAATCAGGCAACAAACATTAGCTACTAGCTCCATGTAGTAATCAGGCTAAAAAGTGTTGTGTCGGTAGAGTAGTCAAAGAAGCATGTGTGACAGCTCAGTTAACAAGTCCAACTTTATTCTTCTTCTTCAGTCTACAAGTCATCTAATCAGTATCTCCGCCAGCTGGGTAAATGGTGTAATGGCAATCAATAACATCACCACAAAAAGTTTAGCTGCTAGCTCCGTGTAGCAATCAGGCTACAAACATTATTTGCTAGCTTAATATAGCAATCAGGATACAAACATTAGCTGCTAGCTCCTCCTATATGTGAATGAGGCGACGAGCTTAGGAAACATACTTTTGGCCACGCGGCGAGCAGCAAATTTTTCACGCGGCAAGAAAGGGGCAGGCCATTCAAATTGGCCACGCGAATTGCGTTAGGTGTGAATGCAACTTTATGCTTGTGATCTTACCTTTGCTGCTCCTTCAAGGAATGGGAGACATTCAGAGAACAAATTTTACACACGCAGGTGAGTGACAACAAATGAAACTTAAATCCCATGTCAAAGATCACTATAAGTGTAAAACTAGACAAATTAATAACAAAGATTTAAAACAAAATATAAATACAAACAGCATTTAGCAATAAAATACATAAAAGACAAATAATGCAATAAAACAAATAAGAAAATACAATTCCACGAACTACTAAGTATTTAATGCAGTGACATGCAGTAGAGGATGACATTTTAGCGGGATCCCCACATGCAAGGGAGTTGTTTCTGCCGTTAAACACTGGACCAGGACAGGATCAAATTCTCACGGGAGCCGGACCCAGACAATTCAGTTGCAAATGATCAGGAGAGAGAGAACCAGGTGCAACAACAACAATCTTCTTCAAAACTGCATTTCTAAATCCCAACCTATAATGTGAAAAATCTTGCGTGAAAAGTATTTATTTTCTCCTGGTTTTGGACATTTTAATTTATATTTTGTGTGGTTGCAGTGTTTTCTGTTGTTTTGCTTCAAATTTGTTTAATAGTAAAAATCTAAATGTCTATGTAGTTAAACACTAAATTGTAAATAGTTGTTTTTGTTTTTATCATTTATTTTTTAAATTTTATCTTGAAGGACTAAATAACAGCATAATATCTAGTTTTATGAATAAAAACACTTTTTTTACATTAGTTATTCATTTTGTGCATAATTTTATATGGCTGTTGACAATATATTAAATAAAGCAACAAAATGGCCTAAAGAGCTGTTTGGGAGCCAAAAGAGCCGGCTCTTTTTAGTGAGGCTTTCCAAAAGAGTCAGAATTCCCATCACTACAACCAATGAGAATGACAGCAAAAACAGTAAAGGCGGAGCCATTTTGTAGTTTTCGGATAAAATGCCTACAATGTTACTCAATTGAAAATATAACTACATTACCAGACTGTTTTGGCAAAATCACAAAGAATTTTGAGAATGTAATTTCAAGAAATTAATCAAAGTAATATAAAAAAAAACTGTAAGTACCAAGACTAAAATAAAACTGATAATTTACCTACAAACAAGTACAAATGTCTGTGACCAAACATCATACTCAGTTATGTGGAGTATGATGAGTAAAAAAGGGAGAAAAAGGCTTTGTATGGAGGTAAATGTATAAAAAACATAAAAGTATTTGGTTATCTAACTCAAAATTAAATGAAAAAAAACTTCAATGAAAGAAACAAAGCATTTCCCTTGGGTTAGCAAAAACACAATGGATGAGTACTGAAGGCTCGGGGGCGGTGATAATGCTGGTGGAGGTATGATGAGCTGTAGTGCTCATCAATCAAGACCACTTAAAAGCCATAGGATCTGCTCTATAGCTAAGGGGTGAAATCAAGTTATAGCCCCACATCTGCTGATACCTGCTGGTTCATTAGAGGATCCTCTTACTTAGATGGCAATAGCATGACACTAAAAACACAGAAAAAAAATTAGAGGAACACTGGAGGTTTTTATTGTAAAAAAAACATTTTCAGAATGTTTACATTTGAGAAAGGAATAAAGTGAACAAGGAAGGTGGCATCAAAAGCATTTTTCTTTGTAAAATACAAAAAACAGGTATAAGAAATACTTTGAAATGTACAAATGTATAAGAAATTCAATATTTTCACAAGTTTAGTCTTTCCCAGTGGTTAAAAAATGAGTAAAATATTCCTTTATAGAAGAAATATTTATCAGACACACATTTTTTACAGTGCAACTTTGAACTGGTGAAATGTTTATAGTTAACAGCTAATTTAGTAGGCATTGTCAGCTTGAGACCACCATTCAGAGAATGAAACATATTGAACTGATTGAGTGCAATTACTTTGCAAACTTATGTGGCTGACATTGACAACAAAGTTAGTTTTTCTTGTGTTACAGTTTGTGGAGATGATTTGCCAAGAAAGAAAGAACTCAAACTTTCTAATGTATCCTTTGAAGGTAGTCTGAGCTTAGAACATAATGTTTGAGAAATCTTTGAGTAAGCCTCTCTTTATGTTACACGTAAGAAAAAATGTCATTCAGTTGGAAATTCTCCCTACGCCAGGGATGTCCAAATCCAGGCCTCAAGGTGCGGTGTCAAACATGTTTTCCAACCAACTAGCCCAAGGATGGGCAACTCCAGGCCTCGAGGGCTGCATTCCTGCATGTTTTCCAACATACCACGATCTGGCATGTTCTAATTGGCTGGACACACCTGAAGCAGGTAATCAGTCATGAGTAGGGCTTGGATATCTGGAAATCCTGCACACACAGCCCTCGAGGCCTGGAGTTTGCCCCCCCTGCTGTACATATTTATGTCTTTTTGACCATGCTATGAACTAATTTCAATAATGGGTTTTTCTATATTTTGCTCATAGCAAAATAGGGCGCAATATATAAATATAATATTGACAATATATAAATATCTGTTGTTCTTTTTCTCTGGTCTGGATTGGATGCAGGCTTTTTGTTTTGTTTTGGTTTTCTCATTGTGCAAAACAATTGCACTTGTGTAGCAATTGTAACACCTGTTGAAATCATAAAGGCAAAGGTTGCACTTCAAAGCTAGATATTATTTGTTAAAGTTATAGTTTTCTGAAAATTATTTTTATTTTCAAAAGCAGCTGTTTCAAAGTCAATTTCAACACATATTGAAATGCAACCATAAAAGGGCACAATTCAGAGCCTTTGTGTGCCGGTCCCAAGTCTGAATTCATGCAGAGGGTTCTGTCAGAGAGCATCCAATATAAAACCAAAGCCAAGAAAATCCTGCGAATGACTATAACTTCAATATGGGATCAATTGTTAGCCAAGTTTGCAATAGCTTTTGTTCCAGATGGTAAATGGCATAGATATGCATATCACTTTACCACCTTCTTAGAATGCCCAAAGCACTTTAATGTTGCAGTCCACTTCACACACATTCCCACTGCCAAACACTGCCCTAATGTAACTATTAGGAACAATGTGGGGATCAGTGTCTTGCCCAAGGACACTTGGACACACATGGCCAGGCAAGGTGGAAAATGAACCTGGGCTCTTCCAATCAGAGGTCAACCCTACCTTTGCAACACTGCCGCCAGAGTGCCAGTGGAAATTGGACAGCTGTTGGTATTAGAAGATACTCCTCAGTCACACTTGGAGCTCATCTAACCACCATCTTCCAGCTCTCATATATGTCACGAAGAAGTCCAATGTACTTCTCTGCAATACCAGACTTCCTCATCCAAACCACAGCTTCCGCCTCCATCGTGGGGATCTATAACTGGTGGGGGTAGTTACTCCAGGGCATTTGTTTATTGGGGGCCCCTGGGTACCAGGCGGCTGCGCTGTCTGCTACGGGCTCTGGGGGGCCGCTGGGCGTCCTGTCTTCACTGGAGCATTCAGTGTGAAGTACAATCCAAGAAACACAGTCACTCAACTCACCTTCTCACTCACTTGTACGAACACAGGTGTGGTGGATGTTTCTGGTATTATTTAGACCTGTCTCCAAGAATGTTGTATATGTAATCCTATGAATGTCTGTCTGTGTGCACGAGGACTTTTCAGTTGGTTTCAATTTTCAGTTTATAGTATACTATATACTTAAGTAGTTATGTGGATTCTGTGTGATGGCGTGTGTGCATGAGCAGCAATGCATACAATTTACTTTTGACTTTTATGTCATATCATGACTTTGTATTATCTTTAACACCCCCACCTCCCTCTGTTCCTGTCTTCCCCTCCACTGTCCCGACTGAGTGGCTAACTAAGGGTGGATTCAGACTAGGAACATCATTTGGTTCAGACTGAGACCACTTAAATTGGTCCAGATTGAATCCTGAGCCTTGCGTTTGGTCTGTATTCAGACTGCCGTCAAGCAGCCTTCCTGATTTGAACTAAAGCTTGTAAAAAAAACCACGTGACTAAAGATCTCTTTATTCATTGGCCAGAAATTACGAGGGCGGGGTAAAGCAACTAGAGGCGGAAATTATGGAAGTCCTGCACTTTTCAATCCTTGTCGCTATATTATCTTATTCAAACTTTTTATTTCATTCGCTAATTTTGATGTATCAACGTCAGGTACAACACTTTTTACTGCTACTTTGGTACGATGGAGGCACGGTGTAAGGCTGGCAAGACAACAGTTATGAAGGTAGGTTCATAAGTGTCTATGACAGATTGTTGGGAAAACAGGGAGAAACATAGTGTATTACATTAAAAGAACACATTTCAGTGAGTTGTTGCGTCTCATCATTGTGGTGTTATGACATTGTTTTTAAGAGAATTCTGTTAAGGAACTACAAGGTAGCTTTTGGGATGACGTCACAACAGTGGTGAGTGTGTGCCGCATAACGAGACACAGAAAAGCACGTAAGAAGCATTTTTAGCAGTGTTAAAATAAACGTAATAAAGAGCAAGTAGTTGGACCATTTTTTCCTGTTTGATAATACAACAATCGTTGCTTTACATTTGTTTGCGGCACATTCACTGCGCTATTCCTACTCTGTTTATATCATATCATATTGGGGGAAACAAACTCTGGATTACTTTAAACGAACTAAATGTGTCCAGTCTGAATACACCCCAAAACACAATTAACAAAGTTCGGTTACAAGAGCAGTATATATTAACATAACTGCAAAAGTATTAAACAATCCAATTGTAAAAGAAAACATGTCCATCACAAGAGGAACTCAGATACAATCTGTGTTCATTTGCTGGACAGGACAAAAAAAGTGTTGGATAATGTTGCCTCTGCCCACTGGAGGCAGAGGCTCTTCTTATAAATAGTCAACTCTAATTTCTCTCCCTTGTGCTTGAAGTGCAAAACAGAAATTGGAACTCTGATACACCGTTGTTGGTCTTACTCAAAGTTGCAAAAGTATTGGTCTGATATACTTTTTGAGGTACAGAAAGTATTGGAATTGAACCAAGATTTGGATTCGTTGTCTCTCATTTTGGGACTTTTGAGCAAAATTGCAATGTCTAAAGAAAAGAAAGACTGTGTTACTACAGTGGACCAGTGAAAAAGGACCAGTCAAACAGTCAAAGGATGGCAAAAAGTTGCATTGAACTTAAGCCCGCTGAAATACCTAACATGCTTAATACATGTAAAGACTGACTTTTTTATTTGTACTTGGAGACCTTATTGTAGAAATGAAGATACGTATCCGGACATGCTCACACACGGTCCTGTCACACAAATAGGATGAGAGCCAGTCGACTGCAGTACCACAAACCCAAACCAAAGTTTGGAATAAACCTCTACCAGATGCAGAATCTGTAAGATTAACACTCTGTCATAGCAGTAAGTGGAATATTTCATGATTGTTAATTAAAAATTAACAAAAAATAGCATTTTGTTTCTGACAGTTTAAGCAAAATTGTTGAGAACTAAAAAGTATGAGTAAGTGAAAGACCAGCATTTACTCTCATTTACTAAACATCACTGATCATGCTTGTGGTTGCAAAATTACAACAAGTTAGTAGTCAAAGCATCATTCAACATGCCTTCCTCAGACCCCTATCTACTGTCATTTTTTAAATCTGCAATGGTTGGAGTTGTGGGGCTCAAAGCATGCAGGCTGTTGTGCTTGATCTGAACATAGGGGTTCTTCCTTCCTAAGGAGTGATTCCCTCCTTATCTTGAATCTCCAGATCAGATCAGATCTAAATCATCTCCAGATCTAAAACTATGAACAAAAACTATGACATTATGGTATGAAGTAAGAACATTGTAGTAGATCCAATTTACTTTTGGTCACAGGTCAAACAACTTTTTTTTTGTTAGTTTTTTCATCCAGCACCACAGTGGCTGCCAGTTACCATCGCTCTGTGTTAGCTTACTTGTTTTTATGTTTTTGTTTTGTTATCCTCTTCTTTTTGGCTCTCTTCTCACACTGCCAAAGCTGGCTGACGTCATGAAATGGACGGCACCCACGAAGGGCAAAAGGCTGTCAGAGATCGAATCATTTCACTTCCGGGTTGGAAAATAGCTCAGGAAATAACTCCTCTTTTAAAAAAATCTTAGTTTTGTGTACCAAAGTTAATATATCATCATATACATGGATATGATTTACTATATAATTCTTAAGGGGCCCATACCATGAAAAACAACTTTTGGAGCTTTTAAATGTGTAATACTTTTCATTCCTCACAATAAACAACCTCAAAGCGGTATTTTGATTCGTTCACGCAGTTCTGAGCATTCCTCTAAAAACCTGTGCTCTCTGCAGCAGCCCCTCCCCTACCCACGATAACGAGCGGGCTCTCACGAGCTGACATCATAGATTGAGAACAGCCCCTCCAGGAAGAGTCTGCACATCCAGCACCGCCCCCAGGGCAACGCACACTTTCTCTGCAGAGCTAGTGGTGATCTGTAAAAACCTTTCATTTTATGTGCCCAATTTGCACATCCACCTTTGCAAAAAGTGCGAATGTTTGTTTGCGTACATGAACATGCGCTGGACCGCTGAGGCCGGCTCTAGAATGATGTTGTGAAATGGACGGGACCGACAAGGAGCGAAAGACGGTGCCTCAGAGATTGAATCGTATTACTTCTGGATATTAAAAGAGCCCAAAAAAAAAAAACCTCATGTTTCATAAATAATTAGTTTTTTAGTGTTTCAAAGGTAATACATGATCATGTATATATAGATATAGTTTACTGCGAAAGACTTAAGAAAATGATGGTACTGCCCCTTTAAGAATAAAAAGAATTTTTTAATGATGTCGTTGTTGTTCCTCTCCTCTTCTATGGAGTGAACTGCTGGGGGGGGCGGTGCAGAGATCTGTCTCTGTTCTAGAGCGACCTCTAGAGTCTGTGAGATTGGTGGAGGGGAGGAGGATATTAAACACACTGGAGTCAATCATGGACAATTCTTATCACTCTGCAGTGAGCAGGTCCTTCAGTCAGACACCTTAAAGTCCCGCCACAATCATCTTATGATCTAGTTTCAAAGCGTTCCCAGTGGTCTTTTAAATATGTTTATGCGGGGTTTTTTGGCAAAATAAAATAAAAAACCTTTTATTTTCTAGGACATGATATCTGCAGAGCAACACAAGTGCATCAGAAATTTAGCTCTGAATTGTGGGAGGGTTTGTTAGCAGAGTAAGCCTGCTCTGACTTCCCATCATGCCTTTGTTTACGCTCTCTCCCACTAGCTTATAGGTCCTGATACCCCCAACTTTACCGATGCAACACAACTGGTGAGTAATATCAGAGCCATCCATTCATTTGTTTTTGAGTCAGATGCCAACTCAGACGAGGAAAATCAAGTGGATGCATCAAAGTGGAGTGGATCAGGGAGCTTTTGGCCCGCCAACTGTAAAACCTACATTTCTGCTACAGGCTTTTTTCTTTTATTTTTGCCTGTTCCTCATTCACAACTATTTGAAAACAGGAAGACTAATTTCTCAGAAATGCAGTTTATGAGCTTTATTTTCTTCACATGCATACATGTCCCCCATGATGAGAAAAAACTCTACAAGAAGATGTTAAAAACACCAAAAACAGCATTGAAGTGAGTCTTTAACACCTTACTGCAGGAAGAACCACTTTTCAGAACTTTCTTCCTGTCAGCTCTTCCTGCAAACCCTTCAGTTGTGCAACCATCCTAACCGTTAATGGCCATTAATCTGATCGCTTCTCACCATCTTTCAGGGTAATGCAACTGCAAAAGGAGATCAAAGGCAGGTTGCTGAATGAATGAATCATATCTCTACTGAGAACAAAGCCATGAGGGTAGTGCTTGTATTTGTCCTGGCACTCAGCCCTTTACTGTGACGTTATAAGACAACCAGTGTTTTCAGCCTCATATTGCACTTGTTCTGCAATGGTGGCTGAGGGTGTTTTTCTTTAACAGTGAAGAAGACATCCTGTGAAAACTCAGATGTGTATCAAGGCTCCATAAAAGTAACCCAACTGCAATGGGTCAAACTGATTTCCCTGTTGACTAAAGCCCAATTTTAATAACCGAAAATGTTAATCGGATGCAGTTATTAAATTTATGTTTTACCCTCCAAGTTTGCATGCTATTTGATGGTCTTTGGAGAGTTTAAATAGATGTTTCATGCATTTGCTTTCTGTTTAACTGTTCTTTATCTGTTGTATTTTCACTGAGGAACAATGGCAAAGACAATTTACTGTCACCTGCAGGGAAAAAGACATTAAATGTTTCTTATTCTCTTTCTAATTATTCCTAAATGGAACATTTAGAATAAGACTGCCAAGTAATGCAGTTAGATTTTTAATAAAGTTTTGAAGCAAGCTAAATTCTGCTGCTGCAGAACTAGGCAATATTTTTCCTGTGAAATTAGAATCAGCTGGGGGTCTTGCTTTGTTGGCTTTATTGTGTAATCACATGACAGTCCAGCATTCATGTCATCCTTAATCCCAAAGTAGGGGCTTAAAGTGAAAAATATGCTCATCCTTCTTTAAGTGACATGCTGTGAGTGGTGTTGGCTAAATGTGATTACAGCATCAAATATGTAAAAGTGTTGAGCAACAAACACACAAACCAATAGGAGTAGAACACAAATTGTGTCTAGAGATTTTTTAAAAAGTGTAAAAAAAAACATCTAACCTCCAACAGAAAAACCAGATGACGTGGTTTGAAATACACAACGGTGAAACTGAGCTCTGGTTTCTCAGATGGTGTGAAAGGACCTTCAAAACAGAATAAAATACATACTAAATCTTTTCAGAGGCAGGATTCAGCCCAGCCTCATCCTGCAGCTTTTAGCAGATGCAGATCACCTGTGTGCGCTGCAGTTTAAGACACCGCTACACCACTCTGAGTACCAGATTGTGGTCAGTTCTCTCTCCTCATCCAGTGTACCTGTTTAGCCTGTTTCCTGCCTTGTCTCGACCCCTTTACTCGGCCATTTACTGTGACTGTCTCCCCTGAATACTTGCAGATGCCCCCAACTGTTTGGAGGACTTTTCGGACTGACAAACTACTTTAAACTCTCCATCCTGAGTCAGTGCATTTCGGGGTCCACCTTCACCAAACTAAAAAGGAAAAGGTGGGCTGTTATATTTATGTTGTGAGGATTAGGTAAGAGGCAAAATCCCGCTCTTAAATCATCTTATTCATAAGAATTAAATCATTCTCAGATCATGCTAATATCCTTGTTTCAACACGTGACAAATGCATTTGAAACTGTCGGTCAAAAGAAACATAGATCAAGCAGGTGGTCCTTGGCTCCAGGTTGTTAAAAAGACATGGGCAGAGCTTAACGTTACTGTAGACTGGTAGTTAGGGTCATTTTGGAGTTTTGGGGAGAAGACTAAAACCAATTCACTCAATCTTTGGTCACATTCATAAACTGTTGAAAGATGAGTAGATTTTATCTTTTGACCTCCCAGCACACTGACACAATGTATTGAAATGAGAACTTCTTTAAAAACAATTTAACAAGGCCAAATCCATGTATAATCTTGTTACAGTATGTTATGTTCAAACCAAAGGCTTTTAACACATCAAATTTGTATCTGCCACTTTTTTTTCCATCCTGAGCTGCAGCTAAGCATTCAAATCATCAACTTTATTAATAAATCACTATAACACAATTAAAATGGAACAAAGTGCTGTACGTTAAAGGTTAAACGTGATAAAAACAAGTCAAATAAGTGAAGAAGGCATAATAAACAAAATCTTGATGGGTAAAAACAAAGCATTGAGGGTAAAATATCCTATTCAGCAGCAAAGTGTTTTGGAGCACAGAAAAGGCTTGTTTAAATGTAGAATGGTTCAGTACATGAAGGTGAGGACCCCCAAGCAGCTATGAACATTAGCAATGTGTGTCTAATGATTCTCCATGGGTGCTACAACCAGCCAAACGTTCCAGATTGACCACTTAATAGACTTCCCCAACCCACCAAGCAACCCCCCACCCCGACTCACAAGCAACTGACAGAACCAACTCACCAAGAACCAAACTCCACAGAACCGACAGGGGGCAGAGCCAAACCATCCCAGGGCCACAGGCAGCTGGAGCCCACTCCCATAACATGATGAATCGACCACAGTATTTCAGCTCTGTGAATACTTTCACAGAGGTTAAATTGACTTTCCTCACGTTCAGTAGCTGTCAGCAGGTCTGTCACAGAAAGCTGAGAGTGCAGATGACAGGTGGAAGAGCAAAGCATCTGTGCAGGAATGAAAATGGCACCGCCTGGACACCATGGCGACAAAATGTTTCAAGAGGCTCTGTAGTTCAGAAGTTGAAAGCAGGAGATGCTGTCCAGATGCCTCTTTTCTGCCTCAGCTGAAGTGCTCATTCCATTAGTCAGGGTGTCACTCATTAGTGGGAGAGACATGCCTTTTTGTCAGAGCTGTGCTTTTCAGGCTTCCTTTTCTGCAAGACAATGGCAGATGGGAATGTTTCTATATTAGTAGAGGCCTGTTGCATGCTTAGACATGCTGCGCAAAGTTCAACTGTCACGCTCACTCTCTGCCTCTGCTGCTCTGTGGTTTCTCTTCCTTCACAGGCCTTTAGGACCTTGTGAGCTGCAAAGGCCTGTGCAGGCAAGTTTGTGTTTGCTTTTTAAAGATCCTCAAGCTTTGTTGAAAAAGAAAAACATTTCATTGACTAATGTTGATTTTAAGAATTGCTAATAACATTTAAAAATATAAAAATATTTCAATTCAGAAGTCTTGAAACAGAACCAGATGTTATTTTGTGAAAACCCACACACCTGCTTTGTCATTAACAAAAGAAGCAGCAACAGGCTCTTAAGCTCTATCATAAATTAGCTGGTGTCCTTCTTAATAAAAGCTCCATATCTGGTTTCCAAAGAACTGTGACTCATTGGGACTAATGTGTTTTCCTCCTGTTGCAGTCGTTCCATCGCAGACAGAAACATTTCGCACAAGCTGTTCAGAATGGTTGCCACTTCACTCATACCTAATCCAGACAATTCAGCTGTGACATTTTTATTGGCGGACAGTCAAAAACAAAAAAGTTGCACTCCTGTGTAACATAACGATACCCTAGTTACAGTAGCCAGCAGTTTGGCCCCAGCAGAGGCACACAGATGTGAAAGATCGTGTTTCAGCTGAACACTGATACATCAGTAACCCCAACAAGCCTCTGCAACTGCTCTGCACACAGGTATGTGCCATGCTGTCTACGGCTGATTGAGTTTTTGATGATACATGAGAAAATATCACAAATTCTTTCAAGTCTTCTGCAAAATAAGTCCCTTTTAGATGAAGGAGACAGACAGCCGAAATCTTGAAACAGCCCTCATGTCTGCTTTGCCTGTGTGATTCCGCCTATGGTGCCCTGAACAAAAAAATCTTGTAACCACAAGTGGATTGACCTTGCTTTGTAACCAGAGACATTGTTGTACTTTGGAATTCACAAACCTTCATCTCTGCAGTCAAGACCTTTCATCACAATGGTTCAGCATCTTGATCTGCCGTCAGTTATCTGCCAGGAAAAGTAAACACAAAACAAAAAGGCCCACACTTAAAGAATATAAAGTAACAGAGACATTTTAATCATGGGAAGCTCATGGGTGCTTAATATTTTCAAGTGATTCACAGCCTCTCAGTCTGTAAGCAAACTCCTGATTCAAAAGACAATTATTTAGAATGAACATAGGCTAAGCAATTAAACATATTTGACCTTTAAGGCAGATAAATGTGGAACACTATTAAAAAACATATAGAACACCATAGGAAAAAAAATGAAACAAACAAAATACATTTTGCAATCTCCAACTAATGCTATGCAAAGGCAGGGTCAACCCTGGATAGGTGTCCAGTCCATCACAGGGCATGTGTAAACAGAACTAACTTTAGAAAGACAAAAATATTGTTGGCCATTAAATGCTGAATGAGAATCAACTTCAAATAATGTTAGCAGCATTTTAACACAATCTGGTGTTTTACTTGTATAATTTTTAAAAACATGGTTACATAAAGTCGTTCCCTTAGATGTAGAAAATGACACATATGTGGGAATATCAAATACTGTTCTAACGATCTGTCCGACCTCGTGAGATTTTCCTACAAGTAGCAAAAAACAATAGATATATCTATCCAAATGTCCTACCTTATCAGAAAATCCTACTTACTGTACATGAACGAACAAACAGTTTGGATCGTAAACACAGAAGGGTAGGAAAGAATTACGGGGAGGGGAGGAAAAGATCACTGGGGACAGCACAGTTTATGGGTTGAAATGTATACGTAGTATGTTGTCGTGTGCAGGTGGAGAGTGTAAGAAAAGTGTGCGGTTGTCATTAATGAGTTGTATGGAGACAATCCAGCAGATTAGCGGCAGATCTGTGTCCACAGTGCCTCTCTGTCCTCCCAGTGAACGATTCAAAATCCGTGAGGTCTTTCAAAGCAAACCCTGCAGAATATGATTATGTGCTGGAACTCAAACGCTCAAATAATGCAAAGTCTTAAGATACCATTGACTTTGAATAGGCTACAAGATCATCCTAAACGTTCACTGTTCTGAGTAAACTCACTCAGATTTTCCTAAAATGTATTCTAGAAGTTCTCTTTTAGTAGCTGACAGTAATTATTTACTTGTGAAAAGTCACATCCTTGTTTTTCCAACTCTATTTGTACAACTGTAGCACAGCAGTGAATCGCCATCTCGACATGTCCAATACAGCGTCCAACTTTACTGCTGCAACAGGTTAACATGACATCTAGAGTTTATATACAATATTCATCCCCCTTGAACTTCTCCACATTTTTTCACATTATGACCACAAACATAGATATATATTTATTGGAATTTGATGTGAAAGACCAACACAAAGTAACACACACTTGTGAAGTGAAAAGAAAATGATACAAGAGTTCAATTTTTTTTTTTTTTTTACAAATAAAAACTAAAAAGTGCAGTGTGCAAAAGTATCCAGCCCCTTTTTCTCTGAGTGCATCTAATTCCCTTCAGAAATTGCTTGATGATTGGTGACTGATCAAATGTTGACTTAATGGAGTCCACCAGTGTTTCATTTAAACCCAGTATACAAATCCAGCTGTTTAGTGACGTGTCTGTGGTTTGTCAAGAGAATATTGGGGAGAAAACAATGTGAACCCCCAATATGAACAAAAACCAGCATCTTTTAAAGAACACTTCCTACAGTAAATGTTGAAGCATCAAAACTTTTTATTACAAAATCCATTCATTTCTTTGTGCTTTGCTAAAGGTATTAACCACATTTACCCAAAAATCTGAGAGTTTGTGCTTGTGCGAAGATTTTTAAATGTAAACTAACAACATCTTTTCATTTAACTTTGAAATAACTGATTTATTCAATACATTCCTTGGGCTTTCAAGTATTTTATGGCTTTTATGGTTTATCATTTGTAAGTCTTTATGCTGTCTATCTTGTAATATATGCAGTGCCTCCTCAAATTTTAGCCATATCCTTATTATGTCTGTTGTTTCCATTGTTGTTGCTTTTAATCAAATGTGTCTTATGACTTTCTATTGTTTTAACTAATGTTTATAAACGTCTATTTTGTGAAGCTCCTTGTGTAAAAAGTGATATATAAATACACTGATTGGTTGATTAATTGATTGATTAAATAGAATAAAACCTGATGAATTTTTGCCCATAACTTTTGTTTTATATCACTTTTTTACTTCTCAATGTTAAGGTTGAGTTTTTAAATGATTTTTTTTATTTGTTTTAAAAATGTTTTAAAACAAAATTAGTTAAACTTAACTACTTTAATTTTAACTACAATTCATGGCCAATATCTATTTTTCAAGTGCAGCATTTATTTTTGGATGTTTTTTTTAAAAGAGAATAATGTCGTAAGAACAACTTTTTGTGTCATTTTTCTAAGGTTCTTATTACCTAAAAGAAATCTTATCAGATAGCTTGTAATTCGTGATAGATATGTTAAAGGATTGACTGACAGTGCAGAGTAACTAACTTTACAATCAACAATTCACTATACAATATACCACATGAAGAGAAAATGCTTGTCTTTAATGCTGGTCCCTAACTAGACAAGTTGTATCATCTGCAATAATGCTAGTGTGAATGCTTTTTACTGAATATGGTTGCTGAAGATGCTGAAGCTGTTTGTTGAAAATGCTGAAGACATTTATTCTAATTGTTCAAGGGATTTGCTGAAAAGGCTAAAACTATTTGCACAATGGTAAAGTTTCTAAAGAACTTAAAGTTGCAGAAATTGTAGAAGGTGCACAAAGAATTTGAAGATTTTTTTTTTAAATCCAATAAATTTTGTAAAATTTTAAAAACTGTATCATTTATGAATACCAAAAGTACAAGCATTAATGTCCTGAGCGGGCAAATTGTTTTAATGCCAAACTTGCAGAAGAGCACAAGCATGAATGTCCTGAACATGGTGAACGTTTTGATACCAGTATTACATAGGTTTTAAAAGTGCACAAAGAACTTGAAGAATTTCTTAAAATAAAATCTCAAAAAACGCCAAAAAAACTGCCAGATTAGCCTATAAAACCTCATTAGCTGCCAAATAAGGTGACATAACACTAATATAACAGCTTAATGCCAAATTATTTGAATATTACTGTACAAGGTGAAAACATATAGCCCAAAAAGCCTAACATGATGCTAATATAAAGGCTTGTTGCTAGTCTACTTAAAATACTGATTCAAATTGATTTTATTCCAAACACATAAGGAAGTGGAAACAAACAGTGAACAAAAACATGCATGTGTCATTGACAGTGTCAATTGTCCTCTGGAATTACTTAAAGCATGTATCAGTGTGTGTGTGTGTGTGTGTGTGTGCGTGTGTGGGAGAAACAGAGTGTCGTCGCCATGGTAACAGTTTCAAAGTCTAGGTCTGCTGTGCGAGTGCAGTTGCATTTCATCTAACCACACACACTGCAGAGTCTGAGATGGACAGACTTTGTCCCGAACAAATTGATGTTGTGTCTAAACAATAAGTCAGATCAAAATATTTCTTTCCGTTTTAAAAATCTCACAAGTTGAGGAATTCAGTGATGTCAACTTTATTAGTCTCAACTACAAAATTTTCTGTAAATTTGATTTGTTTTCTTTGCCGAGCTAAAAATGTCATGTTATCCAATGGCACGGCTTCAATATGTGCTATCTCCAACCAAATGTTCATATCTTCAAAACTCTCTCACTTATCAAAACGTTGAGTCCTTGTACGACTCACAAGCCTTTGGGCTAGAATGTGTGAAAGGTTCATGTCTGTAAGTCCAAGTGTCTTTTCACAATCCCAAGTTCAATACATGATTTAGTGTAAAAACCAGAGAGATAGGCGGGGATAGGCGAACTGAGTAAACTTTGTGTGTGTCAGATTAGGGGTTGTAAGGACAAATAAGTTAGCCCCACAGGTTTGAGGGTCACATTTTTCAAACCCAGAGGCATTTTTCTACTTTTTGCCGAAAAAATTGTGACTCGTGTGTTCGAGTAATGGCAGGTTGTCAGGAAAATTTAAATCTTAAAATATTGGAAGTGCGCCACTCTAGCTGTGACCTCATCCACTAGATCAGTAACGTAGTAGAAAGAAGAAGTTCATAGGTTTCAAAGTGCACAAAGTTTTTGAAAGATTTGAAAAATTTCTCATTCACTTCCTAGGAGGAATATTTTGCTCAATATTTCAAAAACTATACAGTATATGAATACTAAGAGTACAAGCAATAACGTCCTGATTGAGCTGAAGGTTTTGATACCAAGTTTGCTGAAATCGCCGAAAGTATGAAGGAGTTTTTCCGTGCCGAAAAGCGTGTGGAAGAAAGCAGGAGAAACACTATAGTTTGAATGCTGCACAGCGTTCACACAATTAGAAGATTTCATTTGGAGAGCTGCAAAAGTTATGTGAAATTGTGTGAATGCTGCACAGCGTTCACACAATTAGAAGATTTCATTTGCAGAGCTGCAAAAGTTATGTGAAATTGGCAAGTTAAAATTTTTATTTCATGTAAAAAGACTCAAATATTTTTTAAAATTGCAATTTTGATAAATTCTGCTTTCGTGCTTGGAAAGATGACAGTTGCAGATGACAGTTGTTTATGGTGGTTCCTGAACAGAAGAGCTGAATCCACAACCACTTTGGCTCTTATAACCAAGAACACTTTTCATTATAGTTTCAGACAAGCTACCCCTCTGTTCTTTTTATTTTAAGGATTGCTACAAGTCCAACAAGGGCTGCACGGTGGTGCAGTGGTTAGCGCTCCTGCCTCACAGCAAGAAGGTTCCCGGTTCAAGTCCTGGCTGGGGGACCTTTCTGTGTGGAGTTTGCATGTTCTCCCCGTGCATGCGTGGGTTTTCTCCGGGGACTCCGGCTTCCTCCCACCGTCCAAAAACATGCTTCACAGGTTAATTGGTTACTCTAAATTGTCCCTAGGTGTGGATGTGATTACGACGGACTGGCGACCAGTCCAGGGGTGTACCATGCCTTTGCCCATGCGGGGTCCGGCAACCCCGTGACCCCGAAAGGGATAAAGCGGATTGGAAAATGAATGAATGATAAAAGTCCAACAACCTTCTGGGAGGACAGCAAATGCCCAGAATCCTGATTTTGTAACTGTTTCAATCCATGGGCAAGTGTCTCATGCAGCTCTCGTTAAGAGTCCTTCCCTTCTCTCCTCTCGTGAAAGAGTAATCTTTTTTTCATTAGCCTTTTTATTTGCTTCTCACTGATCCACTTCAGACGTAACACACAGTTTATTTGGATACTCTTAATTACAAAGGGAGATAGTGCACCCTCCACACAGAGATGAATGCATCTCCCACCCCCCTAAAGGGCAATGTAGTTTGGAGCTGAACACTCTGTGATTGCATTTTCCAGAATGGATAAAGTTACTGAAACACTGACCAGACTTAAGCCTTTTTAGGCTTAACAGAGCAGAAACTATCATTCCTGCACACCTTTGCTGTGAGAAGCATAAAGAGAAGAAACGTTATCTGATTTGCTAAAGGTCAAGATGAACTACACAGAACTGCAGTTTCCTTCCAGATACCCATTTAGGAAGTATAATTACTTTCAGCAGGTCTTCATTTTTCTTGCTATTTACTTTTAATTATTATTTAATTAAATAAATGTTAATAAAGACCCACTTCAATGAAAACATTGTTTTTAACATGTTCTTGTGGCATTTTGCATATGATGAGGCACATTTAAAGAAAATTAAGCTTAAATTGGCATTTCTGAGTATTTTTTATTCAAATTGTTGTGAATCAAGAGCAGATGCAAAAAAGCTGTTGTAAAAAGCTCATAGGTATAACACAGAAACTACTACGCCAGGCCACAAGCTCCCTGCTCCACTTTATTCTGATGCATCCACTTGTAGACCATTGGAACTATGTACGTCATTTTTTCTGGTATCTGGCTCAAAACTGTACGGCTGTATGGCTCCAACACTACCATTTTTGTTGCAATAGTATTGTTAGCTTGGGGTTGTGAGAGTCTGTAGCTAGCGTGAGAGAATGTAAATATATGGATGTTGGGAAGTAGGGTTGGACTTAATCGTCGCCAAAAGTCCATCCACATCTCAGAGGCAAATTTCTGTTGAACTCCTGCCACTCTGCAGAAATTATGTCCAGAGAACAACACAGTTTTTGATTTTGGCTAAAAACTGCACAGTCAAAATTTAAATTAAATTAAGATCTATTTTGTGCAATGCAGCAAATGTCAGAAATTCGCCTCTGGGTTGTGGGCGGGACTGTTGGTACAGAAGTATCTCTATGTTGATATCCTAGCTTTTCTTTGTTTGCACTCTTTTCCGCTAGCTTGTAGACCCACACAAGCACAAGCTAACATTAGCATAGCAAAAAAAAAAAAAAAAAAAACGCAAGCAATATTGGAGCTATCCAGCCCAACAGTTTTGAGCAAGTGGATGCATCAGAATGGAGTGGAGCAGGAGACTTTGGCCCACCCATTTAAGTTGCTGCGTCACAACTCAAAGCTTTTTCAAACCACAGTTTGAAAAAAGAAAAACTCAAAATTGCATTTTTATTCTAAAATTATTTTATGTACATGTACACCATCACGAGAAAAATGTTACAAGAACATATTAATAACGTTTTATTGAACCACATTATAGCATTGACCTCTAAAATTAGCACACAGAAAACAATTCTTATTCCAATCATGAACTAACTATTAAAATTAGCTGTTTATTTTCAAAAATCAACCATTAAAAAAAAGGCAAAAAAGTGAGGCAAGAATTCATTAAAAAAATCTGAAGTCGCATGTGTGCATGTCCCCATCAAGGTAATTTGTTTGTATACAAACTGCTGCACTACTGCAAAAACTGACATCTGTGCACATGTAAACAGGGATTTTTCTAAAAATATTACTAACATGCATTAGGAATAGTGTAGGGTAAAGTAAAAAAGTCTTAAATCTCATGCGCAATTGGTTGTGGGCATTGAACCTACACTATTTCAGTTTAGAGCCAAAACAAAAAGAATGCTTGGGGTTGTAGACTATGACTGTCAACACCATGATATATGGTAGCTTATTATTTTCCCCTCATTATGATTAATAACATTGGAAGGTATCTTCCATTCTTGTCAGGCAGGAAAATGTAATTAGCTTTCTTGGATGCTCTTGCAGCCAGGCGTCCTCTTGCCTGCTCACTTGCACAAGATGAAACACCCAGATTACAGGAGATTTTTTTCTTGTATGAAAATTTGTAACATTTTATGACTTAGTTTGTCTCGGTAAATGCTACTTTTAATAACTGTATTTCATGAGTAAAATTTAAAAACAAATTTTCACTTTCTTAAGAGTATATAGAGATTACTTAGAAAACTTTTAAAAAGTTGCCTCTTACAAAGCATCAAACACCTCTGAATCATTTTAGAGAAGATCTTGCGTTCATTTAGAATTGACCTTTCAAAGACGACTTAACTTTACTAGTCCGGTTATTTTAAATTTGATTGGCAGTTTAAAACAGATTGCCAAAAAAATTTCTAATGATAATAAGCATCACAAAATAGGTTAATAAACTAAAAAATCAGTTTTAGCCTATGTTTTCAAAATAAGCAAGAGGGACCTGACTGCAGACAAGATGGTTCCCAGAAATCATTAGCCAGAAGCAGATATTCCTCAAGATTTCAGAGATGTGGCAGCATTACCATTATATATCAAAAAAGGTTTGGTGTGCATGATTATAGAGATGTGACGTTTGCAAACTAATCGAATCTTTTGAGCGGCTCATTAACCTGAGCGATAGGAATAGACTTGCGGTCGGCTGGGAACCATTCTTTATTTTGTTATGTTTCCTCTCTCCTGAGTTTTATGTGGTCACATAAATGCTCAAACAAGTTTCTCCTTCTAACTTCAGAGTCAAGCATCATGCGAGTTGTGAACACTGAATACGTACAAGCAGGGCCAGACCTGGGCACAGGTGACATAGGCGGCCGCTTAGAGCACTATCTGCTGGAGGGGGCACCAAAACCCAATTCCTTTTAGCCCAGGGCTTGTCCTGAGTTGGAGTCATGAGTTTGAGTTGTTCTGTTTGTTGAAAATGTTCTAGCTTTTGCATGTGTGGTGGGACGTCCTCTCACAAACACCCAAATGGAGACAAGATTTGGTGGTGATAAAATACACAATTTAAAAAGCCTGACAAAGTTCTAAAAAACAAAGAAAATGCACTTGTACTGTTGGACCATGATCCAACGCTGGGTGAGGATGGCTGCCTCCAAGGACCCCTTCAGCCCTAGTGCAACCGTGGTTGGCCAACTACCTACAACCAAGGGAATCTCCTGTCCCCCTCCCCACCTGCTAAGGGCCCCAACACACACAAACACCCCACAACAGTAACCAAAAAGAAACACACCCTAAACATGGGGTGGGGGGGCCACACAAGTGGGCTGGTGCAAAATGGGGTTTGAGTGAACTTTCAAATGCTGCTCAGCACATTTCTTTTCTGCTGTGCATACTTCCAAACACTAGTCAGTGCTGTTTTATTTTTTTTGCTGAGCATACCCAGTGGGTAGTTGATGTTGAGATGACACCAAATCAACATCAAATTGTTAGAAACAAGTTGAACGTGCAAATCAACATCAACGCTTTAATATCACTTTGACATCATTGTTCAGTGGACAATTAATGTTGAAATGATGTCAGAATAAACATCAGTCCTCGATATCAAATTAAGGTAAAAAAATAACAAGTTTAATGTGCAAATCAATTTGACGCAAAACCTTAAGATCAATTTGACATATTTACCCCTTTTTTGATGTCATATGAATTTTAAATTTGGACCAATAAACTTAAAACAAAATAAATGTTAATTGGAATACATATATACTCGTTTGTTGGGTGACCATAAGAACATTTGGGAAGGATTTCCATCTACATCAAGTCTTAAACATTTGTGTTGGGAGACATCAATGAGAGTATGTTGGTGCAACATGATTTAATAATGTTGCTGTAAAAGGATGATGGCAGCAGATTACCTGACCTTGCTGCTAGTGTCAGGAAATGGTAGAGAAGGACCAAAAATGAAGGTGTAATGCAGGTGCAGCTCACACTGCATTAAAAAGTCTCGACAGAGCTCAGGATTTCCATTAAACTCATCAGGAAGCGAGAGTCATGGACCAACCGGTGCTCTGGCAGCAGGTGATGGAGGAGTCATGCCGGCGGGGTGATGTGCAACGGCGGCGGTTGGGAGCATCTCAGGAGGTGGTGTGATTGGACCGGCTTGCGTGTGAGTCAAAATGGCATCAGTGGCAGCAGTCAGATGCTGGAGTTGGCGGCCATGTTCAAGCAGCAAACCCGGCCGGGTTTGAAGGGCAAGGAACTCCCACAGCTGTATCCATGTCTGGCGAAGTATTCTAAAACAGAGTCAAAGGTGGTTGGATCAATTTGCAGTGGTTATTTGAAAAAGCAGGGTGGGCGAATCTAAAATAGAAGGTGCTCAGGCAGGCGTGGGTCAGAACTGGCATGGCTTGTCAAAGATTAGAGCAGGCTTTGATTAAGGGCAGGCAGCTGACAGATGGGAGTAGAGCCAGAGCTCAGGCCTGTAAACAGAGAGGACCGCGCTCAGCCTTGTCAAAGATGAACAATACTTCACACTGAGCAGAGCTGGAGGCACTGGCTAAATACTGTGGAGGGCGAGTGGTGATGAGACTCAGCTGTTGGACTTGTGGCTGAAGGGGCAGCTGGGTAATGGAGTTGGGGAACCAGGAAGTAGTTGCTATTCTGGAGAGTGTGAGCTCAGGCCATGAGAGGGGGAGACAGAGGGCAACCTCCTGACAGCAGGAGACCACACTTGGTGGCAAAAACAAAGGCTTTTTAATAATAAAAATTTTACTAAACAAAACTATGGAGAACCAACAAGGTGGCTAGGCAGAGATGACCTGAAAACCTGACACTTAAATACACTTAGGTTGATGAACTAAATGAGGACAGCTGTGGATGATGAACCTGAAACTGCTGTGACTGAAAAGGACAACTTAGAACATGACCACATATAACAAAACCCAAACTAAACACAGAATCCTCACAATTGTGCTCTTAAACAATTGGTTGAAGTAATCTTGATGTTCTTTTGTGGTTTGTTCATTTCCATGACAGGAGTTGTACTTTAAAAAAAGCGATGCAAATAAAGAAAAATGTAAATCTCTCAGAACTGGTGATTTTTTTTTAAGTGGGGTCTAATAATTTCAAAAGACCTGTGGACCCGACCCGCTCCCTACATTGTGATCACAAGATTTAAAAAATGTGTATTTACTCTCAAGTTGACTTAATGTTGTTTCAATTCAATTGTATTTCTATAGCCCATTATCACAACCATAGCCAACTCAATGGGCTTCACACCGGTATTTATGCAAAGAACATTAAGTCAGTGAAAATATATAAACAATAGCTGGTTTCTAAACAAAACTAAACAGATTAAGGTAAACTGACATCCCTTCCCTTATACCGTCCTTCTCGCTGAGGAAAATCTAAAAAAAACTCTATCTGGGGGGAAAAAGAGAAGTCTGGTTTGTATTTTCTCTTTGACACCAGATGGAGTTGAACTGGACTTATGTTTAAATGACTGAATATCAATTATTTCATGAATATTTTTCACATTATTAAAAAGTACTATAGAAACTTAAACCGTTTCTGATTTTAAAGTCTACTTGGTTTTGCTGGGTTAGCACGAATTATTTAAATTTAAATTTTTGGGAAGTACCCTATAGAATTAAATATCACCTAACATTCTAATTTAAGTTGAGATAATTCAACAAGATCATGTCTGAAAATATATAGCTTTGTTTACAATAACTAATACATATCTATTTAAACTGCACCTTGATCATCATGTTACAGCAACATTCATAAATTCTGTTGCACCAACATTTTAAAGCGGAAAGTGGGGTCTTCACTGAAACATGTTTGAGGCACAAACAGGTACAATCTACTCAAAGGTTTCTGTAACCGCTTAGTGGAAACGAGAGCAGCCTGGACCGTTCCTCTCCTGGCTGGTTTAGAATAGTCCGCGCAGTTCAAGCAAGCGTTTCCATTGTGTTGAACCATCAAGGCGCATGCAGGGTGTAGACCCTCATAGCTGTGTGACTGCAGCAAAAGTTAAAGAAACAACAATGGAGGTTGTGCGTCAGCTCCTTTTTTTCAAGTCTCAAGCTTTAGCTTTGTTTATTTTTTAGAGCACTTTTCCAACAGGTGAAGCTCAAAGTGCTTCACATTAAAAACAATTTAAAAGCCAAACAGCAAGACAAAATTAATCACACATACAATGTCCCCTGACACACACAGCCCTCACACACACTAACACATAACATAATAAAACATAAAATGAGACACCAAAAATATGAAAAGAAAATGTTTATGAATTTAAATCTGGCTCGATACTAAGTTGGTTAAGTGGTGTTTGGATCCATGTACAGACATGTGAGTTTAATAGCAAACGAAGCCAACAGGGCAAAACACAAAAGAGTAGTCAAAGGACAGGCAGAAGTCAAACGTGAGCATCTCCAGAAGCGAGAAGGCCCCCGACGACGGAGACGACCCCATGAACAACGACCAGGCTGATCTGGGTGAGCATGGTGAAAGTCCGAGATCAGGGAGGGGTCGAGGATGTCATCTGAGGTGACCCAGGAGCATTCTTCTTGGCCGGACCCCTCTAAGTCCACCAGATATTGGAGCTGACCAACCCGCCACCGGGAATCGAGGAGCATGTTGACAACATAGGCCTCCTTGCCATCCACTACAAGAGGGGATACTGTGGTGTTGACTGACTTTGGAGATGTAACCCAATCCAGAGGTCCGTTGGTGGGTTTGAGCAGGGAAATGTGAAAGGTTGGCGAGACCCGGTATTCTGGGGGCAAGGCTAGACGGAACAACACAGGCGTGATTTGTTTTATGATTTTGAAAGGTCCCACAAACCTTGGACTGAACTTCTTGAAAAGCAGCTTCATGCAGAGGTCCCGCGTGGACAGACACCCACTGGCGGGCATGAGGTCAGGCACTGCACGATGGTGCCGGTCAGCCTGTGCTTGGAAGCAATGGACAGCATGGCGTAACTGGATGTGGGCAGCCTCCCAGGTTTCCTCGCTGCACCAAACCCAGTCGTCCACGGCTGGCAGTTTCATGGGACCCCTAGACCAGGGAAAGAACAGCGGTTGGGCACCCAGAACACTCTGGAACAGGGTTAAACCTATGGATGCCTTTTTCACAGAGTTCTGGGCGTATTCAGCCCAAACCAGGAACCGGCTCCAGTCCCCCTGATGTTGGCTGCAACAGGTCCTAAGAAACCGGGTGATCCCCTGGTTGGGCCATTCCACTTGACTGCTGGATTAGGGGTGATATTTAGAGGTTATGCTGATGTTAATGCCTTGCAGAGCTCCCACCAGACGTGAGAGGTAAACTGAGGACCGTGGTCGGAAACTTCTGGGATGCCATAGTGTCAAGATACATTTGTGATTAGCTGCTCTGTGGTTTCCATAGTGGTGGGCAGCTTGGGTATTAGGAGCTGATAACAGGCCTTAGAAAAATGGTCAATGACTGAAAGTCTGGTGGTGTTACTGTTGGAGCAAGGCAGATCCATGATGAAATCCACCGCTATGTGAGACCAGGGCCTTTGTAGTGTAGGCAGAGGTTGAAGGAGCCCTGCTGGGAGCTGATGTGGAGTCTTGGTCATTTGATACTGAGTGCATGCGGTGACGAACTGAGCCACGTCCGCCTGCACGGTGGGTCACCAAAAGGAGTTTCGCACAAGGTATTGGGTAACTGCCATTCCCGGGTGCCCCGCTGCTGGAGTGTCATGCACCAAAAGGAGGACCCACCGTCAATGAGATGGGGGCACGTAAACTCAGTCGACCAGACAGGATGGAGGAGGTGGGTCATGCTGATTGACCTCCAACAGATCGGTTCTGATGTCCCACTAGATGGGAGCCAGGATAAAGGAGGCAGGTAGCACCAGTTCTCAGCAGAAACCAATTCTTCTCCTTCTGCCTCCTGCAGGCGGGACAGAGCATCTGCCTTGCCGTTCTTGGAACCGGGTCGATAGGTTATCTGGAAATTGAAGCAGCGAAGAAGAGGGACCAACAAACTTGGCCGGGGTTTTCCTCAGTCAACACCAAGAAGGGATGCACCCTCCAGCTAGTGTCTCCACTCTGTGAAGCCTCTATCACAGCGAGTAACTCCCGATCTCCCATGTCGTAGTTCCTTTCCGCATCAGTGAGTTTCCTGGAATGAAACTGGGACAGTTCAGCCCCTATACCTGTGCTTGAGGGGTCCACCTCAATGACAAACTGGAGAGAGGGTTCAGGATGATGTAGAATGGGTGAGTGTGTGAAGAGTTTTTTTAGTTTTCTGATGAATGAGGAGGATTCCTGGGTCCATAATAGGAGCTTGGGTGCCCCCTTAAGGAGAGAGGTGAGCAGAGCTGCCCCAGAGCTGAAGCCACAGATGAAACGGCGAGAAAAGTTAGCAAACCCGAGGAACCGTTGCAACTCCTTTAACCGTGGTGGGTTCAGGCCACTGTAGCACGGCTTCCACATTGCCGTCATCCATGGCTACGCCCAGAGCACTGATTATGTATCCGAGGAAGGAGATGGATGTTCTGTAAAACTCACATTTTTCTTGCTTGGCGTACAGGTGATTGTCCATTAGTCGCTGCAGTACCTGCCTGACATGGGAGATATGATCTGGAAATGTGGAGGAGTAGATCAGGATGTCATCCAGATGTACTATAACAAAGAGCTAGAGCATGTCTCTGAAGATGTCATTTATAAAGGCCTGGAACACAGAGGGAGCATTGCAGAGATCGAAGGGCATGACCAGTTACTCATAGTGGCCAGTAGTGGTGGAGAAAGCCGTCTTTCATTCGTCCTCCTCACAGATGCGAACAAGGTTGTAAGCACTGCGCACGTCCAACCTAGTAAAGAACCTGGCCTGATGCAGCTGATCCAGAGCAGAGGGAACCAGTGGTATAAGGTACTAGCACTTGACGAAGCTTTAGTTGAGACTGCGGTAGTCGATGCATGGATGGAGACCACCATATTTCTTTTTGACAAAAAGAAGCTAGCAGAAGTGGGTGATGTGGAAGGTCTGTGAACCCGTTTTGGAGTTCTTCCTGAATATATACCTGCATGGCTTCTGTCTCAGGTTGGGACTGGGTATACACCCTTCCTTTAGCTGGAATGTGTCCAGGAATGAGATCAATAGCACAGTTATACGGGTGATGAGGAGGAAGGTATGTGGCGTGTTGTTTGCTGAATGCCTCCCTAAGATCTTGATACTGGGACGGCAGGGAGTCGGAAGCGGCGACGGAGCTGTCTATTAGAATCTCTGTAGCAGCTAACTGGCGTAGCTGTCGCTCTTTGGAAGCTCTAGACTGGTGCAGAAGGTGATGTAGGTGGACCATATGATGGTAGGGTTGTGGGTCTCGAGCCAGTGCAGTCCCAGAATGAATGGACAGCGAGAGGAGTCAATGGCGAAGAACCGGATAAATTCCTGATGTTGGTCCTGGCCGGCTGGAGATCTGGAGTCAGGAACCTGATCCAGCCTAAGCCCAGGGGACGACCATCTACAGCGGAGACTGCCACCCCTGAATCACAGGTAAGCAGAGGGATGGCATTAGCCTTAGCAAAAGCTAGGTCAAATTAAATTTCATGCAGCACCTGAATCTAACATGGCTGTAGTGGTGAGTAGTTTATTGGCCAGCTTGATTGCAACAGGTATTTCAAAGGGAAAATAAGTGTCACTCACCAGCCCCCCCAATTATCCAGGCGGACGATCGGGGCAGGAAGCCCGCAGGTAGTCAGATCGACTGCAGTAGAGGCACAGATTCTCATGCATACACCTGCTCTTCCGGAGTCAGATGCATGGATCCCAGTTGCATTTGCTTCCCGGAAGCGAAGGGCTCTGTGTCAGTGCCTCTAGACTGCCAGGTCCGTAACAGATTGTCCAAATTAATACTGATGGCAATCAGCTTATCCAGATCCATATCTTTGTCCCGACAGGCGATCTTGCATTGGAGCTCCACATGAAGACCTCAGAGGAAAACTATCTTAAGGGTGGCTGAAGTCCAGTCCATCTGGGCAATTAGGGTCTGGAATCTCAGGGAGTAGGCGGCAGCAGTCTCTTTTCCCTGCGCAATGCCCAGTAGCTGCTCACCTGGATCCTTCCTAGGATCAGCTAGCATGCTGGAATATGTTGCACAGCAGCCGGGTAAAATCCGCAAAGTAGTGGAACAGCAGTGAACCTCCAGATCAGACCACAGCTAACCACCTTAAAGCCTCCCCAGAGAGAAGAGAACACAGAAAGGACACTTTCGCCTATTCCGTGGAGTACAGATGGCACTGCGTCAGGAACCCGTTCCATTGTTCGGGTCTCCCTCTGAATTTGTCCGGCACTGAAAGACGTGGAGCAGACTTGGGATTGTTTGCGGTGGAAGAGACCTCAGGAACAGCTGATGAGGGAGTCTTGGGTTGAAGTGGTGTCACCGGGTCAGTTAGCAAATGCTCCAAGATGGTGGTGGTGGCGTGCATGACACATTGGAGTAGTTTGCCATGTCTCAGCCCATGAGCGTTGACGGCCTGGAGAAGTCTGCCATATCGCAGGAGCCTGGAAGCAATGCCAGCTGGATTGGACAGAATGGAAACACCCACCGCTGGATTCAAGTTGGGCAAGGCATTCTGTAACGGTGACGTGGAGGCGTTTGGATCCATATGCAGACAGGTGAGTTTAATAGCAAACAAAGCCGACAGGGCAAAACACAAGAGAGTAGTCAAAGGACAGGCAAACATGGAGCTAGGCAGAGTACACAGGCGTGGTCAAAAACACGGAAAGGCAAAAGCTAGGACTGCTTAGGATTGCTTAGAGGTAAAACAATGCTTCGCTTGGAGAGGAGTCCAGATGAGGCTTATAACAGATGATGCTGATGAGGATGATGCAAAGCAGGTAGTGCAGACGTGGAGGAAAGAGTGACAGCAGAGGTTAATACTCTGGAGAGGTTTCCCTCTTGTGGTCGGAAGTGGGACTCTGGGTCTGAGCCCTGACAATTAGGGACCTGTCCACATCAGTGACCCCTCACTTATGTTCACAGAGGAAGCCAGCATAGGATCCCCCTGATCAAAGCAAGAAGCCAGACCTGGGAGATCCCACTTTAGCAACCCTGTTCACTGAGAAGACAGTCACTGATTTGGAGGTCCCTCTGAGGAAAACACTGGAGTTAAAGCAAAATGCAAAGGAATAAAATACATAAAAGTTAAAAATAAGTTAAGTTAAAAAGCGATTAATGACAAAATACATGGGTAAATGAATAATTAAAAAGGTAAATAAATAGATCAGTAATTAAAAAGTGATAAAAATCACTAAGAGTGAGAGACATTTCATTTTTAAGAAGTTAAAAGATGAGTAACTGAAAAAATTGTTTAAATATCAAAAAGTTCCTAAATTTCAGCTAAAATCCAAATTTAAAAGGTAGGTCTTGAGCCTTCCTTTAAAAACATGAACAGTCTCTGCGGCCCCGAGGCTCTCTGGGAGGCTGTTCCACAGGCAAGGTCCATAGTAGCTGGCAAGAGAGAGAAATGGGCGGACTCCAGCAATGTTTTCCCGTCTTTGTTATATTTTCAATCTGTGGAATAAAATTCATCTGAGTCAAAAATAACACCCAGGTTTCTCGCACATTGAAGAGTTTTATAGTTTTTTTGTTTTGATGAAACACTCTCTTTCTTGTCTTCAGAACCGATCACTGAAACCTCTTTGTCCTGTGACAAAGGTTGAGCTGTGGTTGAGCTGTAAGAAATTCCCTGCCATCCATGACTCAATGTCTAAAATACAGTCTAAAAGAACGTTTATTGACTCTGTCATCAGGAGACACAGCAATATAGAGTTGTGTGTCATCAGCGTAGCTATGAAAACAAATGGCATGCCTCCGATGACGTCCCCAAGTGGTAGCATGTATAAATGAAAAAGTAGTGGGCCTAATGTAGTCCTTGGGGGACCCCACAAATGATTTCATAGGCCTTTGAGGAGCATGTATCCTTGCGTAAAATCTTCTGTCTGTGAAATAGGAGTAAAACCATTTCAGAACAGTACCAGAGAGGCCCAGACTTATCAGCCTGTTAAGTAGAATGTTGTGATCTACTGTATCAAATGCTGCACTCCGTTCCAGTAGCACCAGGACTGAGAGATTCTTAGAGTCTAGGTTACATCTAATATCTTTTACTATTATAACAAGGGCTGTCTCCGTACTGTGGTTTGTCCTAAAACCAAATTAATATTTTTCATGGCTATTTTTCCTATTTAAAAAATCATTTATTTGGACAAAAACAGTTTTTTCTATGAGTTTACTGAGAAATGGTAAGTTGGATATTGGCAGACACCTGTCTGAAGAGAGTAATTTACTATATTTAAAAGCTCAAACTCAAAGAAGTCATGGATGTTTTTAAAAGTGATGTAGGGATTGGGTCTAAAAGGCAGGTGGTTGGCTTTAACTGGAAGAAAACTTGACAAAGTGCCACAGCATCAACCAGGAAAAAACCTTCCAGTGTTTCCTCTGATACATACAATGCTTTAGAATAATTAAAAACTATCGTTTTGAGTTAAAAGACTAGATCTAATAGCATGGATTTTACTCCTGAAGTGGTCTGCAAAACTCTCACATTTAGCATTTGATGCTGACATGGAGGACCTTTGAGAATCTCTATTCGTTAAAGAGTCTATTGTGTTAAAAATTAATTTTGGGTAGTTTTTATTTTGTATAATTAAGTTTGAGATGTGGAGGCTTCTAGCTTATTTTACCACATTGTTGTACATCCTTAGTTGCTCCTTAAAGATCTCTTGATGTACAGTGAGTTTAATTTTTCTCCACTTTCTCTCTGCTCTTATGCAGTCCAGTTCCATGACGCTGATTAATTCATTTCTCCATGGTGCTGTAGCTTTGGTTTTCAGTTTTTGTTTTAAGTGGAGCTACAGCATCAATTGCTGTCCTTAATCTATTGTTAAAATTTTCAACCAAAAAATATATTTAGGTTCTTGTATTTTGTTTTCCCAAATAATTTAATATTATTTGCAAGAAGATTGCAGAAGGAAAAGAAGAATACAGGTGAAAAGAGGACAACAACTGAATGCTTGGAAATGTTGGCGCTGGTCGGACGCTTTCTGTTGTCGTAATATCTTTTCCCCAAATCAATGGTTTCATCGTGTGACGACAGTAGCTCCATTCTAACTGGTCTATTTCCATTTTTCTATGAACCTACAACTGACAGGGGACCAAAAATGGTGCAAGTCAGTCCTGCTTAATGGGTCCATTTTAGAAATGGAAACGCTCAAAGTAGTGGTACGGTCCAGTCCAGTCTGGATCGCTCAGTGGAAACGAGGCCGAAATGTCTTCTTTTTTTGATAAGCCAATGATGTTATTGTTATTCACTGTTTTGCCATTAAAACTGTGTTCTTAAATAATGGTCTCTGCCTTCAGAGAGGCTCTAACTCAAAAGGTCATGAACACAATTCCTGTTTTTAAATGTTTTAATGGATCCCCTTCTGTCTGTTTCATTGTAAATGGTAACGTAGTGCCTCCTGTAGACTTTATTGTTAATACTGATGTGCAAATATGTCATGTTTTATGTTTATAAAACATGACATATTTGCACATCAGTATTATTTATAAGTTTATGCAACTTATCTGCACTGTCATTCTGTTTTTGTATTGTTGCTGCAAACTCAGGACTTTGTAAATGACAAATTGTTGTCAATAGACCTACCTGGATAAATAAATGTTTAACAACAATTATTATATCTGTAAATAGCTGTTTTGAACCTTTTTACCTGCAGTAATGCAAAAAACCCATAAATGTTTATGGGACTTATCTTGTGGTTATTTCAACAGAAAATGTTTTCCAACCAAAGCAAATGGGCCCTGATGAACTGTGTGACCCTTCTTCCATAAGATGAAATGGAATCGGATTCCAGCCAAAACTAAATACAAGTTTTAACAGAAAACCTAAATAAAAATAAAGTATGATTCTGTCACCAATTAGAAACTGGTCCATAGTGTGAACATAACTGCAGATAGCACCTTTCTGGCCCACTAGCCTGTCTTCAACTCCCATCAGACCCTTCTGGACTCATACAGCAATAATAAAGAAAATGGGATATATTTTCATGGATTGTCTGACTCTTCTGGTAGAGAGAAGAAAGCACCAACTGCAATCAACTAATAGCGGCTGAGATGCTGAAGTCTCATCCATCACACGGCATGAATGCAGATGCCGTATGAAAACATAAACAAGCATTCAATTGTTTTGCTCACAGCTTGGGGCCTCCTAATAGAGCACATTTATCTGACACAGTGGTGGTAGCCCCAGCAATACTTTAATTTGTGAGACATTATTTTGAGTTAATGCCTACCAGGCTGCCCTTCAACCAGAGGGACTTGGCACTTGACTGTGATGTAAAACCCACCCTGCTGTATTGTTCTGGGACTCTGTGATGGAAACTATCTCACTCGCTGTATTTTTAATAGCTTTTGAAATTAATTTATGTGGGAATGTTTGTAGAGGAGTATTGCATTGTATCATGTCATAATTGGAGAGGAGCGGAAAGTGTTCTAAACCTCTACACTCTGGCCAACTCTGTTTTGCCTGTGACCATCTCAGTGACAGAACCAAAGTCGTGTGTACGATGAAGGAAAGGTTGAAGAGATGGAGATAGAGGAGGAGGGGGGGACAATGCTTTCTAATAATGATGTGCCCTCAGGTGTAATGGGCCTTTTCTCCCTCTCTTTTGGTGTAAACAAATGTAACCAGGATCATATTGAGCTCTTTCTTCCTCTGATATGTTTAATACCAATGAAGAGTTAAGCCATGCAAGTCTCTTGCTAATACATTTAACTTAAACGTACTTTCATTGTCATTGGTACAACAACATTTACCTGGTTATTTGTTTTTCTAAAAAGTCACAGTTACTAGCTCAAACGCTTGAGAAAAATTTATCAAATTAAAAGAGACTCACTAATAATAATTTTGTTTTAATGTTAGTTTGTAGTTGTTGTTTTATGTCTAGCTTATTTGTTTTTGCAGAACCACAACTGCAGAAAGAACTTGTTACTTAGGCTTTGGATTTTTTTGTAGGTTTTCTGAAACGTGACCAGCTATGCAATCCACTTTTGTTAGGTGTTTACAATTATTATTACATTTGTTCACACAACAAGAGGGTTTTTTTTCAGGCCTATATGAATTAAAATAGATTAATGGTTCTTCAGAACATAAAAATTCTGCATAAGAAACATGGTCTCCTGATCCAACCATGTCAAATATCATAAACAAAAGCTCAAAAGCATTCATTTGATTGAGACTTTGGGAGTACAAATAATTAAATGTCCTTTTCTGCAGCTGCCATGGCGTGCGTGGAGACTTTTTGTTTGGGGGCGGTTGTGGCTCTGTGCATCTGCCTCCCCCCCCCAACTTACAGGCCGCGGGCCACTCTCCCGCCGCTGCCTGGGGTAAGGTAGGCTGAGCTCCGCCTAACAGGCAGCTGGTGGCCCATCAGTCCAACGGAGGAAATTAAATTACCGCTCCTATTGCCCGCTTTGTAAACAAGACAAAAGCCAATGACGCGCCAATTACTCTGCAGCAGGACCATAGCGGTGCGTATGTGCGCATGCGTTACCTCGGCACCAGAAGGACCGGGGATGCTCCCGCGATCCCCGCCTCTTTTCAGCCCAAAGTGTTCGATTCATATCTGAAGAACGAGACCAGTTCAACGATCAGTAGCATTTCGGGTCAGTTTTCGGGCCTTTTTTCAAACGAAGAACAAATAAAAATAAAAACCAACAAATAATAAAATAGCCTAAATAAATAAACTAAACTTTGTAAAAAACAAAAAGTAAAAAAAAAGAATAGTTTTCAGAAAATTTTAGGCCTACTGCCCAAAAATGAAACATAATTCCTCTAAAAAATACAAATGACATTATATACAATTGCCGAATGAACGTCGGCCTTTTAACGGAAATAAATAAAGTAAAATAAATAAATGATGTTTGTAAGTATAAAATGTGTCGCTCAAGACCAAACGCATATCTTTAGACTTTTGACAAAAATATCAATAATAATAAAATAATAACGACAACAATAATAATAAATAACAATAATATTAATAATAATAGTAATAGGCTAATACGTTTTAAATTGTAAAGTCACCTAAACATTTTTTTAAGAATACTGAGCTTGCCAGTTCTTATAGGAAATTATAGTAACGTTATGTTAAAAAGCAAAGTAAAGTAAAAATTGATAACATAAGAAAAAGGTGATGTTTAACTGAGGAAAGAAGATATGAGACTCTTAAAAAATAAGCAGCGCACTTCGATGAAAATGATGTTTTATGTACAAAAATGAAAGATCTTTTTCGGAGTAAATTAGATTAGGCTACATTCTTGTACCCGAGGGGCAGAGCAGCTCATTTAATTCACTTTAAGGTTACCGACTTCCTAAATAAAAACCTTAGGAATCCAGCTGATGTCTAATCGATAGGTGTATCTGCGGTTAACAGTCAACCAAAGAGATCCGTTTGCGTTCAAAGAAATGATCAAATACGGGATTTTTTTTTTTTACCTTAAACTGATGAAATGGTGTTTTTCACGCTCTCGTGTCGTTTTTAACAAACGGACATAGATAGAACTTTAATTGGTACCACGACGGGAAATTTGCTTTTTAGCTATTTGAAAATGGCAACAATAACAAAACAACAACAACAATAATAATAATAAGTAATTAACCTGTGTTTCTAGAATGCAGCCTTTCTCCATCCTTCATTTACTCCCAATCCTGCTCTCAGCGCGTTGCTCTCTCTCTTTTGACTGTTTTTACTTCCTCTTCCCCTCCTCCTCTCTTTTTCGTCCAGTTTTGAGTCTTCACATGCGGACAGGAGGCGCCAGGTTTTCCCCCGAGGGAGTGAAGGAGTCAAGGACTGAACCCTTCAAACGCACAATAATGTAATTCTATCCTCTCAATAAAAAGAGTTCCGCAGCGCGTCACCGTCCTTCAGGGCGTCTGTAATGTGCTGCGGGGAGCTGTCGGGTCTGCTGCAGGTTCTTCTTCACTCACTGAAGGCTGTTTGTTCTTCATCACAACTGAACGGCCTTCATGCAACACCTTTAATCATTCCAGAGGAAGCGCGCGGCTTTTCAAATCAAAGTTTTCCTCCACTGCGCCGCGGTTTGGTTTTTTTCTTTGTCCTTTTTACATATTTCACACAGAAATAGGATATTGATCTTAAGGCAGTGGTACAGTAGAGTACAGATCTTGTCATTCCTATCAAGCAGATGATAAACAGATTTTCCTTGATTTCCCTGCATCCCCCGTTCCTTACTGTGGGGAAGTCAGGAAAACTGTGTTGAAAACCTTTTGACCTTAGTGCACATTAGCCAGGAATGGATTCCATGTAAAGTCGAAAAAGTAGGCTAAAACATGCAGTTTGAGCATAAAACTCACTCATCTTTCTGCTCATCTGTTTAAAAGCTGAAACGTTTAAGAATGTTTCACCAAACATTTTAGAATGACAACAAAATCCAACCAGAACAACAGGAACACAACTAACTGCAACAACAAAAGAAAAAGACATAAAGAAAATGTGGGGGAAAAGACAACATTCTGAACATGCTGGCAAAATTGAACTTTTTTGTCTTGTTCGATTTTAATTAGGAGTTTTCCAGCTATGTTGTCAAGCATCATTGTTTTGCAAAATCTTTAGCTTTTTTGCATCATAAACATGTCATCAACTCAGCAGTAGAGAGAAAACTGTACTGATGGATATTATGATCTTAAGGCAGCGTTCATCAGTGGGGTAAATCAGTAAAACTAGGAAATATTTTTTAAGACAAGCTCTCTGGGGCCCTGAATATAAAATTCTGATCAGTGTAAGTATGGAAAGTCACGTTCTCATGGAAACACGCGGATGAATGCTGTCCTGTGGAATGATTTCATTTCATTCATCCAGGCCATCACACTCTAAATATAAAAAAATGTCTCCAAAAGCAACACTGCTGCTCTGGAAATTAAATTTCGACATCTACGAATTCAATAGATAAAATGACCAACATTTGCTGCACATTAGTCTTAAAAAGATACTTTTAAAAATTCACAAACTGATTAATCTTCTTTACTATGATAAATGACTTGTTAAAGATGTTACAGATAAAAAGGAAAATGTTTGCTCTTTAACTTGAAACAGACAACAGAAAACCCAGAAGAAGAATGACCAACAGCAGGAGCACTTTTACTGAAAACTAGATCCAAGAGGTTTCAAAAAACACAGCTTTGTCTTCTCCACAATCTGTCTGCTTTCAAATTCCTCTAAGTGACGTGAATGCAGATTTTGTCATCCACATCCTCCAGGTCAAGACTTTTCCTATCTTTTTGATTTTTCATCAATTTACCCTGAAAAGGATAAATACTTAAGTAAGATCTGTTTCTACATTTCCTCTGAATTTTCTAGAATTTGAAAGAAATTATGCCTTGAAGGAACAAACCTGTCACTGGTGAGATGTCTGTGGGTGTTTGTTACTGCGGTTTCCCTTCAGTGAAGCTGTTTTCTAGAAGTAATTTTCAGAGGTATTTAAGGAGTTCTCTCGTTGTCACGGTGGAGATGTTTGACTTTATTTCCTGTGTACTTTGCCTGTCTGAGTTGGAATACTAAAATGTCTGTGAACTATGACTGTCCTACATCACACAACAACCAAACATTTTGTGCAATAAACATAGAAACACAAAAAGTGATTCATGACATTTTGTTTTGCTTAAAGTTTTCTGCAGTAGACTGCAGCTGGAACAGTAAGCGCATAAGCATGTCTTTTGTGCAAAACACGTATTCAATTATAGGTAAAATTGTCAAAATGAAAGGAATTGTGTTTCACATTAGGTAAATAAAAAGCGTGTGTTGTAATAAGAAAAAGGATTTAAGAAAAGACAGAAAATATGTAGTCAGTTGGTGGAATAGCATCCTTTAAGAGTTGGTCCTCTTCTTCTTATCCCCCACCCCACCGGACCGGTCTCAAACAAATGAAAGCTAAAGGGGCCGGGAGGTCACTAATATAGCTTATCGGGGAGCAACTGTGACAAATTCCTTTTGTCTCCGCTTTGCTGGTACTTTATTACCCAGGCGAGCAGCATCGCCTGGAGATAACGATTCATCATGCACAGCCGGCAACCATAGACAATGCCTTTGGGCAAAGCCAGCAAAGAGAAGCTTTTCATATTAGGAGAGCACGCGCGCGACTGGAGAAGGATTTCTTTATGTGTGTGTGTGTGTGTGTGTGTGTGTATATATATATATATATATATATATATATATATATATATATAAATAAATGTATTTCTTGATGGCCTCAAGGACAGTTCCACCTGTAGCCTATAAGCGGACTCCAGACTAGAAATGCAAACTGGAATTCAAATTCATGCTGATGGAAGTTAAAATTGACATATTTATTCTTGTAATGATGATTGAAAAAACTGATAACTAATTGTGTAAAATTATTGTGTGAAATTTCGAGAATTCTTTTAAAACATGAAAATGACGGAAACCAGCAGAAACACAGCCGTCCTTATTTCTTAGTTCGGCCAAATGATGATTCCTTGCTGTGGGATTGTGGCACACCCAACGAAAAATGACATGTAAAAAAATGACATGTAAAATATGACATGTAAAAATGACATGTAAAGATGACATGTAAAAAATTACATGTAAAAAATGACATGTAAAAAAATGGCATGTAAAATATGACATGTAAAAAAATGACATGTAAAATATGACATGTAAAAAATGACATGTAAAAATGACATGTAAAGATGACATGTAAAAAAT
>BSAI01000038.1:5423068-5439987 GCA_036245035.1 Adrianichthys oophorus | reverse complement strand
CCATCCATCCATCCATCCATCCATCCATCCATCCATCCATCCATCCAGTCTTAAGCCTCGTTTCCACTGAGCGGTCCAGTCTGTGGCCCAGTATTTTCAGCGCTTTCATTTTAACATGGACCCATTAAACAGAACAAAACCATACCTCTTGGGAGCATCCCCATTGCTTGTAGGTCCATTGAAAAGTGGAACGGAACGGTTGGGGAGGAGCTGCTGTAGCTACCCAGAAAGTGATGACGGCATTAGAAAGCGCCAATATAGCACTAATTTAGGCTAACGTTTCCAGTGTTTCTTTACGGCAGTATTCCTCTTAGCCATCGGCTATCGTCTTTCAAACAACATTAAATTCCTGTTATACACGATGTAACAGAAGTAAAGCAATAAAAAGACGAGCTGCTGGATGACCTCCATTGTTGTTGCTTTTTTAGTCGTCGCACTGCAATGACACGCTAGCAGTCTACACCACGCATGCGCTGGGAAAACAAACTGTCCAGTGGAAGCGAGGCTTAACTGAGTAGAAACATTTGCCAGAATTAACTGGACTGTATCGTACCACTCCTTACCATACCGGACCGCTCAGTGGAAACATGGTAATATAGTACAGTTGATTTACCATAATAACTCTATCTGGTGATTTCTTTGAATGGCTCATATTGTCTTTTTTTTTTTTTTTTCAAAAAACAATTTCCAATCCCAAAGTGGGACACGCATCAAATCAAATGACATTAAAGTGGACTCTGTTCATAATATAGGCCTTCTTCATGTGATTAGCTGCTGTGCATCGGTGCCTGCTTGGCTGCTGCTGTGCTCCAGATGTGGGACCTCACTGTGTCTCCCTTTCCTTTAGGGGAGCAGGCAGAAGAGAGCCGAGCTGGGGAGGCCACTTCGGGGCCAGAGGCTCTCTGTCCCCTCCCCAAGGGAGACATCGGCAGGGTCCCTGTCTGGAGCACGGTGGAGACATTAGCCAAATGTTATTATCCTGAGCTCACTCACCTGCGAGACAGCAATGGCCTTCTGGCAGAATTCCCTTTTTCGAAGGGGGCTTGTCCAGGTGAGTTTCCACATGTCATCTGTTAACTGATTTTTAGGAGCATCTCATGGTCGCCCTTAAATTTGAACCCCCTGCATTTGTGTAGACTTCTAAAATGTTCTTCTGCGACGAAAACATTTCAACATGTCACACATTTTATTCTGGTTTCTCTTGCAAGAATCTGTTTGAGTTTCCACACCTTTAAATGAAGTGTATGAATAGAGACCTTCCAATTCTTTTTTGATAGCTCATGGTGCTGTGCTATTTTTTCTGGAAGTAAAATCATCTTGATCTGAAAAAAAGCATTTAGTCATTGTTTTGCTTGTAAGTTAGAACTATAACGTTCAAAGAAGTTACACACGTTTCCTCTGTTTTTAGCTGCCCTCTCACCTTTCTCTGTGACTCGTCGGATTGGCCATCCGTACCAGAATCGTACACCACCCAAAAGAAAAAAGCCTCGCACCTCCTTCAGCCGGGTGCAGATTTGTGAGCTGGAGAAACGTTTTCATCGGCAGAAATACTTGGCATCAGCTGAGCGGGCGACCTTGGCAAAGGCTCTGAAGATGACAGATGCACAAGTTAAGACTTGGTTTCAGAACAGGCGGACAAAATGGCGGTAAGACAGCAGGCATTCCCTCTCATTTTGATTTGGTGAAGTACAAATTTCTCTGCCGTATGTTGAAACTCATTTGTGTTTAAATCAACATGATTTCCTTGATGGATTTTTCAGAAACTTTTGCCTTCATGAAGGCAAAAGCCCTAAATGAGAACTATGAGTGAGTCTCTGTTTTTCATTCACCTCCAAAATGTCTATTGATGTCTTCATTTAAATGCAGATAAAAATACAGCAATTGAAAATGTTAGGAGTTGTACAACACAACGCCTGTTTTGCTTAGCTGTGCTGCCAGTAGAGGTTGGCGCACTTGACCAAGCACAATTACTCCTGAGCCTCCTGAAAGGGCTTTAAGAAACATGCTGCCCAAAGCAATACTGGACACCCGTAGAAGGAGTGGAATGCCAAGTCCATACACAGAGCACACACATATACACACACACAGAAATGTAATTTTGGGGTTTTTCATTAAACTGATCAGCTTTGACGAATGTGAGAATACATAAGATTTAAAGCAGGGTTAATTATGGTTTTAAAAAGAAGCTATAGTGAGGCAGTTCTAATAAAATTCATTGGCTTGTAATAACACACCAGTGATCCCTGTCCCAGCTGAACAACAGCTCACAGATAAGAAGAATTTGATGAGCTTTACTGGTCTTTTCGACTTCAGATTTTTTAGATAAAATGTATGTCATTTCCCAGCTTTATGCATCCAATAGGATGCGCATGAGGGATGGCTTTGTGTGACAACTGGGCTAGTTACAAGAAGATGATCACATCAACAACTAGGGAATTGGATTAGTATAATGTTGTTAACAATAATGTGTGGCTAATGGATGGAGGTTGGTTTGCATGATAGGTTTTTATAGGTGTGCTCATCTTTGTGATTCCCTCTTGAAATGTTGATTTGATTGCTGGTTGAAGTATGAGTCTTTTCTGTCACATTTCTGTGAAAAAAAAGTGTAAACGCTCTGTTTGTCTTGAGATTTTAATCTTTGTTTATTCATTTGTTTTGTTGTTCAGTAAAACATTATTAAATTAATACAACTTGTAAAAAAAATAAAAGTCTAATTTATGCTTGTACAAGACAGAGTAAAAGAAAAATAAATAAGCTGTCATCTGGCGTGGATTACTTCAATAATCACTTAGACAGAGCTGCTTTTCAGGATCCGTTTTAACTTACCGGTGATAATTACTGACTAAACCCTGTTCCCTTATTGCTCATGGACTCCTGGAAAAAAAACAAAGTGTTAAAACACACAACAAAATTTCACAAAACTCAATATCCAGTGCACATTGTTCTTTTTTTTTAATTGCTAATTTTGGATAAAGTGCAATGCAGAGCTGTGTTGTCCAATTACATCAGAATTTTCTTGTAGTTTTATTTTTAGCTAAGTATTCAGTTTTCTTTTTGCTTCTTGTTGTAAAGCGCTTGGTGTAGTTACATTTTTTCTTTTTAAACTTAATTTATTTACATGTTTATATTTAAGGTTTTGACGAGTCTAAAACATACCTGTGACAATTACTTCTGCTTTTGTTTTAAAATAAATTCTTCTTTGCTCTTTTAGAGGAACGTTAAGTTCAAATGTTTGCATTTTCCCAGTGCCTTCATAAAATGACATCATTCATTTTGGCTCCTGCTTCCTTTTGTGTCATCTGTCTCTACAGGAGACAGACTGCAGAGGAGAGGGAGGCTGAGAGGCAGCAAGCTAACCGCTTGATGCTGCAGCTTCAACAGGAAGCTTTCCAAAAGACGTTGAGCCAGCCACTTCAGCCGGACCCACTCTGCCTGCACAATTCTTCCCTGTACGCCCTGCAGAACCTGCAGCCGTGGGCAGAAGACAATAAGGTGACCTCCGTCACCTCCATGGCTTCTGTGGTGTGAGCGAGTGTGTGAGAATGGGACTGGGAATGAAGGGTCTTTATCAAAGTATGAATGAGCCAAAAGTGAAATTTGATCTTTTTATTCCTGAATCTACTTCTCACATTAAACAAGGTATATTACTGATAAAGAAATAATGGTTAGACTCACCAAACATTTAAATGGTCACTGTTTTTCACCATTTACTGATATTTTCCAGCAACATAGTTGGGGAATGAATGTAGTCTGAGACCGCTATCTCACAAGCCAACACCCATGAAACACTTACAGATTTGCAGCTTAAAGGCTGCGCTTGCAATGTTTTGTTTCAGATTCAAGCAAGTCTGCAACTGTTATCTCTAATATCTAAAGTCGATTGACCCATATCCTGCCTTACACCAAGTTTTCCCTCTTCCTTCAGCTGTCGGTCTAAAAGAGAGGAGAGCACTAATTCCTAAGTGCCCGACAACAAAGGGACACCTCTGTACATGCCCAACTTTCAAGACTGCCCCACCTCCCCTCCCCTGCCCTCTTTGCTTCTGGATCCCTCATAAGAAGGCAGAGACTCTCTGTCAGTCATAGCAAAGTAAAAGAACTCCTGTTTTTTGCGTTTAACTCTGTAAATGTAGTAAATGCATGTTTCAACCCTTTTCTGTGTGCACTTGAAAGTATTGTTGGAGTCGGCTGTCAAGGTGGGTCTCCTCCTGACTGCAGGGTGCAGATGCTGGTGGACGGATCCCAACCATGGATTGCCCATGATGTTACATTCAAATGTGTTTTATATTAAACTTTATTGTCATTTTTTTGAAAAGTTGAAAGAAACTCTCTTATTCTTGAATCATAGAATGTCCACTGGGCTACTTCCTTCTCCTTCAGTTCATTTATTAAAACACTTTATGATTTTAGGGAGTATCCCCCTTAAGATCTACCTTTGGTTATTCTAGTAAGATGTTACACAACTGTAACACAGAAGCATAACATGGTTTTTTATCGATAAACGAGACATCTAGATTTTGAAATACAGCCTCCTACAGACTCCTGCGGGGTAAGTAAGCTTTAAGAACAATACAAGTGCAAAATTGAAAGAATAGGACCATGCTCAGGGGGTGCATTTCTCAGATGGAGTTTGAAATACAACCGCCGAGTAGTTTTCTGTCACTTTTTCTTTATACCTATTTTACAGTTGTTTAGTGGCTAGAAAAGAAAGGCAAAAAACAGGAATGTTCTCACAGCTGTGATCGACATGAAGCAGCGAGAGAAGCTAAGATTATTTTAATTCATTCATATGCTTCTATAATTTTAAACTTGGTCAAAACATGTGATGAGGTAAGAAAACTGATATAATTATGCTTATTTTTTAAGGTCTCGTGGAAAAACTCCCAACATGACTGGTGTTGTACTTTTAACTGTAAGCCTTTTCTTTTTTGTTCTCAGCTGCCATACCTTTTCAGTGGCTTTCATTGTTGTCTCTGTGAATCGTGACCACCTAGACATCAGACAGTTGTAAACATTCACTATCACCTCATGCAGTGCTTATCACCCAAGTCATAACAAAAACCACCTCTCCAGATCCACAAAAACACATCATTCAGGTTTCCTGCTCTGAATGAGCCATCATGACCACAAACGTTACAGGAAACAGGCTATGCTGTGCCTTGCCCCTCCTTATTCCACTTTATTATTTTATCTTTGTGCACAGGGAATTGCTCTTTTTCAATGAACTGTAGGCATACCGCACGCATCTTGTTATTCATTCCTCTGGCTGTCTGAAAATTACCTGTACCACGTGTTTGTCAAACTTTAGTGTAAACATAGAAGTTTTGTTTGAATTTGACTGACATCTACCTGCTCAACACTCAAAATCTGTCTTCACACGTTTGATGATTTGATTTAAAGCAGCTGTCTGCAAATGCAGCCACCCCTGACGACGTTTAACTTTGCTTTCAAAATGTACCCGTCAAGTCAATTTCGTGACTTTGGTTTTGTGTCTGGATGGAATCTCATAGATAACAGGAAGCTTTCCAGGTGAAGCCTCCTCAACCCCCATTTCCTCTAACCCCCTTCCTGCTTTCATCTCTCTGTCTTGAACCTTGAAGATGTGACTAGGGTCATTTCAGAAAAATTCCTACCCCTCAATGTTTTCAAAACTTTACATTGTGTTTTACTACAGGTGCTTAAAGATTTTTCTCTGTGCCTGTCTTCTGTTTTTTGCTGCCACCGTAGAGAAAATTTCTTGTCCGATAAAACATCATTACATGAAATGAATAGCAGCAAAAAGCTCAAAGTATCAGACTGGCTGATCCTGCACATTATTTGAGCAGATTGATAAAAAAGTATTTACTGTTGTATGTAAATCCTCCCATCAGCTTTCATCAGCTTTTGTTGGTAATGGAAAAAGGCTTCAAAATATTGACATTATACATATATATATATATATATATGTATATATGTGTGTGTGTGTGTGTGTGAGAGAGAATGTGTATATATGGCAGCAAAAAGGGTATATATTGGTATACACACAGATACAAATGTTTCTATCACAAATTTTAAAGCTCTTAAGCAATTGAAAAATTATTCATGCATCCAGGCTCTGGCAAACTTGGCTTCTGCAGGGAGACCTTTGAGGCACTTTATGAGGTAAGAGTCACAGGCATAAACATTGAGTCCCGGAGCATCGGTTCAACTGAATAAGCATGATAGAATTAAACTTTTTAGAATCTTATTTTAAGATTCTTATATTAGGAAAATGATCTTGATACCGTTATTCTGCTGGAAAAAAAAGATATAAACGACAAAGTCCTGCTGCTTTATTGTTTTTTGCATCAGCGGAGCATAAAAACAATGAAACGGACCTGGAAGTGGTGGCAAAAAAAGAGATGTTAATGAGAGATCGATTAAAGAAACTAAAAACGCCCGAGCAGGCAGCAGAGGATCCCTGTCTCTCTGCTGCTGTCGTTCTGCCTGTCGTTGTGTGCATAGAGACGTTTCTTCTGCCAGAATTTGTTTCCCCAGTCTCAGACATGGTTCTAGCAGGGGGAATGTACTTTGGCACAACACCGGCCAGCGGCAGTATATTAGCGTGGGGGATCCCCGCTTAGCCGGTCCAGGGGACAGGAGGGGCGGCCGCACCCGCCACAGGCTCTGGCAGCACCCTGGGGATAGCGGGTTAAGAAAATGGATGGAAATAACAAAGACAGCTAAGCTAACTCAGAGATAAAGTAGGCTAACTGGCAGCCGACCGTAACAATAGTTAAAAAAATGAGAAACAGAAAGACAATTGGGTATTCTGATCCTTTTTTTGTTTGTTTTTTGTGCCGCAACAGTCGGCTGTCCGTTAGCATACTTTAGCTCCAAGTTAGCTTAGCCGTTTTGGTTTCGTTATCCTCTGATTATCAACTAATTTCAGCAGACATGTTTCTATTTTACACTGAATGGGTGCAGTCGTACGTCTGCTACGTCTTTCTAGGCTGTTTTCTATCACTTTTGGTTCTTCAAGGACCCTCTGCTGCATTGTTTACACGATAGCCTGTTGTAGCCTGAAAACCAGGAAAATGAGGCTGAAGATGCTGTTTTTTTTTTTTTAAATACATTTTATCTAATTTTCTACAGAGCTATGGCTATCATAATAATGTTCTCATTATGGGATCAATAAAATTCCTAAAAGTTCTATTTTATTTTATTTTAATAAATAAACTTCATCACACATGCGCAGTTGGAAGAATCAATGCTCCGGGATGTCTATGCCTGTGACCCCGTGACGTATTTTTGACAGCGATTTAACAGGAGAAATTCATATTCAAGACAAAGAAAAGTCGTATTCAAAACACACACGTGAAACGTAAAACTAAAGTCACCCTTGGTACCATGGTCAAACACACCTGCCTTTGATGACTGGACCAAGGAACAGAGTTGGGAAATACTCTAGTGTTGGATAAGGCACTGTACGACAGCATCATAATACTTCACGATACACTTACTTACCACATGCAAGACATTTGTATGTTCCATTTTCACGATGTCCCTTGAGGTGGCAGTATAAGCTTCAAGAGAACTACAAGGCACACCTGCCATCCCTCCTCTCTATGACCCTCCATGGTCCCTGAAAACCCAAAAACCCACAGAACTCATATGGGTCAACCTCTGTATGTGTGCATGGCACTAACGCTTTAGAGGGACAACCTGAAGAAAAAATTGTGACTGAAATATTTTTACCGTTTTTGCATGTAGATGTTTTATTATAGCATGTTTACCAACAGGTTGAAAAATTCACAGGAGTTTTGTCAGTGTTGTAGTATTTTTTGTTCTGATACTTTCATGATTCTTTTCATCAGAGTGCAAAATCAATACAGATATATTTACTGCCTTTTATGACATTTAGTCTTAACTTTCCCCACCAATTTAGGTTGGAATGATAATCTAAAATGTCTTCACTAGGGTACAACACATGCATATTTTGTTTATTTTAATAACAATTGTCAGACAATCCTCTAGTTGTGATGACAGTTTATGCTAAATAAAAAGATGTGCCATTATTTGCCTCTGCCACAGAATTTAATGAATCTACCAGTATTCACAAAAAAATGTAATTCCTGCTACAACTTGAGTAAATATATTAATCCTGAATAATATTTTTACTTGAGTAAATATATTTTTCAGGATTGATATTTCACAAGAACATGTGATCCATTAAAAACTGGTGTCCATCATGGTATAGCCAGTTTGTTGTGCTTGTGCAAATAATCTGTAATTCACAGGTTGATGTTAGAAAACCCCCCATAGAAACTCTACTGATCTATATGTTTTTTTAACATCCTGTGTTCCTTTTGGGGTCACTGTGTTACTGGAGGGAGTCCTGACAACTGTTGGACAAAGAACCTTGGACAGGTCACTAGTCTGTTGCAGGTAAACACAAACACACCCACATGCGCACACACACCTACGGACAATTAAGACTAACCAATCACCAGCGTGCCTGGAGAAAACCTATGCACGAGGAGAACATACAAATTGCAAACAGTTGCATGTTGCTGAGATTTTAATCCGGGCGTTCTCGCTGTGAGGTGAGAGCTCTAACCACTGTACCGCCATGTAGCCCCCATGGGAGCAAAGGGCGCTGCTAGGGATTTTGGGCCCCATTAAAAGGATTTTTACAGAGCCGCAACTTTTTCTGATGATGTTTTAAATACAATTATGCATTATGATGGTATTTTTCACTATCATGATCAACTTTGTTACAAACTAACACGACAATTGACATGTAAAGTATGGAAAGAACTGAGCTCTCTAAATACAATAAATGTATTTGGTTTACTGAGACTGCTGCCCCCGCGACCCGGTCCTGGATAAGCGGAAGAAAATGGATGGATGGTATTTGGTTTCATTTATTCACAGCAAAACTGATTCTTAAATAAGAATTCATTTTTTTTCATGAAAATTTAAATATATATGTATAATCAGAGGAGATTAAAAGAAAAAAAAACTCAGCTAAAAAAAGCACCATCATAAAACAAAATGGTATGTATGTACATGTATATGGCTTATCGTTTAAGTAAAACTTAACCTATGAATGAAAAGCAAATGAGGAAGTCAATCTAATTTTTCCAACTTTCAACCTGGTACTTGCTCAACTTAGTTCACACAAAGACCAACCTGTAAACGTCTCTGTCTGAGCTGCACACACCAGATTTTCTCTACTGTTCTCATTGCACATTTTCCATTTCTTTCATTCCTATGTCAGATTCACCTTCGTTTTGAAGTTGTGGTAAAATGTATTATAATTATCATTTGACCACACACAGTTCCTCACCTCCTTCCTCATGTGGGAGGAGCTCTGAGGCTGGTTCAGGATCAGTTGGAGGCTGACAGACTGATACTGCAGCTGCTGTTTCTGCTGATGCTAATTGACTCTGTTTTAAATTTTGAGAAAAAAAATTTCAACAGAGGGGATGCCTACCATTATTGAATAGAAACAGCTTCATAAATGTTTGAATGGATTGATTATTTAACTAATATAAAAGTGAAATGTAAAAATCAATTTTTCTAGATCTAACAGGGTGTCAGGATCTAAACGTGGACACAAATGCTGAACACAGAAAAGGTAGAGAGAGTGTCTGCATTTATTGCGGCAAAACACAACTTGTAATGGCGGGAAGGCACATGGTTCTCCAGGAGACACACAACAATCTGGGAACAAATGACAGGAACAAGCAGAACAGGAGAATAGGAGAACAGCCAATTAAACACAAGTGCACAAGAGGAGCAGGAAGGAAGGAGGAAAAAAAGAAACAGAAGGAAAGAACAAAAAGAAAGAAAAACCAGACCCCTGGCCCAAGACAGGGTGAGAAAAGTGAGCTAGCTTATAGGGAGAAAGTTCATATCCCATAATTTTCTACCACAAACCCCTTTTTTCAGAAATACTGGGTCATATATTTTCGACCCTTCCACTCATTTTCCTTTCTTAATTTCTTTACCTCCTTTTTTTGGCATCCTAATTTTTGAGTCTTCTCTACTGTCTGTCACAAACCGCGTGCCTGCGCTTCCAGCAGAAGTTCAATCCAGTCGGACTGAACCATTTAAAAATAAATATGGGGTGTGAAGGGGGTCCAGTAGAAGTTGATGTTTCCAAAACAAAGAATATTAATATAATTAATTATAACAATACATAATAAAAAATATTTGTGATTATGTATTGGTTCAATCCATCCATCTTTATTCATTTAGCACTTTTCTTATAAAATATAACACAAAGTGCTTAACACCAAAACAAAAGAGATTATATCAAAACAAGCAATAAAATATATAAAAGCCAGCCCCTACCTCACACCCTCGACCCACACAGATCTCCTCTCACACCTCCCACCGTGTGAGGTGACTCATCAGTCAGGAGATAAAAATTTAGAAAGAGGCTGAACACGGAAAAAGTTTGTTGGTGGAAATGCTGCTAGTTGGGACCTCCCTCTCCGTGGACAGCTTTGCTTAAAAATATAAATACTCTCTGCGGCTCTCAGGTCCTCCGGCAGACTGTTCCATAAACGAGGGCCATGGTGCTGAAAAGATGTCTCTCCATAGGTTCTGGTTTTCACAGCTGGAATGGTTAGTAGACCAGTGCCAGAGGATCTCAGGGTCCGCCAGGGTTCATATTTAACTAAAAGATCTGACAGATAAGAAGGCACAAGACTTTTAAGACATTTAAAAACCATTAAAAGTATTTTAAAATCAATCCTGAAGTGGATGAGGAGTCAATGCAAGGTTTTAAAAATAGGGGTGATATGAGCCTGTCGCCTGGTCTTGGTGAGAACTCTTGCAGCAGAATTCTGGAGAAGCTGAAGGTTCTTAATGTTAGTTTTTAGAAAACCAGCGAGCAAGGGCGTTACAATAGTCAATTCTACAGGGGATAAAAACATGCATCAGCATCTCCATATTAGCAAGAGACAGAATTGGGCGGACCCCAGCCAAATTTCTAAGATGGTAAAAACCTGTTTTAACCACATATTTAATATGAGGGCTAAAAGTTAGCTTAGAGTTAAAACTAACGCCCAGGTTTCTAACTGTTTCTGAATTACCTAGTGAAAGTTCTTTGAGCTTCAAAAGCTGTTTCTCTCTCTTTGATTTTGGACCTATAACAAAGATTTCAGTGTTTTTCTTGATTGAGCTGGAAAGCATTTTTTGTCATCCATGATTTCACATCTAAAATACAGTTAAAAAGTGCTTCTATCGACCTTGTGTCTTCAAAAACGTAGCTATGTACAGCTGCGTATCATCAGCATAGCTATGGTAACTGATGTGACTTCTGATGACATTTCCCAGAGGAAGCATGAAAATGTTTAAAAGCAGGGGGCCATGGACGGAACCTTGAGGCGCACCATATTCAATGTCATGGACACCAGAAAAGTAAGTGTCCATGTATATCATAAAGTTTCTCTCCATGAGGTAGGATTTGAACCACTCAAGAACAGTCCCTGACGGCCAAGGTTTTTAAGTCTGTTTAAAAGGAAGTGTCAAAAGCAGCACTTGCATCCACTAGAACTAATACTGAGATCTGACCTGAACCCAAGGCACACCTGATATCATTAACAATCTTTAACAATGTCTCTGTACTGTGGTTCGTTCTAAATCCAGACTGGTTTATCTCAAAGATGTTGATATGTAAGAGAAACTCATTCATCTGAATAAAATATAACAAATAAATAAAATTTTGCTTAAAAAGGGCAAGTTGGTCACTGGTCTGTAGTTATTGAAAACCGTCTGACCTAAATTGGTTTTCTTCAGTATGAGTTTCACCACTACAGTTTTAAAGACACTAGGAAACCTGCACTTGACTGTAGAGTTATAATGTTTAAAATCTCAATCTCAATCAAAAGATCCATAAAACGATTTGAAAAGTGATGTTTGTGATGAAAAGTTTCAGTTAAAAATAGAGCATCAATATTATAATCTAAAAAAAATCATTAACAATAAAGGTTTTATTAGACAAAGATCGAAAGTTAAAAAGTGCCATGTTAAATGATTGGTTGTTGAAATTGCTTCCTAGGGTTTAGTGCTTTCTTTAGTGGGTGAAGGCAGTGAATGTTTGGTTTTCTCCCAACCTGTCTCCTCATAGAAGACCTGACTGTAATAATAGTCTGGTTAATTGACTTACTGAAAATGTTGTGTCTTTTTTTTTATCATTTCACCATTGTTAGGAGCCTCTTTGCCCCCCCCTCTGGGCCCCCTAAAATCAGTCCTCTTAACCCCCCCCCCCCTTTTTTTGTTTTTTTTTGTGCCCCAGATGAAAACTCATGACTGCTTAGGATTGTTAACAGTAGTCCAGGTATGACATGTCAGCTAATTTAGAAATGTGCTTTTAAGAGTGCCTTGCATTTGTCTTTTATTCCAGATTTCAGACATTGGCATAAAGAAGCATGTTGTTTTTATATTTAGATTAAAGTTCAAAAACTGTGTGTTACATAGAGCCTCTTATAAAAATAAGAGGCTGGTTTTCCAGCCAGCATCCTTGGCTATGAACTTTTATGGTTTCCCAGACAATGGAGGGGATCAATGATGGTCTTCTGGCTGGTTGTCAAGTCTGAAATCTTTCCCATATGGAACTGAACTGAGACAATTGAACCATACTAAACCAATTCAATGACAAGTGGACAACCTGTGCAGGTGCTTTGACTTTTTTAGATGATTAGTTGGTGTAACTCAGTTTAAAACATTCATGCGCTGCAAAATGTGGGCAGATTTCTAAACAGTTCTCTCATTTTTATGAGCCGGAACCCCAATTTAAGTAAAAATAAACAAATACTTGAAATCAACTAAACAGAGAGCTTGGGGGTTTATTCTCTCAAAATTCAAACTGTCATAGGATAAATCAAATTGATCAAAAATAAATCCAGTATTATAGAATGAAACCAAAGAGTAGCTTTGCAAGCTGATTGCATTCTGAACCTTAGACATTGCACAGGGGAAAATGATTGACATGGTCTATGGCCAATAAAAGTGTAGAACAGAATGTACTGTTAAAACAAACAAACAAAAGCATGCAAAAATGCACTAAAGAATCGAGAAACAGCAAGACCTGGATATATAGGAATATAAAAAAGTATGTCAAGAGATTGGGGCAAAAATGTGGAAAGTGAATAAAAACTTTAAAGGTGAAAGAAAGTGAAAAGGTCAGCAAGAAAATATGAAAAAGATTCGAGACAAGACCAACAATGTTGTATGGGACTGAAACAATCCAACCAGAATGAAGGAAAGAAGCAGATTGGCAGGTAGTAGTTTAAATTGCAATTCTCTTTTCTAAGCAGGGCATCAGAGGGGCAGCTCTGGTTGGAGTTTTTAGGTAAGAAGTCGGGGCTTTATTAAGATGCTTGGACATGTCAAAAGGAAGAATATGAATATATCAGTAAAAGGATGTTGAATTTAAGGCTGCAGAAGGTCAAGAAGAAGACCAAAGAAAAAATGTATGGATGCAGTAAAAGAGAAAACAAAGACAGTTAATTAAATGAAGATAGAAACAACAGGTTTAAATAGAAGCACATTCGGTGTGTTTAACTGTGAAGCCATGTTTTGCTATGTGCAGCCACCCACAAAAAAAGAAACAATTCATGGTTCTTGGAAAAGCTCAAAAGGTTTGGAAGTTTGAAGTTTTTCTGTGGTGATAGGAGTTTTTGTGCGTTTTCAAACAGACACATAAAAAGAATGGACTGGAAATAAATCCAGTCAAACAAATATATTGTATTATTTATTTGCCAGTTTCACAAATCTCTGTGTTCTATGAAGAAACTGAAGTAAAAAGGAATAATAAAAATAAACAGTGTGTTGGGACAGCTATTAAAAAAACAAAGCAAACACTTGTCTTAATGGCTATAAGGGAGAATTCCTCACTCTGGACTCAGTGGATCCATCCACCTTGTGATGAAAGCTTTTCATTGATCGCCATCTAGTGTTCGCTCGAAAGAATGCAACATTTGGTTGTGCCCGCCTTCTCCTTGCTTAGTTTTTTTATTTTTGATTAGAAATTATGAATACCGATACAGAAACAGTGTACCAACAATATATAGATAATAAATAAGGCTTTTACAAATATTCAAACAAACGGTAAAGGTAATATGTATTAGTGGTTATTAAAGCTTTTTACTTGAATCACTTATTTGTTTTTTCATGTAATAAATAACATCCTTATAAAGGTGCTTCTTAAAAACCGGCTTTTGTTTACTTTATTTTTAGGATTAATAGGTTTATTAAAAAAACGCATTTTCTTTTGGCTGCTTGTATTCTCTGCAAAAGGAAGCACTTACATCAAAGTCCATACTAACGTTGGACATGAAATGGTGAACAGGATAAAACTGAAGGAAACTTCTCCAACTTTATTATTAAATGTCTATAAGGAACTACCCAGATTCTTTTCTAGTCTAAATCTTTAACCAAACCATTCCAGTAATAAACAACTTGAGGAACAGAAACGACCTCTTTTTGGAATAAAGTACCAATGTTTTTATTCCTACTTCTGACTTGAAAAAGAAACATTCCCAACATAGGAACACGCTACAGATTGAGATGGGAACAGGAGAAGAAGAGAGAACATCTTTAATAGGTTTAATTATAGGCCTACTGTAGACTGTAGCATAGTCTTGTGACTGGGAAATGATTAAAAAAATCACAACAAACACTAACCGCCCGTGGTTTTTGGCCCAGCTCTTCTTCGTTCGATTGAACTATGACTGACGTCACGCTAATGAAGGCCTCATTCACCATTGGAAGAATGAGCTGTCGATCAAAGCGAAAGTGCCCCTCCCACCAAAACAATGAAGGACGGCGCTTCAGGTGGCAGCACACCTCAGATGGAGATGTTCGGTGAGCGCTCTGCTACCTCTTATGTTCGTGTTTGTTTGCATTTGCAGCCACACATGGTTTTACTTTGTTTTTCTGCGCTAGCTGCTCTGTGTCCGAGGCTCTCTCAGTGTTTTGTTAGCCGGCCTTGCAGTTTGCGCAAGAATAGCCGTTCATTTGTGTTTGTACAGTTGGTTACATGTGTTTGCTTCACCCAGGCTGCACGCTAACATCGGAAAAACAGGAGTTTAAGGTTGAAGTCGACGACAATGATGCAGAACAGCAGCTGTCACTCAACGTGGTAAGACGCACACTTCATTTCTGTAACTTTTTGTTCGCACTCATTTTCCTTCTGAACTCCTTTTTTGTACCAACAATGCATATTTGATTTTGTGTGTGTTTTAGATAGAGTAAAGTTTGCATACTGATTCTTGAGAATCAGGACAAAACTTGTCTCACAATAAAATAAGTCTTGTTTATGTAGAAAAAAAAACATTTAATATGATCAACACACTGTGTTAGAAATAAAGGAATTGTGAACACTGGTGTTATGCTTATGCATGAATAATTAGTTAATTTTATTATTATTTTTAAGATATATTTGCTCAGATGTACGACTAGTTGTTAGACACCCACCCCATGTTATTGTCTGAATACTGTGAAGACATTTTCACTCTAATGACTGACAGAACTAATAAACCACTAGTATGAACTAAAAAACCCAACATATTATAAACACAAAGCTCAGTGTCATTGTCCTTTCAATGCACAAAGTCTGTAGTGCTTCCGTCTAATTGTGAAATGCAGTAAAGCAGTTTCTATTTCTGTGTGGGAACAGATTTGTTGCACTCTCCACTTTTGAGTCTAGCTCTTTCATTGTAAAAATCTTCAGCATTGATGCTCATTTACCTCTACTGGTCAGTCCCTCACCACCTGTTTAGACCTCCCGTGCAGGAATGGCTTTGGCTGTTCTTAGGTATAAATGGAAAGCAAATCAACTGGGAGTGGGGGAATACGGACAGTATTTTTATGCATTTTGAGTAGATTAAATTTGTCGCTAGAAATTTTCAATCAGCGTTACATGGTTAAGCATTGAGTTCCTTTCACTGGAACTACCCTTAGTTCCAGTGACCAAGACCACGTCCTGAAAAAGAACCCCACACCATCATTCCTCCTCCACCAAATTTCACACTCAGCACAGTGCAGTCTGAAATGTACTGTAATCCTGAGAACCTCCAAACCCAGACTCATCCAACAGATTATCAGATGGAAAAGTGTGATCATCACTTTAGAGAAGATGTCTCCACTGCTCTAGAGTCCAGTGGCAGTGTGCTTTACACCAGTGGTCACCAGTTGGTCCCCAACCATTTTGTGGCTGCGGACCGGTTAACCCATGATAGGATAGATACTTTATTATTCCCAAGGGAAATTACATAACAGTCTGCGGCTCCAGGGCAACCACACAGATTAAACTTAAACTTAAACATTCGGAAATTGGTAACTCCTTGGAGTTTGCAAACCAATATTAAGTGTCTAAAATAAACATTTGGGTTGAACAAAACTTTTAAAGCATGTACCATAAATAAAAGTGCAAACTTAAAAGGACTCATCATAGAGGTAGATTTTTTTTCATCTAATTTATAATTTGAGTGCAAGGAAGACCAGCTGGTCAACCGTGTTTGGCCTCAGACACGACCTTACTTGTGATCATGTTTGCACTAAAAGCCCTGTCAGAAGGCGAACTAGTAACAGGAATGCACAAGTACTTTTTGGCGAGCCTGGCCACCAATGGGAACTTCATCTCATGCTGCTTCCACCATTCCAGTGGGTCAGTCTCTGACTCAGGCCCAGGTTCCCAAAGATACATGGAGAGCTCCAGTTCAATGGAAACTCGGCTTGGCTGGGAGGGAGTGGTGACTTGACCTGCTTTTTTGACTGAACCTAAACTTTTCTCTGTTTTCTTTGTGGGATGAGGAAGCTCTGGATTATCGTCAACAGAGGGGGTATAAAGTGGGTGCTGATGCTGTTTGTGCACTTTCTGGTGCTGTGGCTCCCACCATGTCCTCCAGCTCTGCAGCAGCTCTCATCTTTATGAACTCCAC
>BSAI01000038.1:5354782-5407944 GCA_036245035.1 Adrianichthys oophorus | reverse complement strand
ATTATGAATGAAACAGATTTTGGAGTTTTCCTGTTTGAGTGATTTATTGACAATATGATGTTTTCAAAGGAACTATAAATGTGTTTGGCTTTAGTGTTAGGAAGTAAGCTAGACTGTGATATTACTGCTAACCCACCTCCTTTCCCAGAAATCCTGGATTTCTGATAGTTATTATAATTCATTCAACCTAACATAGTCATCCTGTTGGAGCCAGGTTTCTGTTAGGGCTAGCAGGCTAAGTTTGTTATCATTCATTAACTCATTAACTAAAAGGGACTTAGAAGAAATGGATCTAATGTTTAGTAACCCACATTTAATGACATCATGATTTTGCTTGTTGTTATTGAGAGTACTAGTAGCTTTTACTTTTAGATTTTTGTGTTTTACTCGCCTTTCAGTACATAAGCTAAAGCTAGCAGCTGCTGGACTAACTCTAAATGGGGTTTGCACTGACGCTAAAGGAACTCGGAGGAGAGTTTTAAACTGCTGCTCTGTGTCCAGAACCTGTCCCTGGGTTGTCAGGTTGGACGGTTAATGCTCGCAGAAATGTTCTTAGAGAGAAGAGCGGCGCCGTCAAAAGTGGGATGGATGCCGTCTCTCCGCATGAGACCGGGCTTTCCCCAAAACGCGCTCCAATTGTCAACAAAGCCAGCGCCGTTTGTGGGCACCATTTGGCTAACCAGCGGTTAAATGATGAAAAGCAGCTGTACATTTCATCACTGACTAGGTTTGGGAGTAGACCAGAGGAAATAACAGTGTCTGACATCGACTTAGCAAGTTTACACACAGATTCAACGTTTAATTTAAGAACTTCTGACTGTCTTTGTCGGGCGTCATTACCGCCTGCGTGAATCACAACTCCACGGAATTATATATATACATATATATACATATATATATATATGTATATATATATATATGTATATATATATATATTACACACATGTGTATATAAATACTTAGGACAATGTAATATTTCAGTTTTTCTTTTTTAATAATTCTGCAAAATTGTCGCAAAAATTTGTTGTTGGCAGGATTGAGGGGGTGGAGAGAAGTTTCATCAGTAATGTGTGACAGGAGTTACAGATGGCCTCATAGGGGATATTTACAAGACTGTGGTGAGAGTAGCCATTATAATGCAAATCTTTTTACAGGACAGAGTATTAAAAATGAGCTGGTCAGAGATCTAGCTAAAAATTGATGTTTGGAGGAAAAGTTATAGAAAGTATTAGAAACCATATCATAAAGGGGCATAGTTGATACATTTAAATAAACAGATCTAGTTGGGTTAAAAATGCGCACAGTGAAATGCATGGATGTAGTTGAAGAACTTAAGCAGCTACTGAGATCAGATGTCAGTTAAAAAGTTGTTTATTATAAAACACTGATTTATGGAGTTTAAACTCACAAGCTTTGCTATGCACAGTCAACATCACTGAGCAACAGCCATCCCAAAGCTTTCTGGACATGTCACCTCTGGGCAACTCAGTGAGGTGTTGATGTTAATCTGCCCCCCCCACTCCCACCCTCCCGTACCTCTGTTCAGTAATAATTGCAGATAAAAACATGAGCAAATTATTAAAGCAAAACAAAGTATAAAACTTGAGTGCTATCTGTAAAAGCCTACTTGGCCTTAGACAGCCTTAGATTCTGGGTTGTTTTTTGTCATTTGTTGTCCACTAGGTGTCAGTTTTACCATTGACTACGTCTTACTTATTTTATTGCACAGGAATTTGTTGCTGCTATCTGCCCCTTCTTTCGTGTTTCTCCCACATCACTTAAACATCAACAGACGATACGCAATAGCAGCATTTTACCTCAAAAAGCCCAACCCATTCCTGCACCCACTGACCGTCCAGGTCTTTGGATGAGACAAAACATGGATCTTTTTCATCTTGTTCCCTGATGTACCCACCTGTTTTTTCCAGGAAAAATATAGGGTTAGTGTGGTGTAATGATTGGATTTCCCCTCTGTAATCTCCTTCAATTCTCATCGCCTTACCAGCAAGGCCATGTTATGTCACAAGCACAAACTTCAAAGTTCCACACTGTACATGTATTATTGGAAATGTGTTTGAACACTTGCATAATACACAACCTGCAAGCATTGGTTGTCTGAGTCCTCCATTCTTTAGCTATCTTTTTTTAGTTGTAAGAAACACCTTCAACCATTTTTGTAAAGCACTGCATATCTTCGTAGCTCTGTCATCCCACTGATAATGTGATTGCTCCATTTTTATTGTTTTCTCCTACCATCTCAGCTTGCACCTGGGTTTTGCCTTTGAACACTTGTTTTGCGTGTTTCCACAATCATTTGCAAGTGAGCACATGTGTGTGTCTGCTTAAATTTTACATGAGTATTTGTTTGTGATTCTTTTTTAAAGCATGCAATTCAAGTGTAAACTGTGCCAGGCAAAAGATCAAAGCAGGACAGATGTGCATACCTGTGGCATTAATGCTGACCCTTCCCTGAGGGTCAAATGACTGTAGAACATTTCTGTCCTTTGTTGACTATTCTGTTGTCTTCTCATCCCTGTCTTCATGTAACCCACTCCACATGGCCTGTAGGTGTTTAATCCTCACATACTTTGACTTGTTCTTTAATAATAAAACTACAAAAAGGGCTGGATAAAACTGCTGGCAACAATTATTCCTTTGACTGCTCGTTATGTAGTATTTTAGGGTAAATGTGATAAAACTTTAGTTCTGTCCAGAGTTGTAATGGAAGTTGTCCATCAGTGATTCTTTTTCGTTTAAATATGTATTTTGCATTTTAAGTTAACCTGCCTTTTCTCATTGATAGAAGTGTAACAACACACTTCCCCTGAACTGGGGCGGGGGTCTTATTATTTATATTACTGAGCATGTTTTATTATTAATTTATTACAATTTTTGAGACGTCCCATTTTGACACGCTTCAACATTGTGTTATGCATGCCCGTGGCTCCCTGTTCAGTGGTGGGAAAGGGCTCACACACCATTGTGCAGACATTAGGGTCAGCTCCCCTTACATCAAACATTTAGCAGAGGGGATTTAAAAAAAACAAAGGACCATCTAGAAAAGCAAGGTTAGCTGCAAAACAAGCAGGACGGTAGCCCCCGAGGAACAGGGTTGGAGACCCCTGATGTAGTGGTTAGAAAAGCCTCAAAACGTAGGCATTATCTTGGGAGATCAATGAGAATCAGATGATTCTGATACAGAATCTAAGCACTTCACTGCATGGAAATATTGCATATGTTAATTGAGTTAATAGTTTGAAAGGTTTTGGTAGTCAACTAATTTTAAAAATTTAGCTGAAGTTCTGGTTTTCAAAGGGTTAAATTTACCATTTTTATTTTAGGAGTGCTCAAACATGCATATTATGAGAAATGTATCCTTTGATTAGCGTATGGGTAAACTTTTGGGTGAAATAATGAAAAGTCATATCTATGGTTCTACCCATTTGGCCATTTCAGAATGACATACACGTTATTTAATAATATGGTAGCGTCATTAGGCATCACTTTTGCCCCCAATAGATTACTGGGGCAGGTTGGATTTCGCCATTTAGTGTCAAACAAAACATGTTAGACAATAGAAACTTCCCAAATTGCACTAGAGCTACCACTATTGATTATTTTAATGTTTAATTATATTTAAATAATCACCGATTATTTTTTCGGTTAGTCGACTAATTGGATCATATGTAAATTGGATGTAAAACATACCTCTTATAAAACCAGCATGTAGTTGCTCTTAAATAACCATCATTACCTTTAAACTTGAAGTGTTTTAAGCTGTACACTGACTAAAAAATGAACAAAAACCAATTAAGATGATAGTTTATTGAGTCTTCAAGAAACATGCAGCATTTTTCCTTCACTTCTTTCTGCTTTCTGGCATTAAAAAAAACTCAATTCAAATGAAGTAGGCATCAGAAACAAAGGAATTGTTATTCACAAAGATAAAGCTTTGGTCTCACTGACTCAAATATAACAAAAGTGCATTTCGCGCTGAGTGCACACAACTGTACTCAGCTTCACTACACTCTGACTCTGTAATTCCAAACTGCACAAGGGTCATAGCCCAGAAAGTTAGCATTTCTACACTACTTGAAGAAAGACTAGTTCTTTTTTGAGAGCAGATGTTCCCTAAATCGTAGAATATTTGCTCTGATGGTGTAGAGGTTGCAAAGATGCACAGAAAAGATTTTGCTATCCTTGACAGCATGGGGAAATGCTCCTCATTTCCACTCCACCATTTTAGAGGATCATCTTTTTTTATGGAGTGCGCGCTCTCCAAAGTACAGCCAAACTTCACTTAGAACAATTTAGATCTCTAGGCTCTACACCCTCTTTAAGTTGCTTGAGATTCGTGGGAGTTCACTCATCCAGTGCATATGCGATTTTTGGATTTGGAGAAGGCGTTGAACCGTGTCGCCTGTGGTGTCCTGTGGAGGGTGCTATGGGAGTATTGGGTCCGGGAGCCTTACTGTCCGGGCTGTCCGGTCTCAGTATGACCGGAGCAGGAGCTTGGTTTGGTAGTCAGAAAGTCAGACCTGTTGTTGCTGCATGCTGGACCCTGGCAGGGCTGCCCTTTATCACCGGTTCTGCTCTTTATGGACAAAATTTCTAGGTGCAGCCAGGGACCAGAGGGGATCTGGTTTGGGAACCACAGGATTTCCTCTGCTCTTTGCAGAGCAGGGGCTCTGCAAGAGGGGGCCTTCTTGCTGTGAGGCAAGAGCGCTAACCACTGTGCCACCGTGCAGCCACTTATAACTTACAAGATACCAGTGAAAAACAGAAGCTGCACAGGAGCCTGAGGATCAGAACATCAGACTGTCAAACATCAGGTATGTAAAGTCTGTAGTGTCATTGGTTGCGTTTCCATCACCTCTTAAAATTGCGCAAATTGAATTTGTGATAGTAAATTTGCTTAATAGAAACACCACATTTTCGGGGAAAAAACTCGCATTTATCGAAAAAAAAGTTTTTGCGCTTGGAGGTGGTGGTTTTTGGGGCATATCAAAAAAGACAATTTTTGCAAAACTGCAGTGGAAACCCTTTTTTTCAAATTAAAAGCACTTCTTGAAAGGAAGTGGCTGCGCTGAGCCCCTCACAGCGGGCGCCACAAGAGGTCCCGCAGCATCACAGCTCTTTGAAAGTTGTTACTCAAACAGAATTGTTGGAGTCACAGCTCCTCTGTAAATCACTAACCAAGATTTCCTCAAAATCTCTTCATCAGTAGCTGCTCCCACCCAGAGGAGTGGTTACGCTTGCAACTCCATGGTCTGCACTGACGTCTCCTTTGACAGATAATGTCCAACTCCTTACTTGTTGGAATGGTTATTTTTTTAATGCTGCTGAACAGGATGCTCTGTGTGTGTCTGGCTCATTTACATTTATATACATTATCAATGGTCTAGCTACGATGCATGTGGTCCCCAGAAGCCTTGACATCATCCAAATGTTCCCTTTTTGTTAATCACCTAAAACAATACTAGTTCTCATCCACCCATGTGGTTTTGAATGACTTATTGCATGAGTTGCTTTGTTTTTATTTGCATAATTAGGATTTAATGGAAACAGTGTAATTGCGAAATTGTGTTTTTCCGACACTTCTAGAATGTCAAAGTGTTGTGCTTCTGTGTAATGAAAACACAGCTACTGTATTTTGAAAAAAAGAAAACCAAATTTTTGTCTTAATCTGTAGAATTCCAATACATTATTATATTCAAGACATTTTAGAAGTATTCAAAAACTGGAAGCTTTTTGGGCTTTGGTCAGAGATTGACAAAGACTGACATCTTGTATCCTGGATTTCTTTTCTAAATTTTATCAGCACTTCATATCATTTTTAGAAAAATTTGGTAAAAAAATCCTTATTGTTAAGTAAGTCGCATTGGAGTGTAAGTTCCAGGAGCAAAAGATTGCATTATAAAGAAGAAAAAAACATATATAAGCCACTCCACATTATAAGTCGCACATTTAGGAGTCACCTGTGGGAGAAGTCCCTGTGATTTTTTTTTTTTTTGCCTCGTCACTAAACAGATGCATTGAATAAATGCATGGAAACGGATAACGTTGAGAGATCAGGTTCATTTATTTTGAAGAGATCTACAAAAGCATCAGTAAACATGTCTCCATGTCTGGATTTATGAGATCATTCAGATTCTTTTTTTTAAGACGATCTTTTACCTTGAACTGCAGGGGCTGCATTTGAATGGTGGTGATGTCCGCTGTACTTCCATGTTTCTGTAGCCCAGTTTGATGACTTGCTGCATTAGTCCAAGATAAGAAAAATAAAAACAAAAATAATAATGTCTTGATGTAAATAAGAAAAAAAAATCATAAAGTTTGGGAGAAGGGTGGTCAGTATAATCTCCATGTTTTCTTTCATTGTTTTGGACATCGTTTCTTTTGCTGTCAGTACCAGGTATTTATTTCTGAGTCACACTGGTTGAAGTTTTGGCTAAAGACGACCTGGATCCATGTTAGGTCAGTGAAACTAATTGATCGTCCAAAATTAACCATCATCAACTAACAACCACAAATTCTAATATTAATTGAATCAATGTTAAAATGAATCGTTTCACACCTAACAGTAGCTGTCGTTGCTGTAATACGCACACCTCCAATGGATGTGTGTTGTCATATAAACGCATCATGCAATCCTGTGCACAAAAATTCTACCACAAAACTGACAAGTGAAAAATTTGAGCACAATTATTTGTGCTTAAACTATGCAGGGTATGAGTTCAAGCTCTGAGGGAGAAAATAGCTTGACATGCTTTTCCGTTCCAAAGCGAAAGAATTTAATAAATCCATGTTACAATAAGCTCCACTTAATAGTTAATTTCTTAGAGGGAATATCATAGACACCTTTCACAACCCACATTTGAACTCTGCCGTTGTTTTAAGCAAACACACCTGATCTCCAAACAGGTTTCCTGGGGCAGGGTTTAAACCTGTGACCCCGGCTATGTTAGGTTGGGGCAACCTTTGATGCCTCTCACCCCTCAACAGCTCACAAGCACTGGAGAAACAAACTTATTAGTAAGATTGTCTCTAACTTTGCATATCTCGCAAACATATTCCTGTTAGAGATTATGCTTTCGCAGAAACTGTTCAGAAAAGATATAATGCCAACGTGTAAAACACACCAGAACACATGCCAACACATGGCAATGCTGGCTTCTGGTGTAACAAAACATGACTGGGTCTACATCACTCAATCGTGAACTTGTGGCTCATGTGGAAACTGTTGTTTCTAAGTTCATGAGTGTGTGCGTGTGTTTCTTATCAAACATTAAGCTGCAGGATTTATAAACTCTTTAGGGCCAAAAGTTTAGCTCTTAAAAGCAATGTTACTCTCTGCAGTGGTTTTCTCTCAGACATAGAGCAGCAGCTTTTGCTGTTCTTTTGGGAATTCACCGATAGCTAAAAACTCCTGAAACTTTCCCAGCAGTTTAGCAAAGTGGCTTTATATACTTTTAGTACTCCCATCCCTTTATCACCGTTCACAACTGTTTCTTCTACAATCTGTTTACACCCCTCACTTCCTGGACACACCTTCTCCCAATTGCTCTCATTATAGTGTTTGATGTCTTGTGCAGCTTGCACTTCCAGATGCCCCTGAGGAGCAAGGAAGGAGGCGTGGATGTCTGCTTTTCTTTTGTAAAGACAGGTGAAGGGTCATTAGTTTAGCTTGTCAGGTTTGCTGCCAGTACCGACGTTCTCACCTCTTACATCCTGGAGTGTAGCTGCACTCGCATCTGTGAAACAAGCCCAACATAAGAATAGACTAATTTAAATTCCCAGCTGACCCTGGGATAGAGTTAAACTTCCATATGATCTTGGTGGTTTGTAGAAGGTGATGCCTTCCAGTGAGTGTCACCATCATAAAGTTGTAAGCCATTTTACACAGAAGGGTATAAACCATTGTTATGGCAAATGACAGAATTTTGCAACATCAGCGCCATATCTTATTGATCCCTTTAAATGTGTTTTTTTTCTTGTGAGCCTTAACTTTCTGGGTGTCTGTGCTACGTGATGAGAACACCTTCAAGGCCAATAATCATTTACCTTGATGATGTTGCAAACAAACGTGAAGAGAGCTGCAACTGATGAGCAGCTTGTTGTTTCTTCTACCAGTGTGCGTACAGTTAAATTCTCATATTTGAAATGCTGATTCTCCTGCAATGACTGCTGCCGATAAGCTACTGCATTGAGGTAAAAAAAAAGTATTTATCAGTCCCAATTTTGCAAATGTTCCAACTCAAAAAGATGAGTGTCCTGTAATGTTCATCGTAGATACACTTCAACTGTGAGAGAGAATAAATAAAGAATCCAGGAAATTGAATTGTATGATATTTTTTAAAAGAATTTCTGATATAATGGTGCAGACAAAAGGCATTTGGTGGTCAGTAACAGAAGTTCACCTGAATACTTCAAGTCTTTTACCACATACAAACAATGAAGAACTCTGTTCTTCAAAGACCTGTTGCTTCTATTGTAAAAAGCTCTGCTATCCTCCACTTACTACTTGTCATAATGGAACTTGTTTGAACTGGTTATCTTTATAAAATACATCTTGTCCATGCCCTTAAATAATGTCATTCTTTGGATCAATTTTTTTCACATTTAGTTTTTCACAGTTAAAGTGAACCGATGGTAGACCTCGTTTTTTTCTCAAAACTACCGTGGGTGATTTCTAATGCCGTGTCTGCCATTGTCTTTGACACACATGCACAGTAGTGATGTATGACCTATAACAATTTCACGTAAATAATAAAAGATAACCATACGAATTGTAATGGAATGCAATGTAATTGGAAATTTGTACTATATATATATATATATATATATATATATATATTATAGTTTTTTATAAATGTCCTACCTAACTTTACTTTTTCCTCCCTTAGATGGTTCTCAAATCAAAAGTACAAATGTGAGTAATCCTGCCCGCAGAATGCTGCAAAGCTGCTTATCAAATTCGTATGGATGATATTAAACGAGTCGTGGATCATTTCTCTCTTACAACTTGGTCAAAGTAAGACGAAGTTTACAAGTACTTCACTGAATGTTATTTGTTTGATTATGAAGATAATTGCGATTCTAAGCCTTCAAATTTATGCTAATGTTAAAGATAGCTTTCCACAATGGATAGGAGATGTAGAGCTGCAAAAGATCTTTTCTGCACAGTTAAGTTGCTTACATTTCTGGGTTCACAAAATCACTGAAAACAGATCAAAAGTAAGACAATTTCAGCATGTCTTACATTAAAGTCAAACTAATGGCTGTTGCATTATTCTTTAACCTTGCTCCTCTTTGCTTTTACTCAAAACCGTGTCTAATCTGTGGGAAAATGAAGGCAAAAAAAGAAGAAACAGAATTCAAAACTGTCAAAAATATATATTCAAGGACAGTGCTAAACATTTTTCTTGGTTGCACTTTTTTTTGAAAGCTGAAAATATGTGGTTTAATTGCCGCAATTAAAATATTCGCTGTGCCACTCGTAAACATTCCTGTTTTTACAATTAAACTAGTATTTTTTAAGCCAGCCCAAAAGAAGACAAATATACATTAAAAGAACAACAAAATTTAGCGTTGGACGCAATTAAAATACATGCTAACATACAGCAATGTGCATCTTGGCTGCACGTATTACGTGTGGCCAACATGAATTTCCATCCATTTTTGTGCTTGGTTGCACTTAAAAACATGCGAATAACGTCAGGCAAAATATGAATCTTTAGACAGAATCATATGCGCTCAAATGAAAGCTCGATATTTTTAATTGAACGTCTAATATTGGAGGACTATTTCCATTTGATTTTATTTTGTGCATGGTCTAAGAGAGGAAAGCTAACACAATTAGGTTGGACATTTATAAAATAAATATTGTACAAATTTCCATTGCAGTCGGTAAGGTTACCTTTTATTATTTACTTAAAATTGTGTTAAACAGTGTTCAGCTGTCAGTCTTGCCAGTCTAAACCCGTAAACTAGAATTCACTACACAGTAGCAGCTATTTTGTTTTTTGTCTGACGTGACCGTGAAATGGGTCTATTGCCTTTAGTTGTAGTAGGCATATATCTTATTCATTCATTCATTTTCGAAACTCACTTTGTCTCTTTCAGGGTCACGGGGTCCCAGAGCCTAACCCAGCCACTCGTGAGCAAATGCAGCATACATCCTGGACAGGTCGCCATTCTGTTGTAGGGCCACAATCACACACTCATATACACTCACATTCATACCTAGAGACAATTTTGAGTGACCAATTAACCTATGAAGAACATTTTAGGACTGTGGGAAGGAGCCGGAGTCCCTGGAAAAAAGCCATGCATGCACGGGGAGAACATGCAAACTCCACACAGAAAGGTCCTCCTTCATTGATGCTGTTTCAGGTCCCCCAGCCGGGACAGCATTCTTGCTGTGAGGCAAAAGTGCTAACCAGTTCCTCACTGTGCATCCCGCATAGAGCTTAATATTGGATCAAGATTTTATAAACATATAATTTTGTTCTTGTGGATGACCATCATTACCTTTAAATTTGCAGTATTTAAGTATTCAAGTATATAACATATGCAACTGTGTCTGCCTCTCTTACATGAGCTGAGAGCTTATTCTATTAGCCATAAAACAGGAGCTTGGTGGCTAAAGGCTCTACCTCCAACTGTGCTTTTAGAGATTCTAGGAACCACAAGCAGTCCTGCATTTTGTGAGTGAAGTGTTCTGTTTGGTTGGTAAGGCTCTATGAGATCTTTAATATAGGATGGGGCCATACCATTCAAGGCCTTATAGGTTAGCAGGAGGATTTTGAACTTGATTCTAGATTGAACTGGGAGCCAGTGAAGTGAAGCTAACACAGGAGTAATGTGTTCTCTTCTGCTGGTTCCTGCTAACAGTCTAGCTGCTGCATTTTGAACAAGCTGAAGACTTTTTAAAGAACTTTTAGGACACGCTGCTAGCAAAGAGTTACACTAATCCAGCCTAGAAATAACAAATGCATGGATGAGTTTTTCAGCATCACTTCTTGATAATATGTTTCTGATGCTAGAAATATTGCGTAGGTGAAAAAATGCAGTTTTACAAGCCTGTGATATGTGAGCCTTAAATGATAAATCCTGGTTAAATAAACCCCCCAGTTTTCTAACTGTGGGATTGGAGCCTATATTTACACCATCCAGGGAGACCATCTGAACAGGTAGGGCATCTCTCAGGTATTTTGGACCTTTTGTTAAGTACTTTATTCTTCAGGGTTGCACAGTAGTTTGCTCTCCTGCTTTACAGTGAGAAGAGCCTGATTCAAATCCCAGCTGTCCCACCTTTTTGTGTGGAGTTTTCATGTTTTCCCTGTGCATGCATGGGTTTTTTTTCCGGCCGTCCCCAGGTAACAATGTGAGGGAATTGGCTTGAATGTCTTTGCATGAGCCCGTGATGGACTGGCAAACCATCCTGGTTATACCCTGTCTTTGCCTAATTGTAGCTGTGATTGTCTCCAGCCCCCCTGTGAAAGCTTTTTTTTTTTCACTTTTTTAATTAAGCATTTTGACTTTGGAGTTTTATGATTCGAAGTCATTGTGTGAAGGCTCAACAAAAAGCAAAAGAAAATTCCTCCTAAAATGTTTTATATATTAAACTCCTCAAAAAAAGGGGGACACTACAAAAACATGTCCTATAAACATTCTTTTTAAATGTTTTATTAGTTACGTGGTTACATGTGCCAACAACACAATTACACAAAAATCATTCATGTAAATGAAATGTATTAGCCTATGGAGGTCTTGATTTGGAATTGTACTCAAAGTGGAAAAACACACTGCAGGATGATCAAACTTGAATGTATTGCCTTTCAAACAAGTCAAAATGAGTCTAAGTAGTGGGTGTGGCATCCACATGCTCGTATGACTTCCCTCCAATGCCCTGGGAATGCCTCTGATGAGGCAGCAGATGGTCTCCTGTGGGATCTCCTCCCACACCTGGACCAAAGCATTCACCAACTAGGCAGTCTGCGGTGCAACTGATGTTAGTGGATGGACTGAGACATGATGTCCCAGATCTACTCAATTGGATTCAGATCTGGGGAACGGGCGGGCCAGTTCATAACATCACTACCTTAGTTTAGCAGAAACTGCTGACACACTTCAGCTACGTGAGCTGTTGCATTGTCTTGCATTAGGAGGAACCCAGGGCCAATTGCACCAGTATATAGTCTTAGAAAGGGTCTGTAAATCTCATCTCTGTACCTAGCCAGGCTATTTCTGGTGAGCACATGGAGAGCTGTGTGGCTCTCCAAAGAAATGCCACTCCAAACTATTACTGACCCACTGCCAAGCCGGTCATGTTGGATGATGTTGCAGGCAGCAGAACATTCTCCATGGCATCTCTAGACTCTGTCACAAGCTCTCTGTGCTCACTTTCATCTGTGAAGACCACAGGGCACCAGTGGCGAATTTGCCAATCTTTGTGTTCTCTAATAAATGCCAAACGTTTTGCATGGTGCTGGGCTGGAAGCACAACTCCCATCTGTGGACATCGAGCCCTCATACCACCCTCATAGAGTCTGATTATAACAGTTTGAGCAGACACGTGCACATTTGTGAACTGCTGGAGGTCATTTTGCAGGGCTCTGGTGGTGCTCTTCCTGTTTCACAAAGGAGGAGGTAGGGGTCATTTGTGTGGGTTGTAGCCACTGTCTCAAGGTACCGCTGGAGTGATAACACTGTCTGCATTCATAATTCACCAAAACATCAGCTGGAAAACAGAGGGAACAGACAAGTATTCTATGGCCACCACTTGCAAAACCACTCCGTTATTGGAGGTAGGACTGGGCGATAAATCGATAATTCAAATTTGTTGTTTTAGATTATTTATATTTGATCTTATTTTCTCAGCTCTGTGCTTTCTTGGGCTTCGTTGTTTAGAGTAAAGTCAGCTCGGTCGTCTTTTGCAAAGCGCAGATGAAAATATACGCAAAAAAAAAAGTGAAAAAAAAAGCTTGTTGCGCTTCGTTTACAAGCACACGCGCCGTGAGAACACCCCACCCCTCTTCTGCTAATCATGCTAATGAGCTGTTGTGTGAGTTACCTATTTGTCAACATGGACCGGTTTAAAGTGGGACAATGTTTTCAAAGAGCGGACTTTAAGACGTGGTGGATGAATACAACAAAAGTAATAATAAGAAAAGTATAAAAACTGAATTTTATAAATAGAAAGGGCACAAATCCGCTTTGTACTAACTTTATTTATTGGTAATCACTATGTAACATTGCAGAGCCTATGTTGAGCAGAAAATGTCCTCCTTTTTGAGAGAGGATTGTGTCTTTACTGTCCGTGACACTATGGCAAAACATTAAAATGTTTTTAAACTGTTTTTGTTATGATTTTATATAAAATTAATCACCTGGAGGCAGAATTAAGAAAAGAGGGTGGGGGATGCTCAGAACTCCTGGGTGGTGGTGGGCAGCTTGTCTGGGGTGGTGGGGCTCTCGGGGGTGGGGCCCCGTGCTGGGCCCCCTGGCATGGTGGGAGGGCTTCTCTTCTGGCTGCACTCTTGCACTCTCTTCCGTACCTCGCTGCTCTCGGGTGTAGGGGCCTCGTGTGGCTGTCCTGCGGGCCCTGGTCTGGGTGCTTGGCCGTGCTGCTGGGTGGGTGGATCTTCTTCGTTGGCCCCACAGTGCGGGGGTGGGCCCTGGTCGCCGCAGCTACCTCGGCATGGGTCTTGGTGTGGGGATGGCTGGGAGCTCTCCCTCCTTTTTTTAAATTTTTTTTTTACATTCCTTCATCCACTTCAGCTTAACATAACATTCACCTGAGCACAGGCGTCGGCTCACCTTTGCACCTTCAAATGGTGTGCGTGACAGAATGTAATGCTTTACATGTGTTGGTTGGTATGCACAAGTGTGTGTGTGAACTGGATGTGGACAAGTTTGTGAACACTCTTGGAGCCGGCAGGTATGTAACAGCTGAGTGTGTGGACAGGCCCCGCCCATTTTAGACCAACACTCACGATTGTAATGGGTATAAGCTCCAGCATTTTGTTGCCTGTAGTTTTATGACTCGACCCTCCCTTCCCTGTAGTCATCCTCTCACTTCTATAATCCACCCTTTTTACCTTTTCTTTTGCCCCCCCTGACAACTCTCTCTCTTTTCCCCCCTCCACCCCCCAACTCTCTCTTTTTCCCCCTTTCTTTTTCCGTCCGGTCCAACAAAAAGAACACACAGAAAACTAATATAAATAAAGTTAAGTTTAAATTATAAAAGGGGCTTATACTAACATACATTTTCCCTATGATTTATAACCCCTGATTGTAAGAGTAAAATCTGTCAAATATAAGAGGCTCTCAGGTCATATCTGTTTGCTCAGATGTTGGACAGGACAAGTTAAAAAAAAAAAACAAAAAAAGAAAAGAGAACATCTTTTGTTAATCTAACCCCCTCTCTTTACTAAATATGTCCTTGTTTGCTCTCCATGTTTTGAGTTTACAGCTAGATGACAATAAAGACATGTTTCTCACTATTTATGAACTGATTTTCATTATGTTGTGACTTGAAGATAAATCAAGTATGAATAAACAAAAATATGTGCAGAATATTTTCATTAGAAAAGTCATTAACATAAAGCACACTTAAGGGGAACCAAGTGAAGTGACGTGATTAGAGCCATTGTCCACGGTTGGTATTCCTTCCTCTGCTGCCTAATTAACAGCTGTCCTTCTGGTATGAACAGAGTCTGTAAAGTTCTCCTTGTTGTTATGACTGCAGACTTTGGTTGTCAGGTCCATTGACCTTCAGCTGATGTCACTGTGAAGTAGGTTGAGCTTGAGTTATCTGCAGGTTAGATCTCTCTGCTGAATATCAGGGTCACATTTGTCTTTTAGAAATAGCACTAGATCCCAGGTGCCATGATTTTCTTAAAACCATGTTTGAGTCTTATTCTGCTTCATTTATTTGTGTAGATGTCTGTGATCACACACTTCTCAAAGTCTTTCATGTTGTTAATAACCAGCACCTTAGACCCTCCGGTGGACCGAGTGGTTTAACAAAGGTCCTAGAGTTCTACACCCACATGGCATGTTTTGCCATTTCAGCATTTGTTCTGATCAGATGGTCGTTCAAGTAGACAGCAGATCCTTTCCTATTTTTTCTTTGCGTCATCAGAGCTATCTTGTGCTTTTGATTCACAAAATCTGATAAAAATAGCTGGCTTATCTGACTTCTTTTCTTCTGGGAAGCAGGTAACAGATCTCGATGATTTTTAAATCCAGGGAAATCCCTTTAGACTTGTGAAATGATCCAACTTGACTTTTCACTCTCTCGCCTGCAGCCCCAGCAGCATTACCGCTAGCTTCAGTGCTAATGTTAGCTGTGTGAGGCCCCACAAGGGGTTAAATTTGTAATCCAGTTAGAATTGCATTATTCATTGTTGCTTGTTGTTTCATGTCATCCACTCTTCTCTCCAGGAGGTCAAACCAATTATCTTGTTGTTCATTTAATGTTCTGTTCCATCGGATCTCTTCCACAAGTTCCATTTGCGGAGTCAAGTGAAATCATCCAGTCATTTTCTAGTATCATCATAGTCACTCGACCCTTGGTTTTTCTACGGGGCCGTGGACAGCTCTCTTTCCTGCAGAAATACTACTTGTTTTGCAGTAATTTTGCGATAATTCAAGTATGTAGTCACTTGAAAACGATGACTGTTAGAAGAGATTCTGACAAGTGACCCCTCGCTGACCCAGCACCGGAATTTTGACATTCCCATGCAAACCACATTTCATTCACTGAGGAAACAGTTATCATTTATGAGAGCCAAGGCCAGAGCGCTTAGCTCAGGGGAGACAGATTGTGATGAATCCACACCAGAAGGAGTCCTATTGCCCTCTGCTTCTAATTTGTCAGAATAACAGTAGTCCAATATAAATTCAGTATGTTCAGGCCTTTTTTGTGCCCTAAGCTGTGTTGGCATAATGGTTGTACAAACTTCCAAATAACTTTTTTAAAGAGATTTTGTGACACCTGTTGTAAAATATCATCTACTTTGCATTAAACTCTTTAAAAGACCAAAACAACAACTTAGGAACCAGTGTTATGGTTAAGGCAGCACATGCCATTGCCTGCAGAAGAGTAGACCCTGGTGTTGGCTGTGCTGATTGTGTGAGAAAGCACAAGAGTGAGTGTGATCTGTAAATTGTTTCTGTTGCCTTTTGAATGCATTTCTGGCTATTAATGAAACCCTACAATTTGACTGGATTCCAAGCTGGTTTAGCATGTAGGGGCAAGCTGTGTAGCATGCAATTAGGCTTCACAGTCTCTGTACGTGGATGTGTCACACTGAGGGAATGGAAGATATCTGGAACTTTGGCTCCCCTGGTCTGGGTGAACCTTTGGAATGCAATGTTCATGTTGTACCTGATGCATTTTGTTGTAAAAAGAGGAAAATAATGTTATTAGACAAGAATGTATAACCCTAGCCCTTTGTAATGCTTTTATTTTCCTTCATCACTCTGAGCCCAGGCTAAATGGGCCACTATTATGGGACCACAATCCCTCTCAGTATCTAAAGATCTCTTTTTTTAAAACTTTTTTTTATATCAGAACAGAGGAAATAAAATGATTATTGATACCTAATCTTGTGGGGGGGGGATTCCTGTGGATTTTTAGACTTTGATGTTATCTGCAACTTATTAAATCTGTCTTATTTGACAAACTAGTTTTTCTTATCTGGATGCCTAGTTACATACCCCATCTCTGTCTTTGACTGAGATTAAGAGCAAGTTGTCCACAGCGGCCAAAGAGGTAAAGCGGGCACTTTAATTTTTTTTCTTGTTCTCTTTCTTTTTAAGTCCCATTGCTCAGATCGTGTGTTTTTTTTTTCCTTTAGGGAAAACCTTTACCAAAAAATGAACAGAAGTTTGACAATTAAGTGAAGATGTGGATGTCTTATTGCTTCTCACACCATCCCCACACTCACTGGTATACCACAGCTGTCTCTTCAGCACAGCATGTTCCTTATGAAATATATTTTTGTTGTGTGGATCCGCTCTTACGAGATGGAGTGGGAGTATATCTGCTAAGGCAAAGCTCTGTATGATTAATTGCAGTTTGTATTTTGTAGCCTTAATGAAGGTACTGATAGGATGTAAATTATACCAATCTTTTTCAATTCAAGGCCTTTGACCAAAAGTTGATCTTACAGTGAGGCAAAAAAGTATTTAGTCAGCCACCAATTGTGCAAGTTCTCCCACTTAAAAGATAAGAGAGGCCTGTAATTTTTCATCATAGTTATATCTCAACTATGAGAGACATGAGAACATGAGAAAAAAAATCCAGAAAATTACATTATGATTTTTAAAGATTTTTATTAGCAAATCATGGTGGAAAATAAGTATTTGGTCACCTACAAACAAGCAAGATTTCTGGCTCTCGCAGACCTGTAACTTCTTCTGTGAGAGTATGCTCTGTCCTTCACTTGTTATCTGTATTAATGGCACCTGTTTGAACTTGTTATCTATATGAAAGACACATGTCCACAACCTCAAACAGTCACACTCCAAATTCCACTATGGCCAAAAGCAAACAGCTGTCTAAAGACACCAGAAACATAATTGTTGACCTGCACCAGGCTGGGAAGACTGAATCTACAATAGGTAAGCAGCTTGGTGTGAAGAAATCAACACTGAGAGCAATTATTTGGAAATGGAAGACATACAAGAGCACTGATGATCTCCCTCCATCTGGGGCTCCAGACGTGTCCCCCTGCTAATGCCAGTACATGTGTAGGCCCCTCTAAAGTTTGCTAGAAAACATTTGGATGATCCAGAAGTGGATGGGGAGATTCCTATGGTAAAATGAAACCACAATAGAACTTTTTGGTAAGAATTCTACTCATTGTGTTTAGAGGAGAAAGAATGCTGAATTGCATCCAAAGAACACCATATCTAGTGGAAAGCATGGGGGTGGAAACATCATGCTTTGTGGCTGTTTTTCAGCAAAGGGACCAGGACTACTTATGAATGGGGCCATGTATCGTCAGATTTTAAGTGAAAATCTCCTTACATTAGCAAGGGCATTGAAGATGAAATGTGGCTGGGTCTTTCATCATGGCAACAATCACAAACACACTGCCCGCGTAATGGAATGTCTTTGTAAGAAGCATTTCAAGGTCCTGGAGTGGCCTAGCCAGTCTCCAGATCTCAACCCCATAGAAAATCTTTAGAGGGAGTTGAAAGTCTGTGTTGCCCAGCGACAGCCCCAAAACATCAGAGCTCTAGAGGAATGGAACACAATACCAGCAACAGTTTGTGAAAACCTTTTGAAGACTTACAGAAAATGTTTGACTGCTGCCAAACATGCAACAAAGGGTAAATAACAAAGTATTGAACTTTTGTTAATGACCAGATACTTATTTTCCACCATAATTTACAAATAATTAAAAAAAATCAGACAATGTAATTTTTCTGGATTTATTTTCCCTCTTTTTGTCTCTTATAGTTGAGGTATACCTTTAATGAAAATTACAGGCCTCTGTCATCTTTTTAAGTGGGAGAACTTGCACAATTGGTGGCTGACTAAATATTTTTCCCCCCACTGTAAGTCTTGTCTTGATTTGTCCGTTTCTGAGAGAAATTTGAACCCTTCATTTTTATAGCATAGACTTTCCCATCAATTTTAGAAATTTAAGGCAGAATTGTTATTTAAGGTACATGCTGAATCTCTAATACTTGTGCTAAAAGGTTAGATTCACTTGAGTTAGAATATTTCATGTCAAATGGCAGTGTTAATAAAAGTTGTGTACAGATGTGAGATCTGCTGGAAGCTCTTTAGAGCAATACAAGGACTCAGTGCACAAAAAAAGTGTAGGTGAAGTCATTTCAGGGAGAGCTTGTTGATCCCAGTTTGTGGAAACATCTGTGGAAGCGCTTTAGTTTCGTCAGCCAAGGCTGAGATCTGTCAGACCTGGAGCACCTAGTCATATACTCTGGTATGTACAACTACCCCCACCCAACCCCTTGTCGTTCCTAAGCAGCCCCATCCAAGCACATCGTTCCCACAGGCAAAACACACAAAAGCATGTCATAGTAAAGTGAGTCATGTGCCCTGCGCTTTATCACACTTCATTCAAATGATTTACAGTTTCTCCCTTTCTTTTGATTTTTCTTTCTCCTCACCTTCTTTAGGTACTGAAGGATCTCTGGATTTTTTTTGAAAATGCAGAAGATCCAGAAGAAGTAACACACATCAACCTTGAAGCATATACAGGTTTTTATGCCAGAACTTTAAAGGCTCAGAGCTTTTCCACCTTACTCCCATCAGTACACCAATGGACTTGAATTAGGGTTAAATGCTATGGTAAAGCTGTTGGTGCATGCATTCGCGTGCAATGTTTTGCCTTTTTAACATGGATACAAGGAACTCATTTTCATTCAGGGTGTGGGTGTGTGGGTGTGTGTGGGTGTGGGTGTGGGGGGTGTGGGTGTGTGTGGGGGGGGGGGGTCGGGGGCTGTGGGTGTGTGGGTGTGTGTGTGTTCTCGGTCAACAATAAGACGGGAAACATTTAGTGAATCCTCCTTTACATATGCAAAGCTATAGCAGAGCCCTGACTAATGTGACTTTCAGCTCAGACTTTCAAGAAAAAATAAAAAAAACAACTTTTAATAATGTTTTTCTGTTCTAAAACAGAAAAAAAATGGGATTCAGTGTGAAATAGTCAGGAAAATAGTTTTTTTTTGTACTTAAGCAAAATATAATCTTTTGATCACAGCTAAATGCATAAAAATGCTTTTTTGTAATAAAATTTGGTAAAATAAAAAAGCGAAGTGATAAGTGTTTTTCGATCTTTCATGGATTTATTAAAAACACATCTAAAAATTATAAAATCCAAAAATCTGTTGGGATGTGTGCAGCTCATTGCTGATAAGCAGAAAAGAACATTCTCATCATTCACTTGACATTTAAAGTATTTACAAAGATTTAATAACAAGGTACTTGGATTAACTCCAGAGAAAAAATGTGAAAATCATGCACACACAGGAAACACTCGTACATTTGTCCAACACCAACTGTCATATATTAGGAAAGAATTTGCAGTATGAATCTACGCAGTGCCACATTTTTCATGTCAACTTTTCATAGCATCCTATAGCATACCTAAAGAGGTAGTAAAGTGAAAGAAAAATACATTCTGGCTTTTTAATTTAGTTTTTCTACCATCTTTTTTACCACAATAACATTTTATGTAATTGTGTGTTTCAGAAGTAATAGCAGCCATAAGTACTGTTTGTAGATGGCTTCTTTCATATTGTAAGATCTTACTAAATTATTTCTCATACACCTTTTATGGTTCGTTATTGACAGCAGTTCATTTGATGCTTGCTTGTGTACTGGTTTAAAGTTGTTCAACTTCAAATAATCTATTTCTACCTTTGTGTTTTACTTAGCGTAATGTTTTAGTTTAGCAACAAGCTATTCTTTATATTTTATAGCTGACTTTATGTTTTTGCACAACTACCGGTGTGAAGCCCATTGAGGCAACTGTGTTATAATATTGGGCTATCGAAAAAAAATGGAATTGAATTTACATGTATTATCTGTTGTACAGCCATGACTTTGTCTGTTACGGAAACATGAGGATCATTCTTGGCTGACAGACTTCTGTGAATGAAAAACCATTGCTCCATTCCTTGTTTCTCTAGTTGAATGAAATAGTTATCTCATTTTATTTCCGTGCTATATGTTGACTAGTAGTGCTGTTTAATTTGGTTATGATGTGTGTGATGTGGAGGTCATGCCTGTAGTGTTATTTCATTACCTTTCTACTATCTGAAAATGAGGTTTGATGATTAGAAATTGAAGTTGCTTTTGATAGTCAGTGTGTTTGTCCAAATGTGAAGCAGGTGGGGTGGTGACCTGTCTAGGGTGTACCATGATGGCAGACAAATGCCCCAGTAAAATGTCTGTGGGAAATTGTGTCCCAATGTACTCTCATTACTTAAACTCTAAAAACATTTTTAAGTCCTCTTTTGTAACAAAACATGACGTTTTGTAAATAATTGACTGGACAGCTTGTGTTTTAGATGCAAAATGACCAATCTGAGAAACATGAAATGACTTCGTATTTAGAATCAGATGCTTTTTTTACTCTGGGTTGGAACAGGCTTGTAGTTAGTAGAATTTAAATGAAAGCCAGCTAACTTTCTGATTATGTGGTCATTTGGTCTGCTTACAGCATTTCAAATTCAGGAGTGATTCTTCAATGAATTACTGAAGACAAATTCTTTGCTAGTTGCTAGTTGTTTAATTGACTTTTACCAATTAATTGTAATGTATTTGTGACAGACACTGTTTATATGTTTTTCCAAAAAAGATATATCTGGCAGTTGAAAATTTGTTTTCAAAGATCTGTTATTCTTCTTTTTTTTTTTTTTTTAGCTTTTTAATGATTGATTTATGATTTTTGTTATAAAACTTCCTGATTGGTAAGCCACAAGTATTTTGGCTAAAATGAACTGCTTTTGTTTATAGATGTTTGTTTTTATATTTGAATTTTGTACATTTTTGTACATTAGGCTAAATAAATTCATTAATTTGATATTCTGTCTTTGAGTCTATGTTTGAGCAGAGGGAGAAATTAAAGGACTGCATCACTTTTCACACACATTTGTCCTCCCAACTTGTTCCAACACAATTGGAAAAAAGGCTTTAGATGTTGAAAATAATCCACATTTAAAAGCTGTCAGAGAACATTAGCCAACATTTTTCAGTAATGGTTACTGCACACTGAGAACCCAAACCACTTCAGACCAGTGGCCCTGACCTCCCATCTAGAAAAGACTATGGAGAGGCTCATCCTCCAGCTACCTTTGCTCTGTAGCGAGCACTGTGATGGACCTGCTTCTGTTTGCATGCTCAATCAGGTGGATGGTGCTGTCATATACCTATTGCATCGGACGCTGACTCACTTGAAGGCCACTGGAACTGCTGTGAGGGTCATCTTTTTTTACTCTCCAGTGCTTAAAACACCATCTGGCCAGCACTCCCGCAACAGAAGCTGGAAGGGGTGGGTTTGAATGGAAATGGGCTTCATGGATAACTGACTACCTGACCAATAGGCTACAGTATGTGAGGCTACAAAACTGTGTGTCAAAGGTAGTGCTTTCCAACCTGGAGGAATCTCCCTTGTTGGAAACCACTACCTCTGACAAGGATTTGGATTCTCACCGTTCCTCTTCACCCTCCATGACTTGAACTTCAGTTAAAACAACGGCAGTTGTCACCTATAGATGTTCTCTGACTCAGCATTGTGTGCTGAGTGTTTGAGTGGAACAAACTGAAGTACAGGTCAATCATCATGGAGTTTATAGACTGGTGTGAGAGTAATAACTTGTGCTTCACCAAAAAGGTGAAGGAGATGGTGTTTGACTTACAGAGGAGGGCACCAAATCATGCACTGGTGAGCATCGAGGGCTCAGACGTTGAGGTGGTGGGCAGCTTTAAATACCTGGGCATTTACCTTAACAATAAACTTGACTGGAGGGAAAATACTGATTTTTAAGAAGAGCCAACGAATTTTCTATGGGTCTGTGGTACTGTAACTTCTGCAATTTCACCACACCCTGGTCTGCTGGGTTGGATTTAAAAAAAAAACAAAACAAACGTTAGGGGCAGAGAGCAGTTGACAACAAGCCAAGATGGACGACGTAAAACTAATTGCAGAAGTGGAGAAGTACAAGGAGTTGTACAATCCCCAGCACGTTTTATCAGGACTATGGGTATAACAATGGGTTAGTTGGACTTCTGTTTGAATGATTGTTTGAATCAAACTGTCTCTCACAAGTTCTGCATGATGGCAAGGAAAAAAATAGCTCTTGCAGAACTGCCTGTGGACCATCGCGGAAAAATACGCGCCCAGTGTGATTTGCAAGTGAAAGCGATTACAGCGCACCATCCTTTCCGCTGCCGCATCCAATGTGCACCTAGCATTAGGCGCCGGCATTGACACAGAATGCTGGACAGCTCAACCCTTCCCTTCTTGTGTTCCAAACAGGAAGTACCTGCAGGTTCCAAGAAGGTCAAAATCCCATAGACTTCTATTGAGAAATAGACAGGTATTACTTATTAAGGCAGATACACAATATGCACATCCATCTTTGCAAACATGTGGATGTTTGTTTTTGGGGGGGTTAGGGTTAGGGTGCAGACAGGCTGCCGAGGCGGGCTCTAGGTTGACGTCATGAAATGAGTGGCACCAATAAGGAGCAAAAGACAGCCTTTTTTCTGGATGGGAAAAAGTTCCCAAAAAGAACTCATATTTCATAAATATTGGTTCTTTCATGGTCAAAGGTAATATAAAATCATAAAAATGGATATAGTGTACTCTGAAAGGCTTAAGAAAAGCTTGGTATAGGCCCTCGAAAGACTCACTAATGAAAATTGTCTTTTTTGTGTTTTTAACATATTCTTTTGGCACTTTTCTCATAATAGAGAACCTATATGAAATAATTTATGTTTAAAACTGCGTTTCTGAGTACTTCATGATTCAAATCGCATTGGATCAGAAACCAGATGCTAGAAAAATCTGGGACTAGTGACGAAGTTACTGAATTGGGCGTGTCAAGTGTTTCTTACCACTCCACTCCTCCGTCTCCTTTCGCACATTAATTTTCCTTGTCCGAGCTGGCCTATGGCTCAAAAACACAGCCGGATTGATCCACTATTGCTCGCCATTATTTTTGCACTGCTAATGCTAGCTTGGGACTAAATGCCCGCACATGTGTGGATGTGCAGACAAAGCTCTCAGCAACAGGGAGGGGAAGGGGGCATGGTTTGTCCGAGCCAACAGTCCTACCCACAAAGCAGATTGAATATCTTGTGCACCACAGGGCGGACGTGGTGCACAAGAAGATGTAGTGGAAAGGGCAGTTGACCTGTGATCGAAGGATTGCAGGTTCGATTCCCGCCCGTGTGTCGAAGTGTCCTACGGCAAGTACAAGTATACACCATTTACCATCTATCTAGAAAAGTTGCATTACCCTTTAGGTAAAGCTATTGTGAATGCTTTTTTTCTGAATGTTGTCGCTGAAGATGCTGAAGCAATTTACTTTAATTGTTGAATCATTATAGATTTTAAAAGTGCACAAAGAATTTGAAGAATTTCTTGAAAAAAATTGCCAAAATTGTATACAATTTAAAAATGGATAAAACGTATTATTACCAAAAGGACAAGTATGAGTTTCCTGAATGTTTCCGGAATGTTTGTAACCCAACATTGCATAGGTTTTAAAAGTGCACAAAGAATTTTAAAAATGTTTTTAAAAAAAATTGTGTACAATTTCTAAAAACCGCAAAAAAAAAAAAAAACGGCCAGAATAGTCTATAAAAGCCTCAGTAAATGCCAAATGAGCTAGCATAATGCTATTATAACAGCTCAATGCCATATTAATAGAAAATTACTATGAAAACATATTAAAAACATGGCTTAAAAAATTGAACTGCTCAACTGTGACATCATCCACTCTAGATCCAAAATATTCTATTATATATATATATAATATCTGTCCATTGAGTTGCATTTAAAAATGGAAAAATGTCCTAAAATTTGCATAAAAATTAAATTCTATTTGCATAAAAACCATAAGGTGTTTTAAAAAGCTGAATACACCATACATTGCTCAATTTCTGCTGAGCATTTTACAGTTTGAATGGTGTCTCTAGCTAAAAGTATGCAGTAATTCATAAGTTTTTGAAAGTTTTGAAGGATTTCTCATTCACTTCCTAGGAGGCATATTTTGCTCAATACTTCAAAAACTGTAAAGTATATGAATACTAAAACTACAAGCAGTTATTTTCTGAACGAGCTGAATGTTTTGATACCAAGATTGCTGAAATCGCTTAAAGAATGAAGGAGTTTTTATGTGCCGAAAAACATGCGGAAGAAAGCAGGAGAATCACTATAATCACTATAAACACAACGATCTGCCGTTGGCCATAAAAATGTCTTAGTATAAATATTTGGGGGGGGGGGCAAAACCTGCACAGTCATATTTAAAAGACTACTGGGAAAGATTTTACAAAAGAAAAAAATGTGTTTGAAATGGGGCTTATTCATTCATTCATTTTCCAATCCGCTTTTCCCTTTCGGGGTCACAGGGTTGCTGGAGCCTAACCCAGCTACTCATGGGCAAAGGCAAGGGACACCCCTGGACTGGTCGCCAGTCTGTCGCAGGGGCCACAATCACACACACACTCACATCCACACCTACGGACAATTTAGAATAACCAATGAATCTATGAAGCATGTTTTTGGACGGTGGGAGGAAGCCGGAGTACCCGGAGAAAACCCACGCATGCACGGGGAGAACATGCAAACTCCACACAGAAAGGTCCCCATTGGTGACACTGTTTCAAGTCTTCAGCCAGGACTTGAACCAGGGACCTTCTTGCTGTGAGGGAAGAGCGCTAACCACTGCGCCACCGTGCAGCGGAAATGGGGTTTAATAATTTTTTTTAACTTTTGTTTTTCACCTTGAATTTCAATTTTTCTTTTGTACACCATGATGCCTAATCCCCAGTTATAGCAATTCATTATTACCAGTGCGGGGTCAATAAAGTTTCTTTTATGAACAACACAACATAGAATAGCAAAAGCTTTGAAACGCTTCAATAAAAAAATGAGCTCATTTCAAATATTATGTATGCAACACATCTTGAAATATTGATGCAGATACATGTTCTATATAATGGAATATCTCTCGTGTTTTAAAAGGTTTAATGGCTCACACCTCTGGGCTTAGGATTCCAAAGTTTAAAGAGTCTTACTTTTTCATCATATTCTTTCTTTGTTGTGACTGTTAGATTGTAAGATATGAAGCCATAACAAGGACAGTGTCCCTCAAAGTGATAACCTACAAATGTTCCACTATAATGTTTAGATTTGGTCAAATATGCTGTTAAAAAAGAAAACCTGCTGCTCATATTGCTTGATGTCATTCTATTGCTCTGTTGGCTGTTTGTTTTTAAGTCAAATATATGTTTCCTTTTAAGCTTTTCGAAATTTGCATTGTGTAATGACATTCCTAAATGTGGAGGCCCAACCAAACCCCTTGTCTTTAGTATTACTTTTTTTATTTTTGTTTGTTTTACCTGAAGATAGGTGCCATGGCTTTATTCCTGTCATCATTTCTGCCATCTGCCAGCCTTTAATTACAGTCAATATCATCATTATTGTCACCACTGGGTGGCACTGAAGTCCAGGTGTAGATTTCAAAGCCTGACTCCCTTGTGGCAAATTAATGAAGCCTTTACCAGAATTGTGTTTCAAGCATTACTTAGTCACACACTAAGTAAGTCACTACAAGTTTGTTTTTCTGATGCCCTGTAGTGGCAGGAAAATGAGGTGATCATCTGAAGCATGATGCCACAGTAGATCGGCGCTTATATTTTGTGCACAGTAACTGAGGCACACGTGGAAATCCCCCCACAACCCCACCCCCTTTGTGGCAGACTTAAATTCCAATGCAGGGATTGACTAAACCAGCCTGGAGAAACTTACGCCCTCCAAAATTCCAAGGCACATTCATGTATAAAGTCCAGCCAGTTAATGTTTGGGGAATTTAGCAGATTTTTATTAATGATGTTGTTGTTGGACTTTATATGGTTTGCCTCAGATTTAGCTGCCAGTCCTAAAAATCTCCAAACCAGAATGCTGTGCTTCAACTTGCAAAGATTAATATGGAAACAACAGTAGACATTGAAGGACAGTTTAATGCATTAATAGCTAGAGGAAGACCAAGGAGGAGGTTTATGGATGCAGTGAATGAAGACATGAAGGTTAGTTGGACTTTAGCAGTGAAGCTACACACAAGGTCTTTTTTTCCTAACTGACATTTCACAGATCTAATGTCTCCCATTTCTATTTTGTTCGAGTACGTTTATAATGCATTTTATTAGAGGATTAAATACAGTTATGATCAGGGGTGAAGGTAGATTTTTGTGTATGCCGGTACTATAACAATGTAAAGTCAATGTAAAATCTTTTTAATAGCAGAGACTGCAGGTTAGGGGTATGATGATATACCGATGAATTGATTTATTTAATTAGATCGATCTGTCTGAGGCAAGTTTTTAATAAAATCACATCGACCTATACCATTATAAAAGTGTTTAAGAATAAAATTAATGGATGATAATCATTCTTGGAAAATAATATCTGGTTCGAGGCACAGTAGGTTTTTTTTTTTTTTTCCCTATGACTAAGAAGCAACCCAGGTCCATCCCAGCAGACATCACAGCAGACAAACACATGTGATGCAGTAAAACTGATTAACCATCATTCCAGTCCAATGTGTGGAAACACTTTGAATTTACAAAGTCATGTGACCATACAGCGTGCTTGAATGTTCTAAAAATGTTCCTTTGGATTATTCTGATGTGGAAAGACAACAGTGGAATGAACTTGATCAAACTCAAATGGGAATGGATTTGACATTCATTCTTGTTTACTTGTTTGTTTGTACACATATTTATTTACACTTAAATATATTTTAAGAAAATACATATATTCTGGAAAACTTCTGAGTCACACACTCATACACACATACTCACACTGATGCATACAGTACAAACACACACCCAAAAAATAAATAAATAAATAAATATATAGTGATTATTAACTACAATCAAGTAGAGTTTGATTTCTTGCCTGAAAAGGTGTGGGGAAAAAACAATGTATATAATCCCAGCCCTACTGAGTTATTTAATTCTATATTTTTACATAGTTGTCATAATTTGGTTCTGATCATATCAAGATGTCCAATAACATAATGTAATGCTTATTGATTCCTCTTCTTTTTTGCGTTTCTTTTCCCTTCAGGGGTCGTCACAGCTAATCATCTTCCTCCATCTAACCCTGTCTTCTGCATCCTATACTCTAACACCAGCTACCTTCATGTCTTTGGTCTTCCTCTAGACCTCTTTCCTGCAGCTCTAGACTCAGCATCCTTCTACCAATATATTCACTGTCTCTCCTCTGGACATGCCTGAACCATCTCAGTCTGGACTCTCTGACTTTATCTCCAGAACCTCTAACATGTGCTGTCCCTCTGATGGACTCATTCCTGATCCTATCCATCCTGGTCATTCCTAAAGAGAACCTCAGCATCTTCATCTCTGTTACCTCCAGTTCTGCTTCCTGTCTTTTCCTCAGTTCCTCTGGACTGTTGAGCCGAGATACTTCAAATCCTCCTTCTTTCTCTCCTCTCCCTGTAACTTCACTCTTCCTCTTGGGTTCCTCTCATTCACACATGAACTCCGTCTTGCTGCAGTTAACCTTCATTCCTCTCCTTTCCAGATCAAACCTCCACCTCTCTAGTTTCTCCATTTCTTCTCTGTTTTCACTATAAATCACACCATCATCTGCAAACATCATAGTCCATGGTGATTCCTGTCTAACCTCATGTGTCAGTCTGTCCATCACCATTGCAAACAGGAAGTGGTTCAGAGCTGATCCCTGATGTAATCCCACCTCCACCTTGAACTCCTCTGTCACCCCTACATCACACCACACCACTGTCTTACAGCCCTCATACATGTCCTGCTCTAACATACTTCTGTCACTCCAGACTTCCTCCTACAATCCCACAGTTCCTCTCTGTCATAAACTTTCTCCAGATCTATAAAGATGCTATTATTATTGATCTTCTTCAATGCTCCCCTCACTTTGCCCTTACTAATCTTTGTTACTTCCTGCTCTAAAACAGTCACCTCTTCTATTCTTTGTTCTCTATCATTTTCTACATTCATCAACTCTTCAAAGTATTCGTTGCATCTTTCCATTACAGACACCTGTCAACACACTACCATCCTTATCCTCAATCATCCTAACCTGCTGGATGTCTTTTCCATCTTGGTCTCTCTGCCTTGCTAATTTGTAAAGGTCAATCTCTCCGTCTTTACTACCCAATCTAGCATACAAGTCAGCATAAACCCCTTGTTTGGCCTTTGACACCTCTACTTTCACCTTACACTGCACCTCTCTGTACTTCTACTGTCTACTCTCCTCAGTCCTCTGTGTCCCACTTCTTCTCAGCTAGCCTCTTACTCCATATACTCTCCTGCACTCCCTCATTCCGCCACCAAGTCTCCTTATCAAATTTGTTTCCGGATGACACACAAAGTACACTCTTAGCTGTCTATCTGATCACATTAGCTGTAGTTATCCTGCTACTAGGAGTACCTCCTGACCACTAAGAGACTGTTTCAACTGTTTCTTAAAGAGTAACCAAACCAAAAATCAACTTTTTTTGGCAGTTTACCTGTATAAATGGGGCTGAGTGTTAAAAGTGCAGAGTGTTGGTCTTTGCCAAATATTTGACAACTTAAAATAAACTTGTTTAATTCCTGAAGTTATTGTCTAAAAGTGTCTGTGTGCTGCCCCCTAGAGGTTGAAACCAGGTAGTAAAGTTGCATTTTGTGATTGGTCAACTGGCATGAGTTTCAGAAGTTTTACGTTATCATGCTCTGCAGCTTTAGTATAAAAGCCCCGACCCATCTTTGAATGTGTCGCTGTTGGTCACTATCATGTTAGCTTTATCATGGCTCGTAGCTGTATTGCCTTCAGTCCTCAAAATCTACTGGCTTGCACAACTTCCCAGTGGACTTGGAAGTTTGACAACAGTGGTTGAGTGCAATTGGCATTGAATGCAGCAAACTCCACCCTGGTGATGGGATTTGCAAAGAACATTTCACTCTGAATTCTTTGCTTAAAACGTTAGCATTTTTTAGCTATGATGCTAGCTCGATTTTACCACTCAGACACAGGTTCCCTTCGGTCCTGCAAACCCTCAGCTGCCCTAGTCCCACCCCCTTTTTTTGCATTTTTCAAATCTGAGTTGAGAGTGGAGTTATCCTCCAACTGTCCTGTGGTATTACCTTTTAAAAATCAAGCAGCAATCTCCCTTTTTCAGTTTCAACTAGTTTGTCCTTTTCCTTGCCTTATCCCACTCTTTCTTCATTTTCTTCATCACCAGAGTAACCCCACAGACCACGATGCTATGCTGTCAGGAAACACTTTCACCAACCACTACTTTGCAGTCACTGATGTCCTTGAGATTACACCATCAACACAAGATGTAGTCTGTCTGTGTGCTTCTTCCACCACTCCTATGTGTCCCACTCTGTGTCTGCCTTTTCTCAAATAATGTATTCACTTTAGTCATTTCCATCTTTTTTGCTAAATCAACCACCATCTGTCCTTCTACGTTGCTCTCTTGGATACCAAACCTGCCTAGCACCTCCTCATCACCTCTGTTTCCTGCACCATGTCCATTCAAATCTGCGCCAATGACAACTCTCTCACTCTCTCACTTCAAGGAATGATCATCATCACTTCATCAAGGTCCAACCAGAATTTCTTGCCATATTTTGCCATAAGCCATGTGAGTGACCCAGCAAACATGTGGAAGACTGTGCTCTTGTCAGATGAGACCAAAATGAAACTCTTTGGTCTAAATGCAAAGCGCTTTGTGTGGAGGAAATCTAACACTGCACATCACTCTGAACACACCATACCCACTGTCAAACATGGTGGTGGCAGCATCATGCTCTGGGGCTGCTTCTCTTAAGCAGGAACAGGGAATCTGGTTAGAGTTGATGGGAAGATGGATGGAGCCAAATCCAGAGCAAAATTGGAGGAAAACCTGTTGAAGTCTGAACAACACTTGAGACTGGGACGGAGATTCACCTTCCAACAGGACAACCACCCTAAACAGAAAGCCAAAGCTACAATGGAATGGTAAAAATGAAACGGATTCATGTGTTGGAACGGTCCAAAGTCCAGACCTAAATCCAATCCAGAATCTGTGGAGAGATCTGAAACTGCTGTTCACAAACGCTCTCCATCTAATCTGACTCAGATTGAATTGTCTTGTAAGGAAGAATGGACAAAGATTTCAGTCTGTAGATGTGTAAAGCTGGTAGAGACAAACCCCAAAAGATTTGCAGCTGGAATTACAGCAAAAGGGAGTTCCACAAAGTATTGACTCAGAGGGGCTAAATACTTTTGCACACTGAACGTTTCAGTTTATTTGTAAGAAAAAAAAAAAAGTGAACTCTTGAATAATTTTCTTACCACTTCACAAGTGTGTGCCTCTTTGTGTCTTTGGGTCTTTCACGTAAAATTCCAATCAAATATATTTATCTGTGTGGTCATAATGTGAGAAAATGTGGAGAAGTTCAAGGGGTGTGAATACTTTTGCAAGCCACTGTAAGTAGTCCACTATTTTCCTGTCTGGATTTGCGAACTTGTTTACTTCTTCACTAAATATTCTGATGACTAAATAAAGTTATCTCACCTCATGGGTAACCAGACAGACATTTCCTCCCTGTACTCATTTCCTTTAAAGTATTCTTTGATGTTAGGTATTTTTCACAAATTATTAATCTTTCTGAAACAAAAGCAAACATTAAAAATAATTGTGTGAATTATAAGAACATATGGGAGAGTTTGTTGTGTATTTTCCTGTATGCAATGCCCAGCTCTGTAAGAAGCCCAGTTAATACAGCATTGGAACATTTAGTTATTAATACAGGTGAGGGAGGTGCGCTTACTCCAACAAGTGCCAGCATGTGAGTGCATTACCTGTACTTCTATGGCAAAGACATGAGCTGCATTCCTCTGCCCACAAACTCAAAACGTTCTTTCCCTCTCGCAGAGGAAAAGTGTCTGACAATCTGTCAACTCACATCTTGGGGATTTTAAGGGAAATTTACATTAAAAAATGTATTTTTGTCAAAGGCCATACTTGGCAGATGATTTGGGGAAGTCATCATGCTTGATAAAAATTTACTGGTAATCTTCATATTTAAAAAAATTCTACACTTGATAACCACTCAAAAGGAAAGATGCAGATGTGGTTCAGGATAAATGATCGCTGTCCAGTAAAAAGCTGACACCTGGAAATAGTTGTAGATAATATTTACAAAAGTAGGTGAACAGAGATCCCAAAACTTTTCAGGGATTTGCCAATTTCTGTGTGACTCAACATTGTGTTTTCTTTAACAATGTCCGGACAAGTTGCCCCATCACAAAACTCATCACATCAGTATGAAATGTTTTGACTGGTGAGGTCTAAGCACAAGTCCATATCAACAAAGTAAAGACTGGAATATACTGTGAAGACATGCATTGTGGGTATGGGGTGTAGTTTTGCTGCTGACAATTTTATTCTATTTTCTAAATTCATGACCATATTTTTTAGATCGTAATTGTGGTCCCAATCATGCTTTTTGATATTGTTTCTCATGCTGCAACAATCTCTGCAGTTTCTCTGCTTTTTTCCCCTTTATCTATTTTCACAAATAGCCAATTCTGTCTGGAAAAAAATTACGAAAAGAAATAAAAAATCAAAACTTGCTGTTCAAATACTTGTCCATTTGACTAGTTCAATAAGACAAATCAATAAGAAGTTATGGCTAACTATAACTTACCAGCTGCAAAATTTTACTTAGGCCATATGTTGAACTTACTTTGAGTCAAAAAAGTTTCTTCCATGTTGTAAATTCTTCAAATCTGGGCTAGACGGTGCCCAGAAACCGGTGTTGGCTTTGTAGACAACTGGAGTGCATTTTGGGGAAAGCCCAGTCTCATGCGGAGAGATGGCATCCATCCCACTTTGGACAGTGCCGCTCTTCTTTCTAAGAACATTTCTGCTACACAGAAACACAGTCATGCAACACAGTCGTGCAACACAGAGACAAGACCCGGGCACAGAACAGCAGCTTCCAACTCTCCTCTGAGTTCCCTTTAGCGTTGGTGCAAATCCCATACAGAGGTAGCCCAGTTGCTCCTAGCTTTAGCTTATGTACTGAAAGGCAAGTGAAAGGAGTGAAACACAGAAACCTAAAATAAATAGATACGAGTATTTTCAATAACAACAAACAAAATTATGATGTAATTAAATATGGGTTACTAAACATTAGATCGGTTTCCTCAAAGTCCCTCTTAGTCAAGGATTTAATGTATGAGAACAAACTTAGCCTGCTAGCCCTAACAGAAACCTGGTTCCAACAGGATGACTTTGTTAGGTTGAATGAAGCAACCCCCTTTAATTATAATAACTATCAGAAATCCAGGATTTCTGGGAAAGGAGGTTTTCTGGGGAAAAAAAATCTTGTCTATAAAGAGGAAGACTCAAATGGCTTTTTTATTCATAAAATAGGGTTTTATAATTCATCTTGATGACTCTAGTGACTGTCTAGGAAATGCTTTCTCAGCTTTATTAGATAATGTTGGTTTCACACAAAATGTTAAATGTTTTTGACTAGAATTTTGACTTTTGCCTTTGTGGCTTCCTAAGTTTTTGTGGAACTCTGGTAAGAAAGACTGTGTTTTTTTGGAGCTGCCACCTGTCCTGCATTTGTGTCCGCTTAACAAAGCCTGACAACACAAATCTGCCAAAATGGATGCAGCAGCCAGCGGAGCTTTGCGAGCAGCACTCGCCAATCAAGGTAAAGAGATCCGACACCAGGGTGAGCAGATGGAACTTCTCCAGCAGGGCATGGTGGAGATCTCTGGTCTGAACGAGCGGCAGCTGGCTGTTTTCAGCCATCAGCTATCCCAGCTTGTGCAGCACATGCAGTAGTTCTTCCCATCATCTTCACCTCCCACCAGCGCCACCACCTACCCTGCTGGCCTCCAGAGCTACTTCTCTATCCCCTCCAAAGCCATGGTCCAGCAATTCGGGCGACTGCCGGCCATTCATCACCCAGTGTGAGGGGTTTTATTTTGTTTTTTTAGCTGCTGCCAGCCTCCTTCCCCTCTGATCAAGTGAAGGTGACGTTTATCATCTCTAGCCTGTAATGGGCTATGACCAAGTGGGCACGCCACTCTCCTGTCTGTGCGTGACTTCCAGCCTTCACTGACGCCTTGGCCCTGGTTTTTCAGCGCATCAGGGCTCTGTTCCAACTCCACCAGGGGAGACGCAGAACTGTGGCCTACGCTATCGAGTTCAAGTCCCTCACTGTCCACAGCGAGTGAGACTCTACTGCACTCTTCAACACCTTCCTGAATGGACGGTCTGACCACTTAAAGGATCTGTTGGTGCCCTTGGACTTGCCCCCTCCTTGGACAACCTCATCGCTCTGGTGATCTGGGTAGACAACCGTTTGTGGGACTGACAAGTTAGCTGCTCCATGGCAGATCACTCTTTTAGCCGTCTGGGGCAGAGACTGCAAGGGCCCAGCTCGGCCTGAACTAAACCTATGCAGTTAGGCCGAAGTTGGCTCACATTGGCCGAGCAGGAGCGACAGAGGCAGGTAGGTGAGTGCTTCTACTGTGGTCAGAGAGGTCCTATGGTCAGGAATTGCCAGCAGTCCCCAAATACACCCACTTGTCCCTGAAGATGGGCACAGTGTTAAGTCAGTGCAATTGTCCACTAAACCTGGTTCCGGTCTTTGTGTAGAATCCACTGTTTACTTTAAGGGGGGATCCCTTCCAGCAAAGCCCTTATTGACTCTGGTTCCGAGCTGAATCTCCTTGATCTGGAGCTAGCCAGGCAGGTTGGCATTACTTTTGAAACGCTGGGTCAAGCTGTACCTGTTACATCCCTCAAATACAACCTGGTCACCACAGTTAAGTACCACACAGAACCTGTTCACCTAGTGGTATCAGGTAATCATCAAGAACTTTCCCAGTTTCATCTACTTTAATAACCTCATAACCCTGTTGTCAATTAGCTCTCAGGATAGTTGATCAGCTGGAGTGACCATTGCCATGCCACCTTTCTGCGCTCGGCTCACTCCCCATTCTCTGACCTCTCTGGCCCAGCTGAGGCACTGCCCTTACTCGACTTGTCACTCGTTCCCCCTGAATATCACGACCTGGCAGCTGTCTTTAGTAAGGACAGGGCCATCTCTCTCCCACCTCACTGTCCTTAAGACTGCACTATAGACCTGTTACCCAGAGCTACCCACAGCTTGTCTGAATAACCCAAATAAACCTGAGCGCAAGGCTATGGAACATTTTACATGTCAGATTTTTTGGGTTCAGGCCTTATTCATCCTTTGTCTTCACCGCAGCAGTTTTTTTTTTTCTTTGTGGAGAAGAAGGACGGTTTCCTTCGTCCATGCATAGATTTTCGGGGCCTTAATGCCATCACTGTTAAGAACAAGTACCCGCTCCCGTTAATGCATTCTGCTTTTGACATCCTGCAGGAGGCTCCAGTCTTTACCAAACTTGACCTGAGGAACACTTACCACCTGGTGTGTATCTGCTTTGAGAGACTTTTTACACTACTTTGTGTTTGTGTACCTAGATGACATATTTATATTTTCTAGGAGCACCGGCGGCATGTTCTGCTTGTTCTCCGTCTGCTGGAGAACCGGTTATTTGTTAAGGCTGAAAAATATTATTTTCATGCTTCTTCTGTGTCTTTCTTGGGTTTTGTTGTTGTGCAGTGGGAGGTGAGACCCAACCCAAGGAAAATCAAAGCCGTGCTGGAGTGGCCCACCCCCACCAACCGCAAACAACTCCAGCAGTTCCTTGGGTTTGCTTTTTTTTTTTCTCTGTAGGTTCATTCATGCTACAGCTCGGTGGCGTCTCCCCTCACAAGCGTCACGCCCCTTTTCTTTGGTCAGCCAAGGCCAAGTCACCTTTTTGTGATCTCAAGTCCAGGTTTGTCTCTGCATCTGTGTTGTGCCAGCTGGACCCCTCCAACCAGTTTATTGTTGAGGTGGATGCCTCTGATTTTGGGGTAGGGGCCATTCTATCCCAAAGGTCTGGAAACAACGAAGAGGAGCACCTTTGTGTGTATTTTTCTTGCCGGCTTACTTTGGCTGACCGTAACTACGACATAGGGAATAAGGAGCTCCTGGCCATTTAGCTTGCCTTTGGAGGAATGGCATTGGAGGGGACTGAGCAGCCATTTGTCGTCTGGACGGGACCATAAGAATTTGGCCTACATTCAGACAGCTAAACGGCTTGATGCTAGGCAGGCACGGTGGGCCTTCTTTTGACCACTTTAACTTTTCTATTTCATTTCGCACTGGCTTAAAGAATGTTAAACCCAATGCTCTGTCTAGACAAATTGAACCCGTTGACATCCCTAAGGACTTGGGGACCATAGTGCCTCCCTCTTGCATCCTACGTGTGCTGACAGAGGAGGCCCAAAGACAGGAACCTGATCCAGGTGGGGGACCCCATTAACAGACTGTATGTTCTCAGGACTGCATGAACCAAGGTCCTCCACTGGGCGCATGCCTCCCAACACCAGGGATTCCGTGTTGGCCTGCTCTGTCTGTGCTAGGGGCAAGGTAAGCAACAAACCACCAGCCGGGGAGCTACTACCCCTTCCGGTGCCTGGCTGGCCTCTGTCCCACATCGCCTTGGATTTTGTTACGGGTTTACCTGTGTCTAAGGGAACAAACACTATTTTGACTGTTTTTCCAAGGACGCCCATTTTATAGCCCTGACCATACTGCCCACTGCATCCGAGACAGCCCCGCTTGTGGTCAAGCACGTCTTCCGCCCTCATGAACTTGTCTTTGACATTGTCCCAGATCGCAGGCCCCAGTTCATCTCACAGGTCTGGCGGGCATTCTGTAAAGGGTTTTGGATTACTGCCAGTCTCTCCTCTGGTTTCCACCCACAGACTAATGGCCAGACCGAGATGACCAATCAGGACCTGGAAGCAGCCGTCCTCTGCATCTGTAACCGCTGTCAAACCACCTGTAGCACAGCCCTCCCTTGGGTAGAGGTAGGCACAATTCCCTCACGGCCTCTGCTTCTGGTCTTTCCCCTTTTGAGTGCTCCTTTGGCTACCAGCCCCCACTGTTTCCTGTGAAGGAGGAGGTGGTGGTCACATATCCATCCTGCCACCCCTCCTCCTCTGTGGCTTATCGATGGTCAGCCGGCTTATACCATCCATAGGCTTCTGGACATCCAGCGGCGTGGCCAGGGGTTGCAGTACCTGGTTCACTGGGCTGGTTGTGGCTCAGAGAAGTGCTCAGGAGCTCTCTGCCCGCAATCTGGACAAGGACCTTATCCGAGACTTTCATCGCTGCCACCCAGACAAGCCTGGCTTGGGGGAGGAATACTGTCATGTGCTGTGTTTGAAACTGGGTGTTCGTTTGCCTTTTGTCATTCTATTTTGTTTTCACTCTTCCGCTTGGGTGTTTTCCTCCCCGGGCTGATTACCACTCCTCCCTTATGTGTTTCACCTGTGTCCCATTATCAGTTCTCTTCCCCTGTCAGTTGCCTCTCCTCACTTCCCTGCACGTTTTTTCTTGTGTCAGAGATTAGAGCATGACATAGGGATCAGAGGATCTGCCCTGCAGTGGTTTAAGTCCTATTTATCTGATAGGTACCAATTTGTTGTTAACTTGAGTGCAATGAGAGGAATGTCCATTTACATTAACAGAGTTCCATAGGGCTCAGTTCTAGGATTCATCCTGTTTATGCTTTACATGCTGCCCTTTTTTTATATGAGTTTTTCCTCACCGCGAAGGAGGGTGTAAGGGCAGAGATGTTTGTTCAGCTTAGTCTGTTTTATAACCAGCTATTGTTTACTTTTACATGTTTAATAATCCTTTTTTGCTTCTTGCAATATATTGATAATCAGTCTAATGAGACGGCTATGGCTGTGATATTGGGCTATATAAATAAAATTGAATTGAATTGAAACATCATCAGGAAACACAGTATTCATTTTCATTGTTATGCAGATGATACACAGTTGTATTTATCCATTAAACCTGACCAGAATGACCGCTTAGAGAAAATTAATGCCTGCATTGGTGACATCAAGACTTGGATGGTAGTTAATTACTTCCCCCTTAACCCCGAAAAACCTTAGGTCATTATACTATGTCCTAAATACCTGAGAGATCCTCTATCTGATCAGATAGCTTCCCTGGATGGTGTTCCACCTGGGTGTTTTATTTGACCAGGAATGATCATTTAAGGCTCACATTTATCATTTAAAACTTGTAAAAAAAAAAAAAAAAAAAAGTTTTTCAACTTCGCAACATATCTAAGATCAGAAATATATTATTCAAAAGTTCTTTAAAAAGTCTTCAGCTTGTTCAAAACGCAGCAGCTAGATTGTTAGCAGAAACCAGTAGATGAGAACACATTACTCTTGTGTTAGCTTCACTTCACTGGCTCCCAGTTGAATCTAGAATCAAGTTCAAAATCCTCCTAACCTCCGTTGACACCGGACACGGCTGTCGCAGCGGGGGCGTCAAGTTTCAATGTTAAGTCATTGTAAAGACACGATTTGATGTGGTGTGTCAACCCAGCTCAAACTCAACTTTGAGCACGTGACATTTTCAGTAACTAGAGTAGTAAAATGAACTGAGTATTGCCGCGTGATGCAAGATTTTCATCCTGAACTTCCATACATCCGGAGACTGTGCGGTTACTGTTGGGTGAAGGCAGGATACACCCTGGACAGGTCTCCAGCCAATCACAGAGTCCTTGGAGACGAAGTAGTGAAAGAGCTCGCTATGCTAGCCAGCCCCCCGGTGGACATGCTCCGCCTTACAAGGTCCAGCAGAGCAAGCGATTCTGACTGAGGGGAGAAGCTAGTGAGACATTCTGAATTGACAGTTAAATCAGATGGCCAGCTGTTATTTATTTGTCAAGTGTGAGCTCAAAGTAAACAAATTCTAAAACGGTTGTCTTTTGCTTAAGCTTAGTTGGGAATCTGCACGGTGCAGCCACCTCATGAGCAGAGTTTGTGGAAGTTTTGGTGATGCCATTTTGGGTTCTTGCATGTTTGATGACAAGCCAGCCAGAATTCACATGAGAAAAGAAGGCTGTTCCATAGAATATGAAAGAAAGTGGACCAATCTAAAATTAATATCTGCATGATTGGACACAGTCAACATCAATTAACAACCCGAGATCTGACTCATAGGCTAACTTCCCGGAGTCCCCCAAGGGTCAATATTAGGCCCCCTTATATTTAGCCCTTATTATGGCCCGCAGCAGTAATCCCTTACTGCAAGGACCAAATGGTTTTTGCAGTTGTGAGCATTTCTGCGCCTTTGAGTCAAAGTTTGACCCCCGCCACATGCACAAAAAGTCACAAAAATTTGCACACATCTATTAAAAATTGAAAATTTTGGCACAGTGAACGACACCCCCATCATGATGAGCGAAACCGTAAAAAAATGAATGGGCTAAAAATCTTTTATGGTGTCAAGAAAAATATTTTGAAATACACTGAAGAAATGAAGTATTAACAAATCAAGATTTGTGTGTGTGTGTGTGTGTGTGTGTGTGTGTGTGTGTGTGTGTGCGCGCGTGATGATGCAGATCGCGCAAGATGAAGACCCAAATCGTTTTGTATTAGATATTTTGGTGTCGGGAATAAATGTTTTGGTGGGAAACCTCAAAATCGTTCCAGACCTCGATTTTATTTTATAACACGCACTTAGACATAATCGGTGAATTATAGCCTACAACACAAACGAAACCAAGACACACGTGTCGGGGACATACAAGAGAACTCTTATCTCTGGTCCTGTTCCATGCATTAACTAAGGAAATGAACATTTCAGTCGTATTCTTGCTTTGCACATTTGGCTTCAAAATATGTGTAGGAGAAATTAATTTACTTTTATTGACAACTGTACCTTGTTTTGGAATCGCCCAAGACTTTTTAGAAATGATGTTGTCCACCCAAACACTTATGGGGCTCGGATCTTAGCAGCTAATTTACAATATGTAGTCCAAATCACCTCAAAACATAAGTATGGTTTCATCCCCCCATCACTTTTAAAATAGGTTTTTCCCTCAATAGGCTCAGTTGTCCTTGCACTTGAACAGTAATTTAAGTTTGGGCATTGTTCCCTTACATTTTAAACATGCTGTGGTGTCTCCTTTACTTAAAAGCCTGCAATGAATCTCACAATTTTAGCTAATTTTTCTCCAATTTCTAAACTACCTTTTATCTCTAAAGTACTTGAAAGAATAGTGTACATTCAGCTAATGGCTTTTTTGGAAGAACATTCTATCCTTGAGGTCATCCAGTTGGGTTTCAAAGCTTTGCATAGCACAGAATCAGGTCTTTTGAAAGTTTTCAATGATATATTTTTTAGCTACAGACTCTGGTGATTGTGTGGTTCTTGTGCTTTTAGACTTGTCAGCTGCATTTGACGCTGTCGATCATGGCATTTTAATTTCTCACCTGGAGCAGTGGGTCGTAGTAAAAGGACTGGCATTGGAGTGGTTCAAATCTTACTTGAGTGAACGAATCTTTTGTGTAAGTCTTGGTGACTATATATTCTCTTCTGCCCCCTTGACATGGGGAGTTCCTCAAGGATCAGTTTTAGGCCCTCTTTTATTCTCCCTGTACCTTTTAACTTTTGGCTCCATAATTAGCAAATGTGGTGTGTCCTTTCATTGTTATGCAGATGACTGTCAGCTTTATGTGCCTTTCTCAAGCATAAATCTCAACCTGCTGTCCAAAAATTATGAGGAATGTGGGTATGGCTAGCAAATAACCTTAGTTGCTAAGGACAAACATGAAACAAGATGGCGCCGATGTTCTTGGCTTGCCGTCTGTCTGTCACTCAATTTTTCATTGTTTTATTGTTTTTACTTTGGTTGTTGCAAAATGCTGGCTCGCTTCTCACTTATGGTCGAGATACGCTGTTGGATTTAAAATTTTCTCTCCACCCGGCCTCTCTGATTGTTCGGTTGAATCCTGATCCATATGACCCGGTTTGCATGGGAGTACCAGAGTTTCTTCGACGGACAGCTGTTTTCCCTCGCAGGATCAGGCGTCGGCGGCACCGGGGGAAACAAGGCGGGAGAATTGTTCGCCTTCGTGCCTGCTGTCCCACTTCTACTGCTGACGTGTCCCGCGCCTGTACACCTGGATGTCGTCTGTTTGCTCCATGGAAATTGCTTTCATGTCCGAAGCCGTGCCTGATCCCTTTGGTCGGAGGTAACCTGGAGTCCGACTCCCCTGTCAGGTCGCCTCGGCTACAAGTTTGTTGGCGGAGGATCGACTCATCGAATCTGCTGGACGTCCCGAGGGTTACGATCTCTGCTGCTGAGTCATCACCGGAGATCTCTGATGCGGCCTCGACACCAAGGAGGTTTGGACTAATTAAAGCTTGATCTGCTACGAACAAAACTTTTATTTTGAAAGACTTTTTTAATGCCCAGAAGCTGGATGGTTTGTTCATTGTAGAAAGCTGGATCCCTCCTGCTCAGTCAGGTGTTCTGTTGGAGCTTTTACCTGAGAACTGTTTGTGTTTTAATGTCCCGCGCTCTGTGGGCAGAGGAGGTGGACTGGTTTTTGTTTTGAAATCACATCACCGTACACCACCTTTACTTTTCAACTCTTTTGAGTTTTGTCTTTTTGATGTAGGCCCATCCTCCACTTTCTTAGGACTTTTAATATATCGTCCCCCGAAGGTCAATGCACAGTTTTTACCAGATTTTTTCTGAATTGCTGTACACTTTTATGCCTAGATACGAACATGTGTTGATTTGAGGTGATTTTAACATTCATGTGTGCTGCCTTGACAAACCACTTGTCAAAGACTTTTTAATTTGTTGGATTCTTTTAATCTTGTGCAGTGGGTCTCCATCCCAACACACAGTCATGGACATACACTGGACTTAGCTCTGTCTTTCAGGTTTCCTCTCACCTCAGTTGAGACTGTGAAAACTGCCTTCTCTGATCATTCAGCAGTGTTATTTGACTTTGTTCTGCCATTCGCCATTGTCCCTAAACCTGCTCCTGTCAGATGGGTGCGGGGCTTGGACGTAGGAAAAGCTGATGAATTTTCTGCTATATTTTCCTTGGAGTGGCCGTCTTTATACTCTTCTACAATTACCACAGATGCTTTTCTTTTTCAGTTTGACAACCTGTGCTTTAAAATTTTGGATGAGATTGCCCCCCTCACCATCAAAAACACCAAGGCACATATCTGAACGCTGGATCTCTGAGGAAATCCATATTTTGAGACGGGACTGTAGGAAAGCTGAGAGAAAATTTAAGAAGGACAGACTTCAAATTTCCCGTGATCTCTATGTTCCACTTATTCTCCTCCAACTCCACAGAAACCAGTTCCTAATCTTAATTATTTCTCATTGGTGTCTCTTATTGAGTTAGAAAGGGTGGTATCAAGGCTAAAGCCAACTGGGTCCTCCTGTGATGTTCTGCCGGCTTGGTTTTTTAAGAAAGTCTTTGCAGTGTTAGGACCAGCAGTTTTAACTATTATAAACACAAGTCTTACGTCCACTCAAGTTCCACTCAATTTTAAACAGGCAGTAGTAAGGCCACTACTGAAAAAACCAGGGCTGGATGCTGTATTGCTGTCAAACTACAGGCCAATATCCAACCTGCCTTTTTGTTCAAAAGTCTTGGAGAACATTGTCTACAAACAGTTGATCTCTTTCTTAAAGGCACATGAGATACTGGAACCTCTGCAGTCAGGGTTCAGGTCTGGACACAGCACAGAGACCGCTCTTTTAAACATGTTTAATGATGTTCTAATGGCAGCAGATGCAGGTGAACAGGTCGTTCTTTTATTACTTGATACTTGATTTTATTACTTTATTACTATCAGCAGCTTTTGACACAGTTGATCATGAGATCCTGATTGGTCGGCTGGAACAATGGGTGGGGCTTTCTGGGTAAGCACTACAGTGGTTGCTGTCCTACCTTTCAGACAGGTCTTTCTGTGTTAAAATGGGCCCTTACTCATCTAATGCTGCTTTGAAACTGGACCTCCAAATAAATGCTGTGACCAGGTCCTGCTTTTTTCAAATGCAACGTCTGGCTAGGATTAAGTCTTTTATTTCAAAAAAGAACCTGGAAATGGTCACCAATGCCTTTGTGCTGTCCAGACTAAATTATTGTAGTTCTTTGTGGGCGGGGTTACCCAAGGCTTCAATAGCCAGACTGCAGCTGGTCCAAAATGCAGCAGCCAGATTTATTTGCGGGGCAAAAAAGTTTGACCACATAACACCAATCTTGGCCTCTTTGAACTGGCTGCCAGTGCAGTACCTGATTTTTATGAAAATTTTTGTTTTTACTTTTAAGGCCCTGGCAGGTACTGACCTTCTTACCTCTCCAGCCTGCTTGTAAAACACCCCCCCCAGTCCTTACACTCTGCAGACCAGTGTGTGTTACTGGTTCCCAGAACTAAACGTACATTTCCGGGGGACCGTGCTTTTGCAGTGCTGACCCCTAAACTTTGGAATCAGTTGCCACCAGCAATTAGAGAGGTCAAGCACTTGGAGAGTTTTAAGAAACAGTTATTCCTGCACTACAGTGTTTTAGCATCAACCTAGCCCTGTTATTATCCTGGTTTTAGTTTTACATTGTTTTAAATTGGTTTTAATCTTTTTGATGCTTTTATTCTCTTTGTTTTATCAGTGCATAATGTTGGATCTGTGTTTTCCCTGTGTACAGCACTTTGGGCTTCCTTGGCTGGTGGTGGAAGGTGCTCAATAAATAAATAAATGAAATGAAGGAAATTCAAAAGTTTTCTTTTGCTGATTCTTCTGAAACGTATGTTGAACTGTTCTTTAGTTGTCATACAGGATCTAAGCTTTTCAACTTTACTAATAAAGAAGTCATTCAAATGATAGGCAATATCAAATGGTTTACTGACGATAATACTATTAGCTTCCATATACAAATTCAAAGTCTTTATTTTTTTGCACATCAGTTCCTGCAACACTTTCCACTTTCGTTTACTGTAATTCATGGAGCCATGGATTTTTTTGTCCATATTTCTTCTTTTTTGAAAAATTACATTGTGTAACTTTATTCCTCAATATGTGATAGCTTGTTTGATGCTTTAAACATTTAGATTTGGAAGTCACCTTTTTTGCTTTGTCTCTCTGCCTAATGAGTGACAATAATTCCTCATCTAACCATAGAGAACTATTGCTTTTTACTGTTCTTTTCCGAAGTGGAGCATGTTTCTCAACGATCTTTCCTAAAATTATAAATAAAGATGTTCCATGTCTACATTTAAATCAATTTCCTGCAAAACTGTAGACAAATTTGAGCTTTTGATATCACCAACAAACAGCTCTGGATTATATTATTTTAGGATCTGTGATAAATAACATGTTTGTCACACCTTAAGTCAGCTCTTTCTACATTTTTCTCTGGCTTGCTAACGTAGCAATTCCCTTTTCCCCTGCTGTACTACATCTGAAAAGTCTTCACTGATGTAAACCAGTATACTTGTTCCCTTTTATCTTTTTGGTTGAAGAAAGGATACGCTGGCGAATCTGAGAAGCTTGACAACAATCTTTCTGGGCCTTTGTTCTTCTTGAAACTTTCTCAGTCAATGTGTCCTCTCAATTTCAATTTCTAGTACAATTTGAGCCATTTAGACCCAATTTCTCTTGATTTCTAATCCACTTGTAGTTTCTCGTTTTTCCTCTTATCAATTAGAAGATTAGATCTCCTTGACTGGTTTTCAATATAGTCCAACTTATGAAACAAGTCATCCATCTCCTTCTTGAATTTTACAATGTCATTTTCAATTGCTTTGATTTTTACATCAGTACCTTTACATGGAGATTTCACATCTTCCATGATGTTCTGGGTGAATTGTTGGCTTGTTTTAATTTAATGGACGTCTTTGATAACACTGTCCAATCTTTTTGTATTTCCATCCATGATGATTTGAAGAAAACTCTTGATTGCTATTGTAGAATTATTTTTTTTTATACAATTCCTTCTGCTGATCCAGTAACTGGGACAGTGTACTCATGGTCACAGCATCATCATCATCATCAGGAAATGTTTTACTTGATGTAGGAGGCATTGTTTCTCACTCCTACCAAGATCTACCAAAGAAATATTAAAGTGATGATGGCGGTTTAGGCCCTAAGGCATAGAAGCCTCCACCCATACAAGTTCCATACAACCTTATTGTTGTCAGAATCTCCAATACGCAATCCCAACGCAGATATTAACCAAATATTAGCTTAAAATTATTATATTAAAAGGGATTCGTTGATTTTGACTAGACTGTGAGAGGCCAAGGATCTAATCTGATTGGCCAATTCTCAGTCTAATGGCCATTCTCTCCATTCTCTAATATGTCAGCAAGATGATGCTCAGATAAAATGAAAACTTCACTTATTACTGAAGTTTTCCACATCTCATTCAGTCAATCAGCCAGTTATTTTTGTTACCACACAGGTTCTGCATATGATTGTGAATGCTGGCAAATATGAAAAATAGGCAAGGGCCAGTAGCATTTGTAAAATGAACATGGAATTACAGTATCTCACCAACAAAATGAGCAAGGTCAACTTCTTTCTGGAAGATAAAAATCCCTTGGACAATTTTATTTGCAGCTGGTACTAATTGTTAGTTTATTTATTTTTTTAGAATTCAAGATGGCATCAATTTCCCGAGGTCGAAGGTCGACAAATCTCCAGGGGTCGTTGTAGACTTAAGCTGGTGGAATGTGTGTGATATTTTGTGGAAAATTGGGCAAACAGAAGGTTTGTTTTCAAAAACGTGAATCTCATCAAATTGCAGATTTTGACACAAAATGGCCGTAGGTCATGTGACCATCCTATAATAATTTCTAATTTCCATGGGATATCCCTGACACATATATTGGTTTCATTAGTGGATTCCAACTTTTTTTTCTGAGTCAGCAGATTTTTTTGCGAAGGTTTTTGTTTACCACGCCCATAATTTTAACATTTTCATATCGAATGTTATATTGTTTTGTTCAGCTTGGGCCACCGAACTTAGGCACACCCTTTTTAAGACATCTCGATAAAATATGTGCAAGCTTGTCAAGATCGCAACAGTTACGATCTCACCACACGCACACCGTTCAAAATCTACAACTTTTAATTTCAACATTTTGCTCATGACCTTACAGAACGGTTGATGAAAATCCTTAAGTCGAGTTTTCGTTTTTAGCTGGCAGTAAAGGGGCTTTTTCTCTTCAAATTCAAGATGGCAGCCTCCTCCCAAGGTCAAAGGTTAACACAATTTCTGTGGTGGTGGTGCAGAAATTTTTCTGTAAGTGAAAACAATATGGTCCTTCCAGTCAGTGACTCCTGTGGGCCGTAATAAAAAGGTAATCATTTACAGAGCTCTTTATGTTGACAATGCAAAACCTGTAATGTTTTCTTGTTCAGAGGACCAGTTTCTTTGAACAAATCTTAACTCCTATAATGTTACTTTTAAAATCATTGCTACATTTAACTTAGCATTGTTTGAACTTAGCTCTTATTATCTGTAATTACATCTGTAAAAAGCAAATGCTTCAGTTTTACTAAAAGCCTAAATTGACAGTAGGTCTTTGTCAGTCATTCTACATCCTGTCTTTCATTTCAGTGTAACATTGTGCAATGCATCCGTGTCTGAAAAAAATTGTTCAGGCTAGAGAAAAGCAGCATTAGTTATATTAAAAGTGGATGGGTGTGGTGGTTTCAGTCTCTTTCTCAGTGGCTGTAACTACTAGCCTGCATTTCTGTTATGCATTCTGCATCTGGAGTAAACAATGTTCTCCCATCTTTGATGAAAAATGTCTGCAGCTTTTAAGCCAGACAGGTAGTTAGAGTTGATTGGTGGAAATTCTTCCCCTCTCTCTCTTTCTATGTAGCTCTCTTTTCCTCTTTTTTTGTATTCCACAAGGCCCAGGGGCTAGTATTTCACTGATTACAGAGACCTTCTATTTGAATGGTCGTTTGTGTATTGTCAGAACAAAGGGGCAAGCGGCCTCTGAAGAGGTGCTAGACTTGGGAATGAATTGGTCTCAGTGATTAGGATGAGTGGAACTACAGGTTCAGGCTAGCTTACCAGAGAAAGACTGCGCTCCAACCTCTGAGGGTCCTTTCGTGACTGGGAACAGGAGAACACTAGCACACAGCAGCTACACTTCACTGCAACACACTGAAAAGCTTTAATTGTAACAAATTTGGGCTTTTATGTTACAAAGTTGATTCACTGGGTTTCATCTCTGTGCTCTAAAGGTTTGGGTTCAGGTGCTGCAAAATGTGAATCAGTGCATCAAAGTTTAATGTTTTCCAGATTGAATAAATGCTGAGATATGCACCAATTTAAAGCATCTTCTTATTCAAATCCAGTAAAAATAGTGCCTAACAATAAACTGTAAAAAGTAATTGTGTAAACAATATTCCTCCCTCAATTTTCTAAGATCCTGGAAAAACTTTTTAAAAATAGACTTTATAAATTCATTAATAAAGACAATATACTTGCAGAGAGACAGTGTGGTTTTAGAGAAAACAGATTATCATCATTGGCTGTAATGGAACTAACTGAAGAAATAACTAATGTCATGATGATAATAAATATGCAGCTGGAGTCTTTATAGATAAAAAAAGGCATTTGATACAATAAATCATGATATTCTAATTAATAAAAATGATAAAAGTTGGAGTGCGAGGATCAGCTTTAGATTGGGTGAAAACCTATTTGAGAGACAGGTCGCACTTTGTGGAGATGGGAGACTATAGCTCAACAGTCTTAGACATCATATGTGGTGTCCCACAAGGTTCAGTACTCGGGCAAGTTTTATTTCATCTTTACATTAATGATTCTGTCTAAACATCACATGAAATGAAATTTATATTATTTGCTGTTGATACAAATGTTTGGTTTCTGATCAAAGCATCCATGACCTCCTGGCCAAAGTAACTAGAGGAATATAGAAATTAAAGGATTGGTTTGACAGAATTTATCACTGAATTTGGATAAAACTAAAATGAGGTTTTATGGCAACAATGATGTCAAAGAGAAACTCATGCTAAAAATAGCAGGAGTGACATTAGAAACAGTGAATCATTCCAAACTCCTGGGATGACAAGTTTTCCTGGAAACAGCATATTAGCTCTGTACAGGCAAAGATATCTAAAAGCATTTCAGTTTTGGCCAAAGTGAAACACATTCTAACCCGAAGAGCACGCCACATACTGTAGAATTCTCTGCTGTTACCATACTTAACCTATTGCGTAGAAATCTGGGGAAGTACATTCAGAACCTCTTTAAAACCGTTGTGCATTTTAACAAGAAAGAACAGCAAGAATAAAACATCATGTCAATTATCAACAGCACACTGATCAGCTATTTCTAAAATCAAAGTATCCAAAACTTTCTGATCTAATAGAACACAGAACATTACAGCTGATATACAAAGCAAGAAATAATTTATTACCTTTTTTTATTATCTTTTTTCTTTTAAAAAAAAGTATATTTTTACTTTGTTATATCTTCTTGCTGCTTTTGTTTTTGGTTACTCTCTATGTATTGTTTGAAATAAAAATTTTGAAATGAAATTAAACTAAGTCAGAGGTAATGTGTTGTGTTATGTGGAAGAACTGCAGGATTTCCATGCAGACAAATTATGCTTAAGGTGTTAGGGTGGGAGAAGAACTAAGCTATCCATTAATGTTCCTGTACTTGAACATTTTTTTTACCAAAGTTCTCTTTTCTTTTCTTCCTTAAAAAAAATCTAACCCTACTTTTTTAAACTTTAAAAGTCTCATTCATTCATTCGTTCATTCATCCATTTCTATACCCGCTTTGTCTCTTTCAGGGTCACGAGGTGCTGGAGTCTAATCCGGCCACTCGTGGGCGAAGGCAGAGTACACCTTGGACAGGTCACCAATCTGTCGCAGGGCTAAAAGTATCCAGATTTTTCTAAATTAAATCTCTATTTTTTTTTTTTTTTTTTTTTTTTTATAAATTTTTAACTTTTCTATTAAAGTACAATTTAAATTGATTGGGTATGTTTTAACTATGACATTTATATTTTAAAATGCATTTCAAATATGATTAAAATTATTATTCCTATACTTTAAACAACCATGCATCTGATGCAACAGAAACAGACCAGTTGTACCTCAAGAGGAGCTTCTCATAAAAACCAGACAAATGTTTGGCTGACAGGTTTCCGCTTTGAACACTCACTTAGTACTTCTCACCCCTAACGTGGAGGCATTGAGTTAAAATCAAAGCTCTCATCCATTTCTGTGGAGTAGTGCAGGTCACACTCTCGGTGGCCTTCAACAGCTTTTTGATTCCAAGACAGCACATCTAGAAAGCTTTTTTTTAGTCATTCATTCATTTTCTAAACCCGTTTTGTCCCTTTTGGGATCACGGGGGTGCCAGAGTCTAACCCGGCCACTTGTGGATGAAGGCAGGGTACACCCTGGACAGGTCGCCAGTGTGTTGCAGGGCCACAATCACACTTACATTCACATCTAGGGACAGTTAGAGTGACCAATTAACCTATGAAGCATGTGTTTGGACAGTGGGAGGTAGACAAATTCCCTGGTGAAAACCCACACATGCATGGGGAGAACAAGCAAACTCCACACAGAAAGGTCCTCCTTTCCTTTCTGGTGATTTTTTTCAGGTCCTCCAGCCAGAACTTGAACTGGAGGCTTTCTTGCTGTGAGGCAAGAGCACTAACCACTTCACCCCCGTAGAGCCACTGTTTTTTAAACTATTGTTTAAAATTAACTTTGGACCTTTGCCTCATTAACTGCATCTATATATTACAGTCCATGAATGGTGTATCAATATACATTTTTGCTCTGCAAGGCAGCAGCGTGTTTTTAATAACTATCAAAATGAACCAACTCTGTTGGAATTTAACCATACAGACAGTTTTTTTACTTTTTATTTATAACCCCATTACTGACAACTAGTCCCTTGATTTGGTTTGAGTGACTTTAAGAAAATTCCCAATGGCTTCTTTAAATTTTGGAGGGGAAAAAAAATAGTTAACAGATGGATGACTCTTTATTTTGGTTCCCCAGTTTTAGTAAGCTACTTAATAATAGTTGTTGTTTAGAAACAATTATAATTGACACACTCAAAAAGTTGGATTGGAAAATTGTTTATTTTTACACGGACAAAACAACCAACAGGCTTATGTTCATACAAACCTAGCATAATTAGGCATAAAGTTGATTGGAAAATACTCATAGGTTGACCAATCAATGAATGCAATTATTATTCTTACTCGTACATAAACATATTTGTTCATTTGTATATAGAACATGCCACACTGAAACTATTAAGATTGTCACAAGAAGTTTAATAGATTACTTGAAAGGGAGTGGGAGGAAGTGAATTTATTTAATCCCATCCCGGCTCTGCCTTCCCATTTTCTAGTTAAATTATCATTATCAGGCTCTTAACTTCTGATCAGATATTTATACTTTATCAGCACAGATTCAGGTCATTAAGAATCCTTAAGTATCGATAAATCACATGACAAACATAAAGTACATAATGATTATGTAAATAGACTTAACATTATTTCAGAAATCCTCTTAGCAAAGACAGATCAAGTATCAATATTAAGTGCAAATTATTTGTCATTAGAAAAATGATTAATATAAATCACATTTTGGGAAACCAAGGGAAGTGATATGATCAGAGACCAATTACTTTAACCACCTTCAATAATTGATTAAGTAATGTTATTATTCCTATTATATGGTAATGCTGTGAAATGAAAAGGTCCATATTCTGTCAATTGTTCCCACTTTGTTCAACATGTGTGAAAAACCGAATTGAGTCTTTATTGACTAGCTGTGCTTGTTCAAGGGAGTGACATTCAACTGAAATTCATCTGTCAGAATGTTCCATTGGTTAACAGTCACGTTGGTTAGTCCTGTCTTTGTCACTGCAAAGCCTAAAGATTCATTTAAAGCATCACTAGTTCGGAAATCTTCAAACTAGCAACAAGAGAGGCTAAAGCCAAGTTTGTGTTTTCCAACAAGTTCAGCCTCCCTTTTGACTAAACCCACATATATGTTCTACAGGCTACTGAAGATAATGGAAGCATCAATAACATGCAGTACAGTGCTTATGGATGATTTGTTGAAGAGCTCTGCTTTTATTTTTACTTTCTACTCCCACAGCCTGCATGTGCTCACACTCTGCCAGCCTTCCTCAAAGGCAGAAGTTAAGTGGCCCTTAATTACTCCATGCAAACAGTGTGATGGTGGACAAATTGCAGAAACACTTCCTGCTTCTTTCTCCTCCTTTTTCTGTGGTAGTTGGCTCTCTGCTCCATCCCTCCTACCCCATCACCATTCACAATGTCAAGGTGTCACGACCCCATTACAACTGAACCCACATTAGCTGCTGGACTTTGGGCAGCCAGCAGAGATGCATGATCATCAGTGAGAAAAGGGAAGTATGCATTGCTATGTTTGAAGTAGTGGGGGTAGGGTCAACATTTACCGATTGAGAGTAAGGGGTGGTGGGCTGTGTTTAGAGGAGAGGAAGAGGATCTTCCTATTTAGGTCTCACATGCTTGTCAGCCTGTGACTGCCTGTTTCTAAAAGGCTTCTGGGTGGCTTCTATGAGTCAGTGGTCACCCTCAGCAACAATCGCTCCACCTCGGGAATTTGAATAGGACATATACCAACACCCCCACCCCCCGCAACACACAGCACAGCTAGAACCCCTCCCTTGTAGCTGTAGCACCTCTCCTTTCCTTTAAGTCAATATGTCTGTGTCAGAGATGAAAGTGCAAAGTGGGAGGGAAATGTGTGTTGTGTGTGTGTGTGTGGGGGGGGGGGGGGGTCCTGACACTAATGTAGTACATTGAGCTTCACTTACTGATCTGCCAAGTTCTTTTGTCAGACCTTAAATGCCTGCTAGGGTCTTTGAACTGCTGAGCGCTTGCTGTCCTCCTTCAGCTTCAATGAGATGTCCTCAGTGACATTCCCACAGTCCTGTTGTCGCAGACAGACACGCATAACAGCACCACAGCACTTTGCATTCAGAGACTTGAATGCCCTCTCAGGGAAATGTCGTCTGCCTGGTTGCAGAGCATGACTTCAATTTGTGTTGAAAAATTAAAATAAAGCTAGCAGAAATGTGGGGGCAGAGGATCGGTTCAGACCCCGTCTGAATGTGTGGTTTCAAAGCACTTTCAATAGCAGCCAAGCAAAGCAAGGCAGGTAAAGTAAGACCTTTGACTTGCTTGCTTGTTTTTCTCACTCCTTCACTCCTGTCAGTTAATCTGTGAAGGTAACCTTATCCCACCCAACTGCTGAGTGTCTGCACCCCCACCTCACATCATCCTTCCAACTACAGCAACTGAGTTGAAACCACAGTCCTTCACAAAGCCATTTTTGGTTATGCTTCTTCAGTGGCATTTTTTGTTGTTCTTTTTTTTCAATACAAGTCAATGTTTGTTGTTGTTTCTACCTTTTAGCCTCAAATTCAAGTAAAATAGTTTAAAGTTCCTTTTTTGTGGTGTCATTTCAACATTTTATTGCAATATTGTTTCTTCTTCGTCCTCTTCTTCTTCTTCCTTCTCCTCCTTTACTGCATGTTTTGCCACCAATATTGCTCCTGCCACATATTTAAAAACTCACTAAAATTGCCTCACAACTAGTGTGTGGTGAAATGAATTTTAGATATAGTGAACCATCTCGACCTAAAAATGATATGAGGCAAAAATCCCTGATGGAACTCAAAAGAAAAAAGTTTAAAATAAACAAACAAAACCAAATCATACCTGTCAGGGAAGTCCAGATGAAGCTTTAAAATCATTTTAGGATGGCCATAGAACTGATGGTAGTGGGGAGGGGCATGTTCTTACTAAGTTTGAAATTTGACTGTATTTCACAGATTCACACAACTGGAGGGAAAAAAATTGTTCGAGCAATTTTCATGTAATTCCACAAACATGTTTGCAGGTTAGTTTCCTCAAACACAACCATAGTTTCACTGAGATTTGACCTTGGGAAGAGGCTGCCATCTTGCCAAAATCTCAAGTTTAGTACCTTCTACAACTTTAAACTCTCTCTCATCTATTGCTTCATAGCTCCCCAAGCAACCCATTCTCTCTTCCAAGTTGTCACATATTGACGCATGGGTAAGGACCCGTCTGCGTCAAAAATAGACAATTTGGGTGTCCCCAACTCATCGTTTTTTGACGCGCCAGTTGATTTGATGTGTTGCCTTGAGCATTGTTGAAAGCTATTTTTGATAAAGTTTTTTTTTTTTTTCATTTTACAAGTTTTTCAATAATCAAATCCTAAATATTAGACAAAAGCTGAACAAAGTTATCCCTACTATCAGCTCAGAGCAGGCTGAAACAGTAGAAACAAAGGCACCTACAGAAACCTCTGTGACATTAGACTGCTTCACAGCTGTAGATCTAACAG
>BSAI01000038.1:5224681-5254782 GCA_036245035.1 Adrianichthys oophorus | reverse complement strand
GGAGAGAGCCAAATGAGTCAAATGAAACAGACCAAAATATTGTTGAGGGTTCTATTTTAGCATTACTTCAACTCAAGTCATTTAGTCATGTTTTTCAGGGCTTTAAATTACCAACATTTTAGTCACATCTGTGCTCAAAATGTCAAAATGCTGGTTTGAAAAGCACATTTGGTTCAAATATTTAGTCAACCAGAATGCAGCTTTCTGATTTCCATGTAGTTTTTGTCAAAAGCATCAAACATGATAGTTTAGTCAGTGGTGGTTGCAAGAATTGGAAGAAAGCGTTAATCATCTTTGACAAGCGTGAGATGGCACAGCAAATAATGAGAGAGTTGTTGGATGGAAAAGCTACCAGGGAACTAGAAAACAGGGAGGTGTTGCATGGATGATGGAAGCTGCAAATGCGCTCCATTTGTTCATATTGTGTTGTGTGCATCTCTTGGGGGCTAACACCACCCCCACCACCACCACCACCACCACCCCCCCTCCCTCGTTCCTAGTGATGCCCCTGGTGTAACTTAGTTGTAAAAAAAAATTTTTATTTCCATCAACTTCAGCTTGAGTGGGACTCTTTGCTCCATAAACACTCAAGAAAGAGATTTGTGTCTTGTGATTTGTATTTCTAAGGAAAACAGGTTTTTTTTGGCCAAATCAAGTAATTTTCTTTTTCCTAAAAACAAAACTGAAGTTTGACCCCCAAAAAAGTAAAGATGTGGGGTCAACAACTTTAGATCACAATAATACGTCTACAGAACTCCACCTTTCCACCCCCATTCAAGACATATTCACCACAAAGTTAGTACACACTCTTGAAAATAGAAAAAAAACTCTCTCAAAAAACATCTCAACTGGCCAAGTTTCACAAACTATGAGACAATCAGAATAAGTTTTAAAAAATTATAGCAATTTTACCAAATTAAATTTGGAAAATCTGTTTGCCTTTTTAAGGTGCATTATGCTTGCAAAGCCAGTGTGCTACATATTATACTATTCCCAACTATTTCCAGAACAGTCTGAGTTAAATATGGATTTTAGTTTAGCCTGAAAGAAAGCAGTTACTTATTCATGCTTTTACCTAGTGTTTAACTTACATTTACAGTGTCCTGATGTGTTTTTGGTGGGTAATGGTTGCTTCATAAAATGACCAGAAACAAGATTATCTTAATAACCACACAGAGTGCATTGTGAAAACAATAGCAATGTGTTCTGTGGTGGACCTTATCTAATGAAGTGCCATCTAGTATATTCCTGGATGTGAGACAGCTTCAAAACAAATAACAGCTCAGAGCCTCACATGTCAATTAGGAGTCAAATCATCCCAGTTTGTGAGCTGCCATCGCTAAAGCTGCTGCTAAGAGACTCTGAGGTTACACAGAAGGCTGGCTCAAACTGAACTGAACATTTTACCAGAATGTGCTAATAAATGTGAAGTGTGTTGGAATTTCATTCAGTTTTTTATGTATTTAAAAAAAAAAGAGCTTGAATAGGTTCATCTGATACATATAAGGAGCAGTGTTACTGCAGTAAATGTTGTATGCATCACAAATAGCTTTATTTAAGAAGATACTTCATTGGATTACATTCACACACAGACACATGCATAACAGCAAGGGGATGTTTTATTGGCTTGCTTCTGTTTACAGACTAAATAGGTTAGGCACTTGCACTTGTGTGAAATTGTGATGTGCATCAACTTAATAGCCCTGTTGAGTGGCGTTATTGCACTTTGCAGTTCCCAGGAACACTGGAGAAATGATCCTGGTCCTGTCAACACTGCTGAGTCCCTCTGCCTCTGGATCTGTGGGTAATTACTTAGATCCTGCTGACTCAGGAGACACACAACTCATGAACGCCAAGAAACACATGCCAGAAACTCCTCCCTCCTACCAGTTTGTTGTTTTTTAAGACATATTTTATGCCCAGTAGCAGTATCTTATTAGAAATTTAATTTCTGGTTTGTGGGCGGGACTGTTGGCTCAAAGCAACCCGTCAAAGCAACCCGTCGCTGGGAGCTCTGTCTGTACGCTCACATGTGAGCTTATTGCCCCAAGCTACTTTTAGCAGTGCAAAAATAATGACAAGCAATAGTGGATCAATCCAGCTGTACAATTTTGATCCAGAGGCCAGCTCGACGAGGAAAACGAATGCACGCAAGGGGGCAGAGTGGTAGGAGAGGCTTTGCCATGCCCAGGGGGTAGTTTTGTCACTCGCCCCAGGTTTTTTAGCATCCGGTTTCTGATCCATCGTGATTTGAATTAGGAGATACTCAGAATCGCAGTTTTAATCATAAATTATTTTATATTGGTCTGCTGTTATGAGAAATTTACTACAATAACATGTTAAAACACAAAAAAGGCAAATTTAATAAAATGTAATGTATTCATTGCTTCATTGAAAATGTAATTTCTAAAGAAAATTGTGTTTTTAACATTTTTCTCATGCTGGAGGACATAAATAAAATTATTGTCTAAAAACTGCATTTCTTAGTATTTCTTTATTAAAAATCGTAGCAAATCAGGAACCAATGAAAAAATGTCATTTGAAAAAAAAAATTGTAATGGATGGACCAAAGTCTCCATGCTCGCTCCATTCTGATGCATTCCCTTGCAGACAAATAGATCCATGTATGTCTTTGTTTTCCTCGTCTGACCTGGTATCTGGCTCAAATCCTACAGCTGGACAGCTCCAATACTGCTTGTCATTTTTATTGCACCAGTAAAGTTAGCTTGGGGTTTTGAGGGGGTGTAAGCTAGTGGGAAAGAGTGTAAACAAATACATCATAAGCAGATGCCTACTTCCCTACCAATAGTCTCACCTACAACTCAAAGGTGAATTTCTGGTAGACTCTTTCTTCTCTGCCGAAATTTTGTCCTAGAAAATGACTGTTTTTTTTTCCTTTGACCTAAAACAACAAAATCAAAAAGACAGAAGGGGACCAGTTCGAAACCTGTTACTACTTCTTTAACTTTTTGACACTCCAGTGTTTACATTCTTTTGACTCCCAGAACTCTTCAACCGTTTACACAGTTAACATTATTCCGGCAGATTGTGGAGCAGAGAAAAGCAGCCTTGCTCTGAAGTGCAACACTTAAGAGTATTGAAATGCTTATGCAGTCAACACAAATCAGCTAATACTGTCATGGAAAAAAGCAACTTTGCGGCGCTTGCTAAAGCAGAGATTTTCAACCTTTTTTGAGCCGAGGTACACTTTTTCCTTGAATAGTCTCCAGCAAACCAGTAGATTCACTGATTAAGTAAAATGGATGGAAGTTCAGGATGAAAATCCTTGCATCGAGTGGCCATGTTGAACCTTTTTTTACCCTTTGATCTACTCACTGAAAGTGTCTTGTGCCCAAAGCTGAGTTCCTGATTGTTGTGTCAACTTTCACGCGACACCCGACACCCAAATCCTGCTGCAAAACCTCAGATTGCAGCTTTACATTGACTTAACATGAAACTTGATGCCCCTGTCATGCTGGCTACGTCCGCTGAGAATGTGTGACAAAGACACTGAGGCGTGTAGATCCATATGCAACAAAGTTTAATAAGACAAGGAGCAGCCTAGGACAAGGTCGGAAAACAGGCACTACTAAAACCACAGGAGAAACGCAGAAGGCGAGTAAACAGGCAAAGGTCGGTAACAGAAGACAAGAAGCCAAAAACGCTTAGACTGTACAGCAGGGATGCAAATACAAGACTACGCACAGGCTGATTGACATAGCAGAGCTTATTTGGAAGGTGATTAATGACAAAACGAGAGACAGCTGGGTGAACCATGAACCGGATGCAGTGCAAGCAGACTGGCGATCAAAACTCAGGTGAGTGTTCCCTCTGTTGGCTGGAGGAGGAAGTATCCGGGTGACTCCTGACAGAGCCCACCCCCCGCAAGCAGCTCCGGAAGCGAGACAGACCACAACGCCGAGGCCGACTACGGGGTCATGGAGCGGGCCGATTCGGGTGATTGCGATCGAACTCCGAGAGCAGAGAGGGGTCGAGGATGTCGTCGGAAGCAACCCAGGAGCAACCACTCCCAATCCACCAGATATTGGAGACAACCACCTGGCGTCTAGAATGCAGAATCTCATGAACCTGGTAAGCTTCTTCACTGTCAACGACGAGGGGAGGAGGACCATAACTGGAGGAATGGAGTGACACCTCTCTCTCACTCGGTGCGGCAACAGGCTTCAGCAGAGAGACATGAAAGTTTGGCGAGATGCGATACTCAGGTGGCAACTGCAAGCGGAAGGACACAGGTGAAATCTGTCGAATAATCTTGAATGGGCCCAGGTCCTTTGTGGAGAGCCATACCCATTGTCCAGGAATGAAAATGGGACCCTCACGTCGATGTCGGTCTGCCTGCTGCTGGTAGCAGCAAAAAGTGAGACTCAGTTGAATATGGGCCACCTCCCATGTCTCCTCACACCGCCGGAACCAATCGTCCACAGCTGGCAGATTGGAAGTGTCCCCGGACCTCAGGAACCAAGTGACCTCCTGGTTCAAAAGCTCAACCTGACCATTAGACTCTGGATGGTACCTGGACATCTGACTCACGTTAACTCCCAGTCCCCTCCACAGTTCCTTCCAGAACCTCGAGGTGAACTGTGGTCCCCGGTCCGACACGATGTCTTCAGGTAACCCATAATGTCGGAAGATGTGGTTAGGTAGCTGCTAAGCCATCTCCATAGCAGTGGGTAATCTAGATCCCATTGGATGGGAGCCAGAACAATGGACCGGGGTATGATGGTCTCGGACTTCATGACCTCTTCCTCTTGAGGCTCATGCTGGTGGGATAGTGCATCGGCCTTTCCGTTCTTGGACCCGGGTCTATACGTGATAGTGAAATGGAACCGAGAAAAGAAAAGCGACCACCTGGCTTGTCGAGCGTTGAGCCTCTTGGCCGTCTTTAGGTACTCAAGGTTCTTGTCGTCGGTTAAAACGATGAATGGATGTGCAGCTCCCTCCAGCCAATGTCCCCACTCAGTGAAGGCCTCTTTCATGGCTAGCAGCTTCAGGTCCCCCAAGCAGGCACATGGGTACATTTTGGCAGGCTGAGCTTGACGTTGAGAAAGAATGGCTCCCATACCAGCACTGGATGCATCCACCTCCACTATGAACGGAAGTGGGGGGTCTGGATGGTGGAGAATGGGCGCCTGTGAGAATGCTGGTGGAGGAAGTATCTGGGTGAGTCCTGACAGAATGCACCTTTAGAAAGATGACTTGGATCAAACACTGGGAATTGTGGCTGTTAAGACTTCCTTTGTGGTCCTAAACAAATGTATATTTCTGCTTTCATCAAGAACTGTTAGAACAGACAGTTCGATGTTTGTGTTTCTTGTGCTTCATGACGGCTAACAGCTATGCAGTAAGAGATGCTGTCAGGTGAACCCAATAAATCATGGGAGATGTAGTGAAAAAATGGTGGAACTGAAGCTGGACAAACTCGGATATTTAAGCTTCATGTTTTTTTCTATCTTTTGCACAGTCTGACACTCGATCCCGCAAAATGCTACGCTGCTAAACATAGCCTTTAGCTGTTTTTTTTGTTAGACCTGAGAGACTTTATGAGACATGTGACATTTGACATATGAACAAGGAAGTGAGGATGTTAACCAAGTCTGATCAGTGGACTGATGACATTATGAAAAAGTCTCAAAGAATGATTGGTGGAGACAGTTAAAGGGATTGTTTTTTTTCCAAAAAGAGAGGAATCAGCTAAAGTTGCGGCTAAATTGTGGTGCAGTCATTTTGATTGGTGTCTTGAAAAGGAATCAAATAAACACACAAAAGAGAATTTCAAGGTTCTGTCATATTTCTAACTACTCAGGTGTGAAACCTGGTCCTGTTTGGATGAACATAGAGCTGACATTTTGACAATGGTAAATGTAAATGGCGTATACTTATTTAGCGCTTTTCTACCTTCATTGAAGGCCCAAAGCGCTTTACAGTCACTGACCCATTCACACACTCAGAGGCAATGTGGGGTTCAGCGTCTTGCCCAAGGACACTTCGACACATGGGCGGGCAAGGTGGGAATCGAAGCTGCAATCCTTCGATGACAGGCTGACTGCCCTTTCCACTGCACCACGGCCGCCCCGCCGCTTGTCTTCCAGACTACGGAAAATATATAATTTCCAATGGCACACCTGACCATTTCTCTTGGCACATCAGTGTTGAATAACTCTGCACTAAAGTGTATTGTGCTGGTTACTAAAATAAAGAATATTGGTGCAAAGGCGATTTGAAAAGCTGCTTTTCTCCACATCAAATTGAGCTGATTCACATATATGATCAAAGAGTTACAGTAGGTCAAAGAGTATGTTTATTAGCTGTCACCAGCAACATTCCTGGCGTTAAAGGGTTAAGAAGCTCTTTTATCTTCCACTTGTTACCTCCATTGTTGTCACCTGTATGAACTGGTTATCTGTATAAAAGGCACCTGTCCACATCCATGTGCAGTCGGATTGTAACCCCTCCACCATGGTCAAGACAAAAGAGCTACCAAAGGACACCATGGTTGTAGACTTGAACAAGACTGAACCAGTCTACAAAAAGCAAGCAACTTGATGAGAAGAGCTCAACTGTTGAAGTATTTATTAGAAAAATGGAAGTAATACAAGATCACTGACAATCTTCCCCCCACCTGAGGCTTCATGCAAGATCTTACCTGTTAGGGTACTAATAATCTTAAAAACGTAGAGCAAACAGCCCAGAGTGGGTTAAAATAACAGTTAGCCGGCTGTATTAACCTGGTGAATACCAGGAAGGAAAATTCTGGCCTCTGTCATTGCCAACTAGGTTACATTACTAAGTATTGAGGTGAACTTTTTTTTACTGCCCAAATGCTTATTTTCTGGACCGTTTAATAAATGAATTCTGTCAAAATCCTAAAATGTGATTTCCTGCATTCTTTTTTAATATTCTGTCTCAGAGTTGAAGTGTATCTAGGACTAACATCACAGAGCCCCCATTTGTTTAATTGTGACAACTTGCAGAATTTGCTGAATGTAAAATACTATCTTAAGTCAAATATTTGTACAGGTTAAAACAAATTCCTTCTGCTTATCATTAAATGACTGTGGCAACATTTTCAGTCTTCAACTACCTGTAGTTCAAGTTTAGCTGGGTGACACATGGGAAGATGCCGCACTCTTTTAATTGGGCCTACTGCATGCCTTTCAGGCTCCTGGCAGCTCAGCAGTGTATCTTGTCAAAAAGTATTTATCACATGGATAAATTAAATATAAGATCTTCAGTTGATAAGGTGACTTGGTGGTGGATGGTAATGTGTTGACAGGTGTCAGTAGTGTCATGGAAAGATGGAAAGAATACTTTGAAGAGCTGATGAATGAAGAAAGTGAGAGAGAACAAAGAATAGAAGAGGTGACTGTTTTAAAGCAGGAAGTAAGAAAGATTAGTAAGGGTGAAGTGAGGGGAGCATTGAAGAAGATGAAAAGTTGAAAGGCACTTGATCCTGATGATATACCTGTGGAGGTATGGAAGTGTCTATAAGAGATGGCAGTGGAGTTTCTGACTGGGTTTTTGATCTTAGGGGGGTGAGAAGATACCTGAGGAATAGAGGAGAAGTGTGATGGTTCCATGTTTAAGAACAAGGAGATGTGCAGAGTTGTAGCAACTACAGAGGAATAAAACTGATGAGCCGTAGGATGAAGGTATGGGAAGAGTAGTTGATGCTAGACTTAGAGTTCATGTGTGAATGAGGAACCCAAGAGGAAGAGTGAGGTTACAGGGAGAGGAGAGAAAGAAGGAGGATTTGAAGTATCTCGGGTCAACAGTCCAGATAATGGAGAGTGTAGAAAAGAAGTGAAGAAGTGAGAGCAGGCAGGTTGGAATGGATGGAGAAAAGTGTCAGGTGTGATGTGTGATAGAAGAGTTTCAGCTCAAATGAAAGGAAAGGTGAACAAAACTGTGGTAAAACAAAATAAAACGTTAGTATTTATTAGTGCTAATTAATTACACTTCTCGAAGCAAATGTTTCCGCTTTGCAACGGACAATTCAGGGGTGTATCGCATCAAAGTATCCCTTGGGAAGATGGAAACCATCATGGCGCGAGTGACGGCTGAATATTCCACCACAAGCAGCACCTGGACATTCAGTGGGCAAGCAGAAGCTATGTCTGGCTGCGCCTGAACAAATCATCTCTAATCAGACGTTCCCTGGCCAAGGGCACACTCCCTCGACCAAATCAAAACCAATCCGCTGAAAGTGTGATAAGCAGAGCCAGTTGTCATGGAAACCTAGATTCCTCTCCTGTCATGACTCTTTCCCTAGATTTCAATGCCTTGGTGACTCTCTTTCTCGGATCCCCCTGACTGAGCGCTGTTTGACGATGCACGGCTGCCGCAAGGCCGGACATGTGGGAGTTTGGTGGTGGACCTTCCTTCTTGGTAAATCCTATGTGTTTATTTGTTGATCTATTTTTGCTTTTACTTTAATATATGCCGTTCTACTCCAACACAGATTGAAGATGCTTGATTTTTGACATCATTCTTGCACTCCCTCATGTATCTTTTCTCGACGATTAGTGCTGCCAGGTTTGCGTGGCTGCTGCCCACCACTGGTCAATTTTTCTTGTGTGTTGCCCTACTACAACCAATTTCCCTTGGGATTAATACAGTGTATATAATCATCATCATCATGTCCAGAGGACAGAGAGTGAATATATTGGTAGAAAGATGCTGAGTGTGGAGCTGCCAGGCAAGAGGAAGGCTAAGGAAGAGTGAACGAGGACATGAAGGAAGCTGCTGTTAGAGTAGAGGAAGTAGAAGACAGGGTTAGATGGAGGAAACTGATTTTGCTATGGTGACCCCTGAAGAGAAAAGCCCAAAAGAATAGAAGAAGAAGATGGAAAACGTGATAAAATCTTTATATATATATATATATATATATATATATTAAAGTTATAGCCATGGTAGTAATTTTGTGATTAAATGTTTTGTTGAAACAAACAAGATGTGCCAATAAGGAACAGAAAAGGAAAACAATACAAAAAAAGGTTGTTTAAAGACATGTTTAAGAAAACACACCAGCTTCTCTGACTCTGCACTTAGAAACTTCATAACTGGTAAGTCTCCAGGTTCAACATGTTTTCCAAAATCCTTTTTCTTAAATCAGTCAACATATGAAAGGATAGCATTTATTGGATCTCTTCTGCCCGGAAGAGAACTTTTCACAGCCGTCTTTATGAAAATGTATTCCTGTATAACTTCAGCATACAAACAGTGGCAAACACCCATAAGGCCTCATCGTGTTTCAGTAAAACAGTAGTCATCCGTTTTCTTGTGGCAAAATAATTCCCAAGTATATTATCCTCTGGAAATTGGCTTCAATGGGAGGTGGAAAAACAAATAATTTCAATATGTACCCGGGTGTCCTAATGTTCATTTCAGCACTGTCACTTAGAAGGAGGGAGGGAGGCGGGACAGATAGAAAGCTTTGTGCTGCTGTCAGGATTGGCTTTGTGTGTGATGAATGGGGCTGTCACAGACGGTGGCAGGTTCCTGTTCAATACATGTGGATGTACAATATGCTCTGCATCCCGTGACAAGCTGGGAGGCTTTTTGTCCCAATAATCTCCACATCGTTTCCTCTGCGGCTGCTTATAGTGGATGCGGTCACTGAGGGGTGGGTCATGGCTGCTGCACACAGACTGCAGATTCTTTAAAAAGTAAAAATGGGAGGCAGCGTTTACTGGGTCATTTCTCTTTAATTTATTTATTCATCTTTTACGCTGTTGTTTTGAAAGTTACAAAAAATCTAAAAAAAATGCAATAAATAAAAATGGTCTCCAGCTGCGCATCAGAGGCTGCCACTGTTTTAAAGAATATCCCATGTATCACATTCTGTCAATTCAAGATTAAGAGCAAACAGAGGAGATTTACTGTTTCTTTCATTTTTGTATTCAGCTTGTCCCCTTGTATGCATTTGAAGTAGGGATGTTCCGATCAGGTTTTTTGGCCCCGATGGATTCCGAGTCCTTTGAGTTTGAGAATCTGCCAATACCGAGTCCCGATCTGATACTTTTGTAACAGATTTTTAAAAAGTGAACAAATGCTTAAAAAACAGATCTAGATTGTGAATTATTTTTTATTTGGTTGACCTTTTTTAAAACCACTGAACACTTTAACAGTGTCCTACTCCTTGAGGTAGCTTGAACAATCAAGTAACAATAGCAAATAGTGCAACAGCATAACAGTACTTCTGTAAAGTAGCTTAAACAGTCAGGTCATTGCAGTGCAACAAAAAAATAGTAAAAATAAACCAAATGAAACATAATTAGGAATTAAAGAAAAACAGCATCTCAACTTAAAATACCCAGCAGTCATGTAAATACATAAGCAAACAACAGGCCACTTTTGTGCTTTTAAGAACTGTTCTCTTAACTCTCAATGTCCTTTAATGGCTTAAATAATAAGGTGCATTTTTTAATGAAAAGCAGCATCTCTATGTTGTCTAGTTTGAGCCTGTTCCTGTTCTAATCAAGGATATTTGAAACTGAACTAAAAAGCCTCTCCCTCTCTACAGAGCTGCAAGAGACTCAGATACGCGACTGTAGCCCTGGAGGGGAGCTGTTTGGCATGTTCTTTCCAGTGGACTTCAATTTTACTATACTTGCCCATCTTTATATCTGGGGTGCAGTAGAGTAGCGATGTAGAAGAAGGGTTCAATTTCAATGTTAGCAAAGCGCTTCTCCACTGCCTCCAAGAAGGTTCTCTTCATGGTCTTGATTCCCTGGTCATCTGCCTCCAAACGACACATAATATGTCTGAGGACTAACAAGAGAATAAATGACTGCATGGGATGATGTTTTGCTCCAAACAAGATCAAGAAATGTTATATAGATCCAAATACCTGTTATGAAAGGGATCAAATCAGCTGCAGTTGAATTCTCTCTGCTCTCCTCCCTGGTCAGCTCTTCAAAGGGGATCAGCACATTTTTTATGAGCTACCATTGGTTAGCTGTCAATGCTGCTGGTAGTATGCTCTCAGTCGTGTAGACGCTAACAGGCCGTTTTTGTTCCAGTAGGCTCTGCAGCATGTAGAGGCTGCTTTTCCATCTGGTCCATTTTTGTTAAAAAGAGTACAACAACAAAAAGAGAAAAGTCTTGAAAGTGTAAAATAAATCATTGAGATAAATCTCACCGGGACATCTTGTTGAAGCAGCTTAATAATCCTATGCAGATCTGTCTGAACGTCTTCAAGTTGAGAGTAAGCCAGAGGGAAGTGTTTAAAATGAGCTACAATCTTCCTTGTGGAATCCAAGGTATCAGTCACGCTGCTTTGAGATAGCAAGCCCTAATGCATGCAAAGTCCACACAGCCCACACTCCACACCCCAATCTCATTCATAGCCTTCTTCATGTTAGCAGCGTTGTCACACAAAATTATGTGGACGTTTTCCTTGTTGATACCCCATTTGTTAACCATTTTTTCCATTATCTGTTTGATTTGATCTGCTGTGTGGGATCCATGAAATTCCTGGACAGGCAGAGTTGCACAGCATAAGACACAACTACAGTTGACTGGCTGAGCAATGAGGCTAAATAGTGACATCAGAGCACAAACTCCAGACATCTGTGGTGAACAACATATACGCCACGTCTGATAACACCTGCAGTTTGTCCTTGATCCTCTTGGAGTGCTGGCAGAGCTCTCTCTGTAAAATAGCGAGGAGAAGGCATTTCAAAATGGGGCTCCAAAAAATCCACCAACATAATAAGCCCCTGGTCTTCAACGGTGCTGAGCGCTATCATTTGAACTACCTTGGCAATAATTGTGCTTCTGCTTTAATGTTTCCTGCAGTGTTGGCTGGGTCATTGTGGACTGTGATGATTTTGTGGAATCTCTGTTTGTTGCGGGTGTTTGTTTTTTAAATGCCCAATTAGGTTTGTTGCATTAAAGGCAATTTTGTCCTTTCCCCCTCTCAAAATGGCAATCTTATATGTACTGCAATTGGCTATTGCAATGTTTTCATTGCCAACTGAACATTATTTCCATACTGGAGACATGTTAATGTGGGCTTCCCTCTCAAACTGCTGCCATGTTCCGCTCCCCATTACGACAGTAAAATGTCCTGATCCGTTCACATTATGTAGGCTTCTAACAGGGCATTTATTTGAAATAACAAGCTTGAAATACACAGGGTTGATCAAAATAATAATCCATAACTAAATATCAGGATATAACACTCGATTTACAATCTAGTCAGACTCAACGTGAATGGGCCCAATTTCCAATTAAGTCATCAGACATCCCTAATTTAAAGTATTTCACCAAATATCTCATAGGAAAAAAGAAATAATCGAATAACTCTTTTGAAATATTAAGAAGAGGGCTTTTAATGAGAGTACCACTAAATAACCAGTAACTTCAGTGAGGACACATGAAAACCAATTTACCTTCACCAAAGTTGGGGCAACAATGGATCTCTTAACTTTTGACATGACATCAAAAATGCTTTAACTTAACGCTTTAACTATGGTCTTTAGACTCAAAAACTGTTCTTACATTTTTCAATATAGGACTATAAAAATGTCTCAGCACCACAACTACTTGTGGCAGAGGCAACCAATACTTACAACTGTTTCAGTGGTGTTGGTAGAGCTTTAGATTCCCAAGCCAGTATTGTCTAAGAAATGCTCTAGTCATGTTGACATGCTGACAAATTTGTATTTCATGTTAGCTCCTCCCTTAATGGGATCAAACTTAAAAAAAAGATCATCTGTGTTTCAATTTCTGCTTTTTGCCTAAAAAACGATGTTTTCAAGTCAACTTTACAGATTTTTGTTATCATCTCCAGGACTCCTCTTTCTCTATATATTATTCCCGTCCTGCAGCAGGGGCACTGGCTGCTGTTAATATTTAGAGTACAATTCAATCTCCTCCTGTGCACCTTCAAGGCCTTCACAACCTGACAGATCCTTATCTCTCCGACCTCTTGCGATACCTACACCACTTCTCGCTTCCTCCGCTCCTCCTCTTCCTTGTTGCTCTTTGTCCCCCCAGCCCTTCCTGTTCCCACAGGGACCAGAGCCTTCAGGTGCCATGCTCCCCAACTCTGGAACGTTTTCCCTCCTGACCTCTGCAATGTAGACTCTCATTTCAAATCCAGACTCAAAACTCACCTGTTTAAAACTCCTTATTCATGTATCTGTCCGTTGAGTTTATATGTTAATAACTTGATTTTCTTGTGCTGTTGTACAGAGACTTTGAGAACTGAGAGACAAACTTTAAATAAAATGTATGAAACCCCATCAGCATGATTGTGTGTATGTGTGCGTGTGTTTGTGTGTATTACTGTCATTTTCATGGTCTTGAGTTGTGCTGCCTATCTGAGCAAAAAATGAATGCTCACTTTTTAAAGCAACCAGAAATTTGACATACACACGTTACTGTATTTGATTGGCACTGATTACATCTATCAGTTCAGACTGATAACTTCAAGTGTTTCTTTTGACAAAAGGAGCTACAGCACTCGTGAGCAATGATGTTTTTGCCTGAATTAAACAAGACAAAACTTTGTTTTTTTTTATCACTGTGCATGTCACTTACTTTTGGAAACGAAAAAATTAAGGACAGACACAATCGCTTAGATATGGGCGAGCTGCAGGAGTTACTCTCCATGGATTTATTGTTCATGGCTGCAGTGGACTGAGAGTCTTTTTCTTAATGTTTATGAACATTTACAACCTTGTAAGTTATGGTCAGAGACTGAGCCAGGACCTCGCTTAGTATTTTAACTCCCCAAGTATTTATGCTTCCTGACATTCTCCTCACCTCCATTTGAGAAATAAGAAAGCCAAAAACCACATTAATGAAAGCTTTGAATCAAGTAGGACTGAGTTTTTTGTGCTTGCACTGTCAAGCGGTTTGTTTTTTTAAATCTGTTCATGCAATTTCATAAAATGTTGATTTCCATAAACATGTTGACATGGCGCCCCTGCGACAGACTCGCGACCAGTCCAGAGGTGTAACTTGCCTTCGCCCATGAGTAGCCGGGTTAGGCTCCGGCAACCCCGTGACCCCGAAAGGGATGAAGCGGATTGGAAAATGAATGAATGAATGTTGACATGGCTCTAAATACATCCATTTTAGAAATATTTTTCATTTCTTCCAGCATGGGGTCACTGGAACAAAGAAGTCCAATAAAACAAAAAAGCAGCTTACTTTATCAATATTGAATTTGTTGGACTTCTGATCACATTTTTGAATATTTCCATGGACAAAGAGGCATGATATGTGTGAACAAGAAAGAGAAGCTTAGACTGAACTTTCTATAGAAATTGTTGGCCAAAAATAATTATTCAAGAGCTGGCCAGAAGATTTAAATTAGTGCTGTCAACTGATTAAAAAAATAATCAGATTGATCACACTTTTGGATTGTGATTATTTACAATTAAACACAATCTTTTACGAGTTAAATTTTACATGACAATAAGCAGCTATCCAACAAAAAACAGAGTCCAGAGAGAAAATGTTTCCCTTTATTGTTACTGTATGAAATATTTACATTTATAGTGTTAACTCAGAAGTGTAATGTGTGTGCACAAAACACATCAACAGCGTGATGAGCAGAACTGTAACGACTTTATTGTCTGCAGTATTACTTCAAGAAAACAAAGATGCTGATATACAGTCAGCCATAAAAAACTAACATTGTGTCTGCACTTTAAATGGTCCGGGTGAATGCTCCATTCTGATTGGCTGCTGGGTGTTCTGGAAGAAGTTCTGGTCACAATGTTCTTTATGTGCAGGCTTCTTCTAAAACAAACTTTTCCTTCATGATCTGGACAAAAGCAAACGGTAAGAGGTGAACTTTATCTCTAAACTGATGCTTTATTGAATCTATCATGACAATCAGTATAAATATCGCTTTAGTTTGCTGCTGTAGTTCAAGGTCGCTGCTGGCTCAATGAAGCATTGACTTCTTATCATGACAGCTGGCCGCATTACGTATCAAATAGTCCGCCTGTTGTGAATAAGTGATCTAAACTTAAAAAATAAAGTACAAAAAATTGATTAGCGGGATTGTGCCCGACGAAGTGTACGGTCAGAATTTAACGCGGAAGCCTGCACCGGTGGAAGACGGTTGCTTTGTGAAATGTGTTAATCAGCATTAATATTTACTTTTGGGTTAATTTTTTTAAATTAATCGTGTGCGTTAACACGTTAACATTGACAGACCAAATTTTATTTATTTATTTTTTTTAAACTTGTCCTGTCCAACAGTTGAGCAAACAGAAATGAGCTAAGAGCCTCTTGAGTTTTACAGATTTTACTCTTACAATCGGGGGTAATAAATCATCGGACACACTAGGTGTATATTTGTATAAACCCTCTTGGCCTCATGTTGACATTTCTGCTGGGCTCCTCATTGTTGTTGGACTTCATCTTCTAATATTGTTACAATATTCATGGTATTTGAACTGAAATTGCAATTTCTTCTGAAGACTGTCTTGTGTGTCAGGTCCACCAACTTCTCTAAAGAGTCAAGTCTTTCATGAGACACAGAAACACAGAGTGCATCTGCTCTGCACTGCTCCAAATATTTTCATGTGTTTGTTTTACTTTTATAAGTCTAACCAAGCTCCACGTTGCATTATATTCACTGGCTTTTTTTGTTGTTGTTGTTGAAATCAGGTGGGTTTTGTCAATGGCTTAAACTTTAATACCTTGGGTCATTTATCTTTACAGCCAAACCCGGAGTCTGTCAGCAACCAGACGAGCCATTTCCTCTTTTGGTTTGAGAGCAAAGTAGTGCAGAAGGGAGCATGGGGGTTGTGGGGTGGTGGCAGTGGTGATGAAGCGAAGTGGATTTGGATAGGGGGTTCAGCTCAACACCTAATGAAATCCTGATGTCACATTAGAGAGGAAGACTTGTTGGAGGGGAGGTCTTAGGGGCTGATGCTTCCACACCATCTCCAGAAATCCACACTCCACCAGAGAGGTGCCTCCACTGGTCTGCTAGCTTTCTCTTGCTCCAAGAAGCAGCTGGACTTTGTGAAGCCTATTAAGATGTGGCCCTCCTTACGATGGGAATGCTGCTCCAGGGACCTGACAGATGCCCAAGTGGACCAGTATAGAATTGCAAGTGATTAATCTGTTGAAAGCTTCTCTGGAAAGACGGTGTTTTCTCACAAGCATTTGTCTTCATTTGCCAAGACATATGTGTGACATTAGAAGATGGGCTTTCAGTTTTGAATGGGACCCATGTTTTTTCACTCTCCAACATAAAAGGATAAATACAATTTCAGAAAATGAATAAAAACATGTCTGCTTGATTGCTGCGTTTGCTGCGTGTACTTTTGTCTGACAGATGTGGAGAACAACACATTTTCTTACATCGTTTAACAACTAAAGCCATGGAACTAATTAATAAATAAAAAGATTCCATAATGTTAGAACACATTTTTCTTTGTTGTCTCACATAAAATATCAGCACCATGTTTAACTTGAGTAATTTCAACATTTTCAAATCTTTCATCACCCTGACATTGCTGAGTGACTAATGTTTAAATATGTGCTTGTTAAAGGTGGATTCTTGCAGCCTGATCTGGGAGAATGGATTCAATATCATGTGAATCAAAGGAGCATTCTATTTTGTAAAATGAGGCACAGGTGCTGGGATATGGTTTTTTCTGAAAGTTACTATGCAGCTATTTGATAATTAAAGGAAACAGTCTCTTTGAAACAAAAGGAAATTAAGATGCAGAAAGAGAAGGCTTTGTTTGTGGGTTTGGCAAAAGCACAAGAACTGGCTAGTTTTGTTTTGAGGCTACCCAAAGACAAATGATGAAGACTGAAATGTTGAGGTTTTGTTATCATTTTAAAAAATGAAATGACTAAACCGGGCTGCACGGTGGCGCAGTGGTTAGCGCTCCTGCCTCACAGCAAGAAGGTTCCCGGTTCAAGTCCTGACTGGGGGACCTTTCTGTGTGGAGTGTGCATGTTCTCCCCGTGCATGCGTGGGTTTTCTCCGGGGACTCCGGCTTCCTCCCACCATCCAAAAACATGCTTCATAGGTTAATTGGTTACTCTAAATTGTCCCTAGGTGTGCATGTGAGTGTGCATGGGTGTGTGATTGTGGCCTGCGACAGACTGGCGACCAGTCCAGGGGTGTACCCTGCCTTCGCCCATGAGTAGCCGGGTTAGGCTCCGGTGACCCCGAAAGGGATAAAGCGGATTGGAAAATGAATGAATGAAATGACTAAACCATCACTAGTTTGGAGTCTTTAAGTTTTAGTTTTATCTGGTTCTTCAAATGTTACATTTGATCATTTTTAAATGTTAATCAACATGAATCAAAAGGGACAGGGCTGAAGCATCATGCAAAAGTTTTTTTTGCTCCTGGTGGTTAAAGGTTGGCGGCTGTGTTTGGTATGGTAGTGTGCATGTGTGTGTATGTGCGTGAATGGGACGGTGACTGTTAAGCGCTTTGGGCCTTAAAGCAAGGTAGAAAAGTACTGTATAAGTATACACCATTAACAATTTTATGTTACTTAGTCTCAGACTTAGGAGATACTGATCTCAATGCGAAAAGAAAACTTTGATTTTAGGACAAAGTAGCGAGAGCTGCAAAGTGGTGCAGTGGTTGACACTAAAATCCCAACTGCAGTCAACATTTAGCCTCTCTTCATGCATGTGTGGGTTTTCTCCAACTTCCTCCCACAGTCCAAAAACAGGCTTTATAATTGCTGACACTAAAATTTGGGACTGCAGTGAGTATCCAAACACTCTGATATGCACAATCTGTTCCAGAAAAATTGACTGCAAATATTTGTGATGTCCAAGATTGCTGATTTTTTCTGAAAATGAAATACAGTAAAAATACAAGTCAGGGAATTAATTAATTATTATTAATCCAAAAATAGCAGAATTGAACAGAATTTTTAAGCATATCAACTTAACAAACTGAATGCTACTGTCACTGAAGGAATAAAAATGTTCAAAGTAAAAAAATATTAATAATAAACATAATGAGGAAATATACTGAAATAAGAATATTTTTTAAAAAAAATTTTTTAAACACCTCAACACACACACAAATACATTACACAAGGAAGGTGGGACCTCTGATCTTCTGTCCCCTACCCCATCCCTGGTGGAGGGGACAAGGCCTTCAGCAGTGGCTGCCTTGTGTCTTGGTTTTCGGCCTCCTGGGCCCAGCAGCCCCCTTCCCACACATGGAGAGGGGTCCCTTAGTTCTCTTCTAAATTCCAACATTGGAAGATCCTGGTCGGGCTATGTTCTCAACACCTTTTGGGGACCCCCCCCTTCTCTTGGTCGTCCCTCCTCTAGGTGGGGGTGGCCGGCCCCTGCCGTGCTCTCTCCTAGATCTCCTGCGGTTGCCTGGAGCTTGGGGGCGAGTCTCCCTTGGGGGGCCCAGGCTTGTACCCGGGGCTGGGGGGGAGGATGCTCAGAACTCCTGGGTGATGGTGGGCGGTTTATCTGGAGTTGTGGGGCTCTGGGGGTGGGGCCCCGCGCTGGGCCCTCTGGCACGGAGGGAGGGCTGTGTTTACGTACCTCACTGCGCTCGGGTGTTGGGGGCCCGTGTGGCGGTCCTACGGGCCCTGGTCTGGGTGCTTGGCCAGACTGCCGGGCGGGCGGATCTTCCCCGTTGGCCCCACAATACGGGAGTGGGGGGGCTCTGGTTGCCGCGGCTGCCTCGGTGGGGGTCTTGGTGTGGGGATGGCTGGGATCTGTCCCTCCTTTTCTTTTTTTCACATTCCATCATCCACCTCAGCTTAACATGGACATTCTCCTGAGCACAGGTGTCGGCTCAGTTGGTTAACCTGACAGAATGAGGTGCTTTACATGTGTTGGTTTGTACGCATAGGTGTGTATGTGAACTGTATGTTAAAGTTTGTGAAGACTCTTGAGCCAGCAGGTATGTTTTTAACAACTTATTGTGTGGACAGGCCCCACCCATTTTAGACTAACACTCACACTTGACTGTAATGATCATAATAATGAAATAATGATCATAGACATCTTGTTGCCTGTCATTTTATGATTCTGCCCTCCCGTAGTCATCCTCCAACGTCTATAATCTATTCTCTTCCCCTGTCTTTTGTGCCCCCAATATCTCTCTCTTCTTCCCCTCTTTCTTTTCCGTCCAGTCCATCAAAAGAAAGGATACACACATAATTTATATGAATCAAGTTTAGTTTAAATTACAAAAGGGGTTTATACGAACATACCCCCTATGTGTCTGATGATTTATAACCCCCCAATTATAACAGTTAAAACTGTCCAACTCAAGACGCTCTCAGCTCATATCTGTTTGCTCATCTGTTGGACAGGACAAGTTAAAAAAAAAAGAATATTATAAAAATCTCTGGATCCATTTTGTGACATTGTGTGACTATGTGCTACCATGGCAGAGAATTCATCCCAGAACACGTCAGCAAAATGTTTTTCTCATGTGTGGAAGTTTTTTGGCATTTCCATTTAAGAAGAAAAAAAATCTGTTTGTAAAACACCTCTGTTGGAAACTCTGTTGTTTAGATTAAAGGACTGTGAGTGTTTTGTAGTTTTTACAGTACGTTTTTATTTTGGTATTGCTGTGTCTTTATTTTCCATCTTCTTGACACGACACACACACTAAAAACTCCATAGTCAAGAATAACCCAAGTTGGGCTGTTGTTAACCCATCTCTATGGTTAAAAAGGTTTTAACTTTTTTTCTGGTTTCTTTTAACTCAGGAGGGGAAAGACTCAGGTCAAAAACATAAATTTGGGTCAAGTGAAGCCATTATTGCCTAAAAAATTATTATTGCTCTAAAAAGTAACCCAAACATGAATACGCCAAGAATTGGGTTGAGAAGATAACCCAAAATGTTTCAAAAGTGGATACTGTAGTCAAGAAAAACTTTGTGGATGGAAAAACTGAATACAGTTTTCAGGATTGTTGTTGTGAAATGATCCAATGCAACTATGATATGTTGTTTTTGTTCACTGCTCAAGTCAACTCAGTTGCCAGAAAAACTTTTGAGTGTCCCATTGCTTAAAGTAGTGAATATCATTTTTTTCTTTTAAAATCCCTTTGTGTTTTATGCGTTATGTTTGTTGATTCTGATCTCCTGTTCTAATTAAAAGTTTATGTGGTGGGGTTTAAATATGTTTTTTTTTCATACATTCATTGCCGTTGCTTACAAGTGGTTGGATTAAGCTGCGTTCACAGCAAACGTGATTTGTGCAGTGGAAGCGGCCAGTTTCAATGTTAAGTCAATGATACAGATGCCATCTGGCACCGTCCTGCAGCACGATTTGAGTGCAAAGTTCTAGGAACAGCGCGATTTGAGCAGCGGCCACGTCGGTCCAACGTTAAAGAAAAAATCTTAACCCTGGGGAGGTCACCGCATCGCGTCAACCAATTAGGGACTCAACTTCGGGCCCGTGACATTTTCAGTGACAGCAGGAGGACACATCCAATATGGAGGATCAATCCAGTAGCCGGGACAGGAGCCGTCCCGGCTACTGTTGGGCGAAGACGGCTACACTCTAGAGAGTCTGTCACTGCCCATGGAGTTGGAGTAACCATAAAGACAACCTGGCGGCCAGATAGAGATGCCCTGCTGGATGGAGAGACACTGCTCAGGCCTGTTGAACTTTATATTTTTCTTATTTTCATTGAGACAATGATAAAAAAAGGTCCCCGTATTTTATTCTTGTTTTTATTTTTGCCCTCTCTGGTTAATGCGGGACACCAAGCCTTCCAAGTCGGTCAGAGAGAGATGGAAACTCTGCAGAAGCGGCCATCATCCAGACACAGCAGGACTGAAGCTCGCTGTACTGGGAGAATCTCAGAATGATCTCATGAACCCAACATGGAGGTGTGATCACTGATGTTTTTGTAGAGCTCTTCGAAATAAATTAACCTGATCTCCAAACATACTCCGTATCTTCCATGTAATGTAAGTGGTATAAACACAGACACTCGCTCCTCCCACACCCGGCCGGGGCAGCAAGCTTAACAAACACATTTTTAGACACGCACCAAGGACAGACTTGAGTCGCACGGCAAATGATAAGCAGCTGATGCGAATTCGCCGTACGAATGGCGTTTGGTGTGAATGCAGCATAAGGCTCTGACAGCCTATGCATAGGGAATAAAACAGGTTTAAGAGATGGATGGTTTAACATAGGCTTAACATATAAATGGTTGTAGTAATAACAATAACATAATTCAAATGTTGATCATGGCTGATCTGTGAATCGTTGATCTTGATTTGTGAACTGAATCACTACCTAAGTAGCAATCCACAGCCATATCAGAATTGGCCCTTAGGTGTGACTATGGCTGTTTGTCTCTGTTTTGTATGAATGTTATTTTTTAATACTGTGAGAACAAAAGACATATTAATTGCTCTCCTTTTTAATGAGTTGGACAGAAGCCGCCATCACACAGAAACTAAGAGTATAGATCTTTAGCCTTGTATCAAATGCTCTGCATCAATGGTCAGTGGGTTAATTATACAATAATGAAGCCAGTCAGGAGTGAAACAGGAAAAGCATTCATCTATAATATAATAATACCGTTAAACTCCCCTTCCAGCTCCTTCTTAGTGATCTTAAATGGGACCCAAAAGGCTATTAAAAGCAACAAATTCCAAGAGAAAGAATCTGAAAACTGAGTGCCGCAAAACATAATGAATCTATCTTGTGCTCAGATGTTTTTGAAATATGCATGTGTGTGGCATGAAGGCCTACATGACCTGCACACATGCACTGAACATATGCACACATAAACACTGGATTTACTAATCATCCTACCTTTGACTCCCATCATTTATTAACACCATCACCAAGTTTTTTACTCAGTATTTTAGTAGTGCTGCCAATCAATTAAAAAACTTTGTTGCAATTAATCAGATTAATCACAATGTTTTACGAGTCAAATTGTATGCAACAATATGCAGCTTTTGAACAAAAACACAGTCCACAGAGGAAATGTTTTCTTCATTTTTATCATCTGAAATATTTACATTTATAGTGTTAACTCAGAAGTGTCAACTGTGTGCACAAAACACATCAACAGTGTGATGAGCAGAACTGTAATGACTTTATTGTCTGCAGTTTTACTCCAAGCAAACAAAGATGCTGATATACAGTCAGCCATAAGAAACTAACATTGTTTCTGCACTTTAAATGGTCCAGATGAATACTCTAATCTGATTGGCTGCTGGCTGTTTTCTGGAAGAAGTTCTGGTCACAATGTTCTTTATGTTCAGGCTTCTTTAAAACAAACTTTTCCTTCATGGTCTGGACAAAAACAAGCAGTAAGAGGTGAACTTCCTCTCTGAACTGATGCTTTATTTTACCTATCATGAGCATCAGCACACAGACACATTTGTATATCGCTTTCCTTTGCCGCTGCAGTCGAGGCCTACCGGCTCAGCGACCTATTTTACCATGACTATGGGCCGCATTACGTATGAAATAGACTGCCTTCTGTGAAAAAGGGATCAAAACCTAAAACAGGTAAAAAAATAACATGAATAAAGTACTAAAATATTTTTTACATCTTTTTTCTGTCTCTTTTTGAAAATGTCTTTTGTAAGTGACCATGTTGTAAGTGGAATTGTGCTCTACAAAGTGTGCATTCAGAATGTGACGCACGCTGCGGAAACCTGAACCGGAGGAAGACAGTTGCTTTGTGCCGTGTCAGCATTAATATATATTAAAACGTTATTTACTTTTATTTTTTTATTTATCGTGTGTGTTAACATGTGTGGTTTTATATATATATATATATAATTCTGACAGTGGTAGAGAATGAGAGAGCAATGATCCTGAGGGACTTCCAGATCCAGACTGGCAGGATAATAGAGAACCAACCAGACAAACTGAGCACTAATACATGTAGGTCCAGTACAGGTTAGAAGCTAATCCGTTAGATTATAGACATTTTTAACTATGTGGTGAAGATCTAATGTTAAAAAAAATCTTCAGTCAGTAGTTTTTAATTTTCTTTTAAAGGGTTTTGGGGGAAAAAACTAAACAGCCTATTTTCAAAGCAAAAATGAGCATTAAATGCTGGTTTAGTTCGATTTTGTTCAATACAGGGATGTTTTGTTTATCTGTTGCAGGTCTTCTAAAAATAAGATGGAGTTAAACAAATAAATGCCGGATGTGTGATAAATAATATTTAACTTCCATTACATAAAAAAAGATTCTTTCTAATCAGTCAATCTTTATGCTATTTCTTTTTACTATGCCTAGTTGTAATGTTATTTCTTATTATAAAAAAAAAACAATGATGTTGTTATTAAGCTATTATTATTGTTTTTATTTATTCTTCGGGTTGTTGTTGGATATATGTTTTCAGATGTTGGGTTTCTGCCTTTTCGTTTCAGCCATGTTTACATTACTCTCAGAATACATTTTTGATGTTACAGTTATTTTTCTTTTGTTGGTCTTTTATTATTTATATTGATAAATAAATGCTTCATTAAATTCATTCATTCATTCTAAAACAATTTTCATCTAGCTGAAAACAGACAGTTAAAATATGAACCACATTAAATCTTAATATTTTATTGAATCGCTCTTGGCTTTTTACTATTGTTATTCAGTTGTTTATTTTCCAGTCAGCGCCAAAAACAGAAACGGATTTTGTGCATTTATTGAACGCGTGTGCGGCTGTCTTTTCTATCCTGGCCAGTGGGACGCAGTGACGGATGTTCGGGATGATCTCGGCGGAGCGGCAGTGAAAGAAAGCGCTGCGCGTGCCCGCTGCATGATGCACACCTTTAGAGAACTGTTGGAAAGCGCGTGCTCAAAATTGTACACGAGTTAAAAGTGTGCGTGCGTGCGTGCGCGCGATCAACATCCGTAAAGTGATTGAGGTAAAAAAGTAAAAGGCTACGAAGATAATAAGAAAAAAATGATTCTCTGTAAAGAAACACATAAATGGTTTGCGGTTGCTCTGCACATCGAAATGTATTCTGTAGGCTCCGATCGTTTCGATAGAAAATTCCTAAATAACCTTTTTGGTATTTCCCTATGTGGTAATAAAGTTAGAAAAATGACTTTGCTCGTGAAAACAGGGTTATTGTTGCAGGATATTTTGTCTTTATTTGGATCACACACCAAACGCAGTGTGAAGAAAGAACAGCTCGACCCACCGTGGAGCTCATTGTTGCTTTTTTCGATACATTTTCCAGGCTATAAAAAAGAATGAAAGACAAACGGGGACGGAAACAAGCGCAGTGCCAGCATGCGCCCCGAGCAGCCCGTCCTGCTCCGCTGTGCGTCAGGACGCGCCGCACAACAAACCCCGTCCATCCTCTTCTCAGACAAACGCTTGCTTTGCTTTCTGATATTTGACAGTCGTTGGATCATTCTATTGGACCCGCTTGGTTGTTTCTGATTGTGTTTGATTTCAATGGTAGGAGAACACATTTGCTCAGTTGAATCTTTTATTAGGTTGGGCCGCTAATGGTGTCTCTGTGTGCTGTATGCTACATTTTGGTGCAAAGACTTTGCTTTTTGCCTGTGCAAAGGGCCGGACCAGGTGCTGCAGATGGCTGTGGCACGTGGGGGGTAATAAGTGGCGTGAAGGCGTTACAGAGCTGTAACAAATGAGGCTGCATTTTCAGGATTATTCCTACAGTTGCTGCACTGTCATCACCCTGCGTGGGTCTGCCATAGACACAGAGTTGGACATTTCAAACATTCATTTCTGCCAGTAAAGGGAATTATTTGGTGAATGGTGGCAGACAAAGATTTACCTTTATTGAGAGAGAAAACGTTTGGCCTTTCACGCTATTATCGGAAGTCCTGTGATCTTTAAATGCCACGAAGAGAATGGAAATGGAACCACTCTTTACCAGACAGAATCCAAATGATGTTTCCGTGGAGGTGAAGACGTATCACGAAACACCATTTGGAGTGTGACGGTCGCTGTGACAAAAGGTGAAAGTGGAGCTAATTAAAGCTCTCAGAGCTGATGATTGATGATGTCAGTCTATCTGCTTCTAATTACCGGTTGATCGTCCTGAGGCAGGAGAATAGATTCGGACCTGCATTCCTTTATTTCCTAGAGCCCCGGTATGCAGCTCTTTTTAATCGTCCTTAACTTTAAAGCAAAGAATTATCAGCAGTTCCGCAGGCCAGTCGCTTCTACTGCAGACTTTTCTATGAAATGTCATTAGTGTCTATTAGGCCCACAGCTATCAGTGAATTTAAAACCATCAGGAAAAGACATTGCATTAGAAACATATACCTGAAGGAACATTCAACAAAATGCGAAGAAAAACATGCGTGGAAATGTATTTTTATCCGTTCTACAAATCTTAACAAAAAAGCCCTTTCCATTACACAATAAAATGAGCTCCTCGTGCCTCGAACGCGCATTAGGCTTTGACCAAATATATAGGCCACGATAAGATAGGACTTAATATTGCTGTTCTATTGTAGCTTCTGCTTTTCGTGTTTGTGGCTAAAGTCCCGCTGCATTTCCCTGCAGCAGCTCGTGCTTGTTATGAAGAGCAGCGGCCTCGGAGTCTGGCCCTCCACGGCGCATAATAGAATGTCCTGCTGTTTTACAACTCTGTCACTGAACCAATGTCACCATATGCTCCGCTGGCACAGGGGCGCGCGCGGCGGCTCCACGAGCAGCAGGCGTCAGCCAGCAGGAAACCTGATCGGTTCAGATCTGCGCTTTCTTCAGCGCCTCTGCTCCGACAGCTTCCCGCAGACGATGCGCGCGTTTCTATGCAGCTTCTCCAGCACTTGCCCGAAAAGAGTAGCCTGATTCTGTCCTTGTTTTTGCTGGACTTCATGACCAATCCAAATGATTGGTCTGCGTCTCGGCAAACATTCCAAACGAATAAACCTCGACTTTCTGTCGTTTTGTTCTAAATCAGCATCAGACATGATGAGCGCGGAGCATCTGCTTCCATCTTTCCGCTCATTTCTCTGGGGTTTTTTTTATTTATTGCTGTTTGGATTCCAAATCCTTCCCAAAAACCTCTCCTGCTCAGGCTGTGGCCGCATCCCTGATCATTCCCCGCACGGGTTCCCCGGCAGTGGAGCCCGGTGTGTGTCCACAAATACAGACCATTTACAGAACTTAATGTGCAACAGAGAAGGGGGAAAGCAGCGCCGCAAAATGAATGTTTCTCTGAATAGCTTATTTTACCAAAAGATTTGGTGATTTTAATCTCATTTTTTCTTCAGTTCCACAGAGAACAAGCTGACAGGACATGTCCAGACAAACGGCCGTGAGGCCACTGAAAGCTACACGTGTTTAACAATAAAGATCATGTTTGCCGTCCTAAAGTCTGGTCATGGCGAATTTTTTATTGACCAAACGGAAACAACAAAGGAGATCCGTCCTGATTATGGGCAGCTTTCCGACAGAGGCCATGAAAATGTGGCGCCTTCCGTATGAAAATGAAAACATGAAAATGACCGTAAGATAAGTTGGAGACCTCCTTCAATCATTTTGCGCATTGTCGAACGCAGGCCGCTGGCACTTTTTAAAGGCGCGCGCCAGCAGGAAGAAGCAGATTCATAAACATTGGAGGACATCTTTCCCCCCGGCAGCAACAGACCCCTCCTATTCCTCACGTCCAATTAGTTATTACGGCCCGGCCCTTTAAGACGCAGCAGCGGGTCACACAGGGGTGTAGTGTTTCTCTAATTGAACTTCGCCCAATCAACAAAAACTCGTTAGCAGACGCTTTGTTGTCTTAGCCGTCCAGTAAGTTTTCTCTTGGCGGGGATTGACTCCTGCAGTCTCTCACTCTCTGAAGATCCACATGGATTTTGTCAAAGGAGCTGGGACTCTCTGAGGGGAATGCAGTTCGGCTGCAGCGGGGTTATTTTGGAGGAAGGCTCTCAGGCAAGTTAAGTTACTGCAATCGGACTTCAGTGTCAAGAGGAGGTCAGCAGGAACGCCAGCACAAGAAGCGAACGTGGACGCTCCAATCTGCTACTTGAATGACATAACCAGCCTTTCCTTGAAGCTGCGATCATTTGGGACTGCAATGACCTCCAGTAAAGACATGAAGGCAGGGTCCGCGTTGCAGTCCAGCGGAGAGGAGAGGAGACGGGCTCCTCTGGACCAGCTGCCGCCGCCGGCCAACTCCAACAAGCCTCTGACTCCGTTCAGTATTGAGGATATTCTGAACAAACCTTCTGTGAAGAAGTCCGTCGCCAGTATCTGCCCACCGAGAGTGCTGGAGAAAGTGACGGGCTCTAACTCGGGAAGAAACGGAATAAGCACTCCGTCCTCGCCGCTGTGCGCCCTGGAGGAGCTGGCCAGCAAAACGTTCAAGGGTTTGGAAGTCAGCGTTATCCAAGCAGCAGAAGGTACGGACTCTGTCGACCCAAATAGGAATTTTCATTTTTGGGGTGCAGTAGCACCCTGAGAAGGAATTTGCGCTGGCAGAGCTCGGGGTTTTGTTGGGGAAATATAGGAGCAGCTGGATGTGATGTCCGTGGAGCGCAAATATGGAACAGTTAAATGATTACGCACAGGTTCAAGTGATTTAGCCCCGCGGCACTGTGCGTTCTGTGCTGCGCCAAAGGTTAAGTGACAGGTTTCACTTGAAAACAAGAAATATATAAATAAATGCAGGCAAAATAAAACGATCCAAATGAGAAAAGCTGGCGTTCATTTCACTCTGAAATAAGTGATTGAGTTCTGTTTGTTAACGACGTGGTGAGACCGCTTTTAATGCAGCTTTTTTGAAATGTCAGCGCACTTGAGAGCTCCGTCATTGTAACGCCTCTGATACGCGTGCATGACACCAACTCAACTTGTTAGAATATATTGCCTTCAGGAGAGCCGGTGCTCTCAGTGATTAGGCCTTTGACGCAGTGTTGGCGCTGAAGCTTGGTGGACGTGACCCTCACCAGTCTCCCGTTTACTTCTCCTTCAAGGTCGTGAGCATCTAAGCGCCTTCGGACAAAGGCAGACGTCAAAAAAGAGGAGAAAGTCGCGGACGGCCTTCACCAACCACCAGATTTACGAGCTGGAGAAGCGCTTTCTGTATCAGAAGTACCTTTCTCCGGCGGACCGTGACCAAATCGCCCAGCAGCTGGGACTGTCCAACGCGCAGGTCATCACCTGGTTTCAGAACCGCAGGGCCAAACTCAAGAGAGACTTGGAGGAGATGAAAGCGGACGTTGAGTCACTCAAGAAAATCACCCCACAGACACTGCAGAAGCTCGTCATGGACAACATTGACGAACCGCAGAGCGGGGGCACCGAACCCAGGTCCCCCAGCATCTCTCCGATCTCTCAGGGACACCGAGCCTTCCCACACTCACCTGCTTCGTCAAGAGAGCACACCACGGATGAGTTCTCGGAGGATGATGAGGAGATTGAGGTGGACGATTAACAGCCGGGAGGGCCTGCAGGAGGGCCTGCCGCTTTCGCAGCCAGAGAACATTTAAGAGATGACATTTTTCTTGCTAAGTTTTTGCACGAATATTGCTTTAAAATGAGAATACAGACACATATAAACATTTTTAAAAGTTGGCTCATTTTTCTTTTTAATTTATGAATCGGACTTCTTAATTTGTGTTTAAATTTTATCGGAATATTTACGGATCATCCGACTTTGTGGTGGACTTGACTGCTGAGGAACAGCAGGACTGAACCCTGTGTAAGCATCTATATGTTCTCATCGTGACTTGAAGGACACAAAAGTCGGTTTTCATTCTTGTGTCATATTTCCCCTAAAGGTCTGCTAGATTTTAATCCCCCCCCTCAATGTTTGCTGATCAGATCGGGCTCCATCCCAGCTGAGTGCGCGCAGGATTTTTCTCCGCGTCTGTGCGCACAGCAAACCTTTCCGTGCTCTGACTTCTGTATAGATCTATGCGATCATTTTATTGTAACGTTCTATTTAATCAACATTTATGTAAATAAAGGTTATATGATATTCCAAAAAGCTAACAGGAAGTGTGACTAAATAAAACTACCACATCCACATAAGATAAAGTCCTCAGAGGGGATGGTGAGAAAACGGAGAGGAAAGAAAGTGCTTTCAGGTGTCGGAACCTTATCATATTTAAGGAAGTATCTCAACGCCAGGATTTGTTTTGTGAGGATGGAACTTTCTGGATTTCTTGACCTCTGAGTTTTAAGTGTCCTGGTTTCAATTAGCAGCCGTCCACCCCCATTATTCCCATTCTTTGGCTGGGGTCTGAAAGCGTCCTGTCACAAGAAGGTCCTAGTCCGTCTGCCGGGTGGAGAAAAGCTGCCCCCGCCCTGCGCCATATGTTTTCTTGCTCCTTCTATGAATTGTCTTTAACACAACTAGTGGGCATGATTGATTAGGTTAACCCGTCTTTGCTCGACATAAAAACTACTTCCAGCGAGCCGGGGGCAATAATGGCAGGCATCTGCCACTGGGAGTGGGGTTTGTTTAAAAGCAGAAGAAAACAACAGTCAGTCATGAATGGCAAATGGCTGAGTGTGAGGCTGCTAATGAATAAACGTGAATGGGAAGCAGCGGAGGCGCAGGGCGCAGCGGCTGCCGGACCATTTGTAGCAGTGTTGTAAAGGCATCAAATGTTCGGTGGGCGAGGGTTTGAAACCGCATCTGCGGCAGCGGCTGCTGCTCAGAATACTGTTTATTAGGACCTCTAGGAAGAAGCCTTTCTTCTGGAGAAAACATAAACCATTTTAGAATGTATAATTTATAAAATGTTGCTGGATAAGATTTTACATGTAAAGGCAACTGTTTTTTAAACTAAAGGGAATCAAAACCAAAGATTCACAATTAACTGTTGTAATAATGAACCACACAAAAGATAAAGAAGAAAATCACTTCATAATAATAAACCTACTTTATTGTTATTTTGAATTGCGAATATTTTATTGCGATTTTGAAATGATGCAGAGAGCGGCTTCAGAATGGGCCCTCTGAGAGCTGCTCCGGTGTTTGGATCCGCTGATGCACAGCATCGGCTGAAAACACAAAAGAACTACCGTCTGCAATCAAGAAGGTTGAAGAGTCAAGTGGCTGCAGTGAAGCCATGCGGCTGCAGTGAAGCCATGCGGCTGCAGTGAAGTCATGCGGCTGCATGCGGCTGCAGTGAAGCCATGCGGCTGCAGTGAAG
>BSAI01000038.1:5184331-5224671 GCA_036245035.1 Adrianichthys oophorus | reverse complement strand
CTTTTGGAGCAAGGCCGCTTATTTTGTTCGGGCTCCAAAACCTGTTCTAAAGAATTGATGGGCTCTTCCGCCATTAACTTTCTTCATCATTGTCTTCATCTACAGGCCGTCTTTCTGCGCACTGACCTCGGAGTTCTCACGTCACCGTGTGAGTTGGCGTCATAAAAACGTGACAGTTGAGCTCCAATACCAACCACGTTTAGACTGGCTTTCCAGTATTCAGAGCTTCATCTCCATCGCGCGCGTGCGCGCACGCACCGTTCCTTCAGTCCACCCAAAAGAACAAACCCTCTCCATAAAGAGCAGCTCTTGATCATTTTGTTTACGGGCCTGTTTTCTGTCTAATCCTCTGTATATTCTTTGACAGGAAAACCTCAGATCTTCAATGGATGAAATGTGTTTTCAGTTCAGTGCAGATCCGTTTCTGTATTCTTCTCGGAACGCTGAAATATCCGTGTTGGCAAACGAGCATTTTTGTCCACATTTTTGGGTGTCGGAGTAGCATCAAGCCTGCCATCTAGTGTCCAGCTGGGAAGGTGCTTTTCCATGAGGCTGGCAGGATAACGGAAAATGTTCTGGATGTGATGACACGAGAGAAAGAAATGAAAGCAGAGACACCACCATGAAGGAACCTCACGGGCTTCACGTCTAAGTCGGTTTGATGACAACAACCTGCTGCAGACGGCTCTGCTGAGTTTGTGGACCACCACATTGCACTGGACTGTTGGAGCGGTGAAGAAGTAACAGTGAGTCGTCTGTCACCAGGATCATTTTGACTTTATCAGCACAGCAGCCTCTTGTTGAACATGTCTTTGCACTCCTGTCATCACAAATCCACGCAGCATAGCTGCACCTGCTTTATTTTGAAATTTCAGTTCCAAACAAAGGGACACACGCAGGCTGAGGTTGTATTTGAAGGACACTTCCACAGCTGAGTGAGGACAAGAACTGACCCCGTGACCTGCTGGCGCACGTCTGGAACACAGCTGCTCTGTTGCTGCAGAAACAAAATGACCTCTAGCCTCCTGAGAACCAAAGAAAATAAGTGTCTTACGATCTCTGTTTTTGTGTGATTTCCTATCTATTTGGGAATAAAAAACACCTTACAATTTACATTATATATCAATTTCACAGCATGTCCACTATAGAGGACAACAGGACGATATCTCTGTGAAAATAGAACTGAATTTAGAAAATCAGAAAAAAAGAGCAAATTGAATATTTACAGTGATTTTCACCCAAAATTCATTCGATTTTAAAAGAAACAGTAAAATTCTATATCACTCAACTGTTACTTGTTGCTTCCAAAGACAAACAGGACACGATAATTTAATGTACATTGCATTGTTACTGTCATTGCATTACTTTTGTCAGAAACAGAGTAATGGAACAAATTACAGTTCAAATCTCATCTCAACCATCGGTGACTACTGAAACAAATTCATCTGTGTAAACGCTTGGCTCTGACATTGTCTCTTGGTTAAATGAAACAAAACGAATACCAATAAACAAAAGTGCAGCTGGTGATGCAGGCGAGCTAATGCAGTGTTAGAGATTGTTCAAAGTACGGTGGAGAACATGCATATGGGAGTGGACGAATCCTTAGGGGAATTCTGCAACTGGACATAATCAAATTATTTACATTTTGTTGAGAACACAGACAAAACCATTTCACTTAAGTGCAAGTTCTGTCCTGGAGATGAACTGCTTTCCACTGCCCTAGTGTCAATGAGCAACCTGTCCATACATGATGTAGGCTGCTATTCCATGTACATTTTCTCATGTTCACGTGTTTAAATGAATGAGGTGGTGCTAAAAACCTGATTGCCCTTGTGTAGCCTCTGAGTTTTTATTTTGTAGATTTTACAAGGAGATCTTTGTGCTAGCTTTATTCATTAGATAATTTATGTGAGTCAAACCACGTAAAGTAATTTCACTACAGTTTCATCCAGCAACTAAAGTAAAGTAATCAATTACTCTATAAATGTAATTTACAGAACACTGGTAACTTGCATATATTTAAGAGCTTTTACACAGTACAAATACTACAATGTTCTAACATGGTCATATAATGTGAGACATTAGCCTGAAATGGAATAAAACATACAAGTTAGTCCTGGCCCACAGAGCAACACAACTTTGCTCCTCCTTCTTTGACTCATCAGATTCTACCTATACATATATTACATTCGATTTTGAAAACGTCAAGGGTAAAAGGTTTAATTAATGTATTTGTCTTATTTGACAAAAGGTGCATTTTATTTTGAAAGGAACCTGATGTGCTGTTGTCAAAAGTAAAATTTTTTATTTATAGAAAAATGTAACACTTTTGTAATGAAATTTATGTAAATATTGAAAAGCTACATTTTGTTTCATAAATGGCTAAAATTAAAACAAACAAAAAGAGGGACGTTGCAGCTCTTGCTGGGTTTTGGGCGTGAAGAAACGGAATCAAATGGCTCTTTTAGCATTAACGGTTCCAGACCCCTGAGATAAATGAACACCAAAAAGGTGCAAATACTATGATTTGACCATTCTCAATTACTAAAGTAGTTCCTTTTTAATGATTTTTTTTTGTATTTAAGGCTAAAGTAAGTCATTTTGGTCTCAGTTTTCAAGTTTTTACAGGTTAACTGGTGCAACTACAATTTGGCTATCCTTCCTTTTGAAAGAAGTGAAATTGAAACCCTTTCAAATGCTTTAAAGTCAAACTCCAAACACTTTTTTTGGGGGAAATTGTTTGCAGTAGTCTTAACTATGACTATGCAGTTTTTAGCCAAAATCAAAAAAGCTTTCCCCATTTTTTAAGACATTTTATGCCCAGCAGCAGTAGCTCATGAGAAATACAATTCTGTTCTGGAGGGGGGGGTGGGCTGTTGGCTCTGAGCAACCCCTCCCCGTCACTGAGAGCTGTCTGGGCGCTCACATGCAAGCCTACAGCCCCAAGCTAGCGTTAGCGGCCAAAAATAATGGTGAGCAATATTGGATCAATCTTGCCATTCAGTTTTGAGCCAGAATGGCAAATTGCTACAGCATGAGTGTTGAACGCTCATCATCTCTCCACATCTAAGCGGGAGTGGGCCAGGATCCGTGCAGGCCAATAGACTTCTGCACGCCCGTTTCAGTAACTGCATCAGCAGCCCAAGCTTTTTTAAGCATCTGGTTTTCTGATCCAATGCAATTTGAATTAAATAATACTCAGAAACGCAGTTTTACTCGTAAATTATTTTATAATAGTCCTCTATTATGAGAAAAATGCTACAAGAACATGTTAAAAACAGAAAAAAGGTCGATTTTAATTGGGAGTGGGTCTTTAACAAGACAGTTCTATTTTCAATTTGAAATGTCTTTCAAAGTAAGAAAAGCTGGCATGTCATGGTACTGAAAAATGATAGGAACCAACAGAGCAGAAATAGAACTGAAAATGTAGTCCAGAAGGAAGATGTGCAGGCGAGGCTCATACAGCTGCTCTGGTCCAGATTCAGCAGTTAGTTTACTGACAAACATGATCAGAAGCTGCTGTCAGGGAGCTGGTTGGACACAGAAAAACAAGCACAATCTTGACAGACACAGTGCTGCAAGAAAGTGATGCAAACAAGCGCGTTTCTTGTAGAAAGGCATGTTTTGATTTTTTATTATCAGATAACCTGAGATATTCTAAATTCTTGGCTTTCACACTATAGAAATTCTGTTAGTAACAGCTTTTTGTAAGTCAACACCAGTCAAATTTCTTCATTTAAATTTTATTTTCAAAAATACAAAACAAGGAAAATAGGCTTATGTACACAAACACTAATAAAATAGAATATGTATCAAACAAAATATGTACAGCTGTCCTTCAGCTGTAACAGGAATTTTATCTGCTCCTTTTGTCCTTGATTGTGTAGTGAAGAACTAATGGTTGTGACTGAAAAAAAAAAAAGATTCAAGAATTATATATAACAGCATTAATGTTGACCATCAATCACATTTACTTCCATCAGTCTATCTCTTCTGCACCTCATCTCATAACACCTGAACTTATTTTATTAATAATGAACACAAAACAACTATATCCATAAATAGAGGATTCGTGCAGAGAGAATATAGCATCCCGATTTGTGCATGTTCAGTTCTTACGATACAATACATTTTGTGCATAAGTACAAAAATTACAACATTCAAAATTATAAAATACAATTTACACATGCACAACTTTAAATTTCAACAGCTTGATGAATTATTGGACATATCTGTTAGGAAAGTGGGAAAATGTCAAGTTTCACCAGATAATATGCACAATCTAAGTCTAAAACAGCTGGTAAGAAAACTGATGAGCCAGCATTCCAGCACCCTTTAATCGCATCACTTACACATGAATCTTTTCTTTCTGGGAGAAGTGACAACAGTCTCACATGAGATTTGTGCATAAATGCAGTTTCGTGTGTGCGTAGCAAGTGACTCATGCGTATTTTTAAATGATTGGTGCGTGTAGTTTCAAGCTGTTGTAATTTTAAGTTGTGCATGTGTACATTGTATTTTTGATTGTTGTAATTTTTGTACTTAAGCACAAAATATATTGTATGAGTTACAAATCAAGGATCACGCACACACAGATTAGGCTGATACTATTTTCTCTCCATAGATTTGTCATAATTTATCATAACTAAATACAAACTAATTAGAATTTTCATTTTCAAATTTCTCCACAATCTAAAGGAAAAGCGTTGGGAGTGTGAAGGGAACGTGTGGCATCTGAGGGCTAACGTTAACAAACCTTTCCAAACCAGTGTGAAAGCCACAACCGCTTCATGGTCATGTGATCAGGCAGAGACTCATTGTTGAATAACATCTGGACCTAAAGGAAAACCACAAAAATGCATTTGAAAAGAGCATTTGTACATTTTCAAACACATGGGACTAACAGGAACAGAAACAAACATTTTAATACCCCCTAACAGTAGACTGAGCTACATTGACAGCACACTCACACTGTGACTACAATGCAAAAAAACAAATCGAGACCTTCATAGTGTTTCATTTTCTGATCCAGAAGCCATTTCCACAATGAGCCACAAAAATAACCAAAACACAAAACTCTGGGTTGACTCTGTAAGCAGACTGGACTGACCACACTGGAACTATGTAAAAAACATGATTAAATCTGCTGTCAAACACCAATTACTTCATACACTGTAAATGGCACAGTGGTCAGGAGCTTTGTGGATGCACCTTAGAATCTACATCATTCAAGGATTCAGATCCTTCCAATTTTAAAGAATCAAGAACACTACACCACAGTAATACACTCACCTGGTTTTTCTCCACATTTAGCCGGTGACAAAGAACTTTCCGGAGGTGCCTCACCTCTGCTCGCACAGAACATCGAACAAACTTCTGCTGCACAGACCAGAAAAAAAGAAGAAGCTGTAAAACAGCAGTGTGAGTGTGATCTGTGACTGACATGCTCAAATCACACCAACAATTTGAGACAACATTCTGCTTTGAAGAAGAGAAATAAGATTCAACAGAATCTATTACAGTGAATTAGTAAGGAGTCAATGTGAAGAAAGTCAACATGTACATACACATGCACATAAATACACTGGCACACACTTTCTCTCCAGCTTAAATGGTGAAAGTAGAAGAGCACTTTGCCATCATTCAGCATCTATCCTAAATATTAGCCTCAACATATTGTTTTTAAGGCTCACCCATGGCAATTAATGCAACCAGAGTACACATTTCTGCAAAAAGTCCCAAGTTAACAAGAAGGCAAGTGTCTGAACACAGAGGGGCGTTCTTCCTATTACCTTTAGATTTCCAGTGCAGACAGGCTGCTCTTTCACCTCAATGTACTTAAAAACAACTTCAGTTTGACAGAATTAATAGTGAGGACAACTGGGAATTTAGGCTGGAGTTAAACTTTAGAGTCAAACTCAAATCTAGAGCACACAGTCACTGTAATCTGATCCCACATCACACCCCGAGGTGCGATCCATTTTCCTGCACGTTTACGAGGACTTTCAGCAGCAACTAATCCAATTTATAAGCTTCCCAAGAGGGCCAGAGGAAAACTGATCACATAGAACAAAAGCCAAGAATTCAACCCAAGAAGCCATGAAGTGATTTTTGTGTCACCATATTGCAAGCTAAAGTCACAGTTTTACAAACAAAAATTTCCTAAGTTGCAAGAAAAATTTAAAGTTTTAAGAGTAAAACTCCATCATTTGCAAATAAAAATGTTTGCTTTTAAAACTTTTTCTTTTGCTTTCAAAAATATTTTTGCATTTGTAACACAAATGTGTTCAGATGTGTTGTCTCTCATCTCGCTTTCTCCCTATCTTTGATTTTGCATTCTCAGGTTTCTGTTTCATGTGATATTTGTGCCATCAAACAGCCAATCACAGACAAGAAGGTTCATGCTGATTGGTCTAGATTCATTACAATCAAGTGTCTCTGCCTTGCATTGACTGCTTGGAGGCAGACAGGACTTTGTGTGGGTTCTTTTTGAGCAGGATTCTGCAGTGTTCATTTTTTCATAAGTAATTTTGTTTTTTACTTTGGACAAAAGCAGTTCTTAAAAATAAGACACCCAGTGAAAACTAACATTAAAACATCAAAATACACTTTCTTCTGCCAATACCTAAAGTCTACTTTGTTGAGCTATCATTCTGTTCATGACTTACTACTGCTGGTAATTGGAATCCAAAACACTGTTGTGCAGCAGAAGATGATTTGAATCTTTTTTTTTTTGTTAATAACAAACAGATCTTCAAGAAAATCAAGCTTTGTACCAAAACTTTGCTATAAATCACACAGGCCTGTATAGTGTAATGTCAGCAGATACACTTTAGTTTATTTTACAGTTTCAGAAGATCCTCAGCCACAAATTCTCTAATTTGACTAAATAAAACATAATAAAGCTACAAGGAACTATGAATTTAAAAAAAGAAGATTTTTTTTTCTTCATCCAAAGAAGCAAAATCACGTGTAAAAAAGCCTTTTCTGTGTTTGAGCCTCGGTAACAAACACCATGTTAGATAAATACGGAGATTTGATTGAACAAAATCAAACACCAATCAGCAGGCTGCTTGGTGGCACATGTCACGCTAAACTGAAACTAATGAACGCAAGATCAAAGACAGAGCGAAAGCGAGATGAGAGATGTATCTGAAAACTTTTGTGTTGCAAATGCAAAAGTATTTTTTGAAAGCAAAAAAATAAGCTTTTGAAACAAAAAAGTTTTTAAAAGCAAATATTTAATATTTTCACTAGCAAATTATGAAGTTTTATTTTTATAAATGGGGAAATTTTTATCTCAAAACTGTGACTTTAGTTTGCAATATGGGAGCACAAAAATCACTTCATAAGAAGCTGACTGTTCCTTTTTATGGATAATGAGGCCAGATCCAGTCCAGAAAAACTCTTGCTTTTCAAGGGTTTACACAGAGTGCCATCTGCTGGATGGAAACAAACATTGCGGCAGCAGGGATGACAGCAGAAGTTCTTCAAAAAGCTTAAACTTTCCTACTTTACAATGGCAAAAAGCTTTCCCTTTTTCACAAAACCAGCTGTTTAGAAAAGTCTGTGCAACCAACATTCACTATCCCTTGGAAATGTTTCCTCTTTTCAAACACATCAGACACTGAAGGAGTGCCGCTAAAACCGCAATACTTCCTTTTAGCCCCCAAAGCCATCAAATTCTCAAATTGCTCACACTGTTCTGGGTGTTTAGCTTTTAAATGTCTGATTAACGGAGATGTGGTGAAAGTTTTGGCTAAAGAACCCCCTTGTGACAATTTAGTTCTGCAGCCTCTGCAAACTTTTATCACTGTCAAGTAAGGAGTGCAACGGATCACAAAACTCACAGTTCTGATCGTGTCACAGTTCGGATAATTTTTCAGATCAGTAAAAAGGCAAAAAAACAAGATTAAAACAAAAAAGTTATAGCTAGCTAGTCTTTTCATGAAATATCCAAAGCTTTCATAACTTGTCCAAGGCATTCAACTATTTCACTCTTTTCACAGCAGAGATCCTTTTTCTTACCCATACTGCTAGAAATGTTGGTCTGCTTAATATCATTGAACAACCTTCTTTAGTAGTTTTTCTTTTAGTTGAGTTCAGGTGTCTGAGATTGATGTCAGTGATCTAAAGAGCCTCGAGACACTATCATCAATGAGTTTCATTGAAAAACAAAGAATTTGATCTTTTTGACATTTGCATCATAATTTGGAACGCACTGTGATAACTCTTTCTGGAATCTTAACAGAATAAAAAAACAGGAAATATCTTTTTTTTCTTTTCCTTTTGTCTTTTCCCTTCAGGAGTCGCCACAGCTAATCATCTTCCTCCATCTAACCCTGTCTTCTGCATCCTATACTCTAACACCAGCTACCTTCATGTCTTTGGTCTTCCTCTAGACCTCTTTCCTGCAGCTCTAGACTCAGCATCCTTCTACCAATATCTTCACTGTCTCTCCTCTGGACATGCCTGAACCATCTCAGTCTGGACTCTCTGACTTTATCTCCAGAACCTCTAACATGTGCTGTCCCTCTGATGGACTCATTCCTGATCCTATCCATCCTGGTCATTCCTAAAGAGAACCTCAGCATCTTCATCTCTGTTACCTCCAGTTCTGCTTCCTGTCTTTTCCTCAGTTCCTCTGTCTCTAGACTGAACAACATGGCTGCTCTTACCACAGTTTAGTTCACCTTTCCTTTCATTTGAGCTGAAACTCTTCTATCACACATCACACCTGACACTTTTCTCCACCCATTCCAACCTGCCTGCTCTCACTTCTTCACTTCTTTTCTACACTCTCCATTATCTGGACTGTTGAGCCGAGATACTTCAAATCCTCCTTCTTTCTCTCCTCTCCCTGTAACTTCACTCTTCCATTTGGGTTCCTCTCATTCACACATGAACTCCATCTTGCTGCAGTTAACCTTCATTCCTCTCCTTTCCAGATCAAACCTCCACCTCTATAGCTTCTCCTCCATCTGTTCTCTGTTTTCACTATAAATCACACCATCATCTGCAAACATCATAGTCCATGGTGATTCCTGTCTAACCTCATCTGTCAGTCTGTCCATCACCATTGCAAACAGGAAGTGGTTCAGAGCTGATCCCTGATGTAATCCCACCTCCACCTTGAACTCCTCTGTCACCCCTACATCACACCACACCACCGTCTTACAGCCCTCATACATGTCCTGCTCTAACATACTTCTGTCACTCCAGACTTCCTCATACAATACCACAGTTCTTCTCTGTCATAAACTTTCTCCAGATCTATAAAGACACAGTGTAGCTCTCTCTGACCTTCTCTGTCCTTCTCTATCAACATCCTCAAAGCAAACATTACATCTGTAGAGTTCTTTCTTGGTATGAAACCAAACTGCTGCTCACAAATGTTCACTTCTGCTCTAAGTCTAGCATCAACTACTCCTTCCATACCTTCATCGTACGGCTCATCAGTTTTATTCCTCTGTAGTATCTACAACTCTGCACATCTCCTTATTCTTAAAAATGGAACCATCACACTTCTCCTCCATTCTTAAGGCATCTTCTCACTTCTCTTTTATGGTGCTACAAAGTCACAAATTTAAATGAAAATAGCTCAAAATTAGGTTTAATACAACAAATACTGGGTTAAAAATGTTTGCAATTAAAATAAATTAGATTAATTAACTACAGATCACAATTAATTAATGGCAAAAAAATTTATCACATGACAGCACTACCCATAATTCCACTAAAAGAATCAGCAAGACTGCAATGGGTGAACTGAAATATAGAAAGGGAACACTGTATTCTGTTCTGTTTGACCGGTCCAAGCATGGAAGCGGGCCGCATCCGACCCGCGGGCTGTAGTTTGGGGACCACTGCTCTTATATTTGAACATCATAGCACAGATAACTGGCCTTACAACTATCATTTGAGGTCAACTTTGAAAAAAAAAAAGAACTGTCCGTTTTTTTGATCCAACTATAAATAAGAGCAAATGACAAATTATCATCAATTATCAACAATTATCATATGTTGACACATACAGATCTGTATTGACAGTTTAAGAGAATAAAAGCCACTTACTGCTGAAACTTACCCGAAGTGCTAGTTTTGTCCTGTCTTTGCCAGCAAGCGACGAACTGAAAACAAATCAAAAGCAGAATGTTCCAGACATCAAGTGTCATGTTGTAAAGAGGCAAGACTCTCTGTGCTACTGCATAACTATGTAGCCACAAGGGGACCCAAGTATAGGTTTCCAAACACTGAAACTGTAAAAAAATGAATGGGCCAAAAATCACTTACTGGGCAAAAAAAATATTTTCAAAATACACAAACAAAACCAAAACACATGAGTCAGGGATCTCCAGAAAAACTTAAAAAAATCTAGACCTACGACTTGGCAGCCATTTTCTGACAAAATGTGAGATTTGGCAAATTTCACTTTTTCACACAAAACGGGAAAATTAAACTTTTGTTTGTCTAATTCTTACGAAATGTCACACACATGCCGCCAGCTTCAGTCTACAACCACCACAGAAGTTTTGCTGACCTTTGAACTTACGATATGACAATGTTAAAATTATGGGTGTGGTAAACAAAAAAAATTGCAAAAAATCAACTGACTAAACAAAAAAAAAACAAAAAAAAACTTGGAATCCGCTAACTAAACCAGTATGCATGTGTTGGGGATATATGGACCATCCAGGGCTGCACGTCACTCATCAAGGATAAATATTATGGGATAGCCACATGACCCACAGCTTGGCAGCCATTTTGTACTAAAATCTGCTTTTCACGTTTCTCAAAACGAACCTTTTATTTGACCGATTTTCATGAAATGTCACACACATGCCACCAGCTTAGGTCTATAACCACCCCTGGAGTTTTGTTGACCTGTTACCTTGGGAAAATGCCGCCTTCTTGAATTAAAAAAAAAAAAAAACTGTTCGTACCAGCTACAAACAAAAACTCAACCTAGCGATTTTTATCAGTTGTTTCCTAACTACTCGGGCATCATGTTGAAGCAATTGGAAAAAAAAAGTTAGAATTAGAAGTTGTACATTTTGAACAGCGTGTGCATGGCGAGCCTTTTAACCCCTTTTAACAGAATATTGTGAAAATGTATTATGTTGATCCCTGACTAGAAATTAGCAAAATTATATAACACAGGATATAAATATATTAGGAATTTAGGCGTGATTAGCAAATAACCTCAGTTGCAAAGGAAATCCAAAAGTTTACTTTTGCAGATTCTCCTGAAACTTAACTCACATCTGTTTCCACGCAACCCAAACATGAAATGGTTGCTATGGAGAAAAAAAACAGGAAAGATGGCATTTTAAAAAAATGTTTTACAAACATTTCTCACATACAGCTAAGACCAGCCTTTCAGAAACAGAAGGGACGGGGGGGGGTCAGGCGTGCATTGTAGCTGCTTCGCAAATGGGGTTGGATTAAAGGTGTGCGGTGAGGGCGGCAATGGCCTGTAGGGGTGAGGGCAGTTGGACAAAGAGGTGGGCGGCAAGGGTGGGTGTCGCCTGTGGGCCATCCAACGGAGCTCACAGATTTAATTGTTGATTCTATTTTAGAATTTTGTCATCTTTTCATGATGTCTCACTGCCATCTGTTGGCAGCACAAAGAGCATCTTTCTAAATAAAAAAAGAAACGAATAGACACATTTTTTTTTTTTTGCTAAAATGTTTGCTGGTTTGTGTTGGGACAAAAAGCAAGACACGCTTGCTGTCAGTTTAAACCTTTGTATGGAGTAAGGAAACTGTCAAAAAGAAACGTGTTCATAAAGACAAAGTTGTGCAAAAATGTATATTTTGTGCACAACTTGGCAAAAAAAATATATGAATGAAACCTTTAGTTTTACGTTTCACATGTCTGTTTTGAATACAATCTGTCTTTGTCTTGAATACAAATTTCTCCTGTTAAAGCACTGAGTCACAGGCATAAACATTGAGTCCCGGAGCATCGGTTCAACTGAATAAGCATGATAGAATTAAACTTTTTAGAATCTTATTTTAAGATTCTTATATTAGGAAAATGATCTTGATACCGTTATTCTGCTGGAAAAAAAAGATATTAACGACAAAGTCCTGCTGCTTTATTGTTTTTTGCATCAGCGGAGCATAAAAACAATGAAACGGACCTGGAAGTGGTGGCAAAAAAAGAGATGTTAATGAGAGATCGATTAAAGAAAATAAAAACGCCCGAGCAGGCAGCAGAGGATCCCTGTCTCTCTGCTGCTGTCGTTCTGCCTGTCGTTGTGTGCATAGAGACGTTTCTTCTGCCAGAATTTGTTTCCCCAGTCTCAGACATGGTTCTAGCAGGGGGAATGTACTTTGGCACAACACCGGCCAGCGGCAGTATATTAGCGTGGGGGATCCCCGCTTAGCCGGTCCAGGGGACAGGAGGGGCGGCCGCACCCGCCACAGGCTCTGGCAGCACCCTGGGGATAGCGGGTTAAGAAAATGGATGGAAATAACAAAGACAGCTAAGCTAACTCAGAGATAAAGTAGGCTAACTGGCAGCCGACCGTAACAATAGTTAAAAAAATGAGAAACAGAAAGACAATTGGGTATTCTGATCCTTTTTTTGTTTGTTTTTTGTGCCGCAACAGTCGGCTGTCCGTTAGCATACTTTAGCTCCAAGTTAGCTTAGCCGTTTTGGTTTCGTTATCCTCTGATTATCAACTAATTTCAGCAGACATGTTTCTATTTTACACTGAATGGGTGCAGTCGTACGTCTGCTACGTCTTTCTAGGCTGTTTTCTATCACTTTTGGTTCTTCAAGGACCCTCTGCTGCATTGTTTACACGATAGCCTGTTGTAGCCTGAAAACCAGGAAAATGAGGCTGAAGATGCTGTTTTTTTTTTAAAAATAAATTTTATCTAATTTTCTACAGAGCTATGGCTATCATAATAATGTTCTCATTATGGGATCAATAAAATTCCTAAAAGTTCTATTTTATTTTATTTTAATAAATAAACTTCATCACACATGCGCAGTTGGAAGAATCAATGCTCCGGGATGTCTATGCCTGTGACCCCGTGACGTATTTTTGACAGCGATTTAACAGGAGAAATTCATATTCAAGACAAAGAAAAGTCGTATTCAAAACACACACGTGAAACGTAAAACTAAAGGTTGTATTCATATTTTTTCTGCAAAGTTGTGCACAAAATATAAATTTGTGCACAATTCGTTTTTATGAATACAACTTTTTTCTTTATAAATACGTTTCTTTTTGACAGCTATCTTACCTCACACGTTTGAGCTCTGAAGTCCGACTCTGAATATCTTGCTAACTTTGCAGAACTGCTCTTGTGCGCCTCCAGCTCAAACTGCCTCAAATCTCATATTCTGTTGCATTTTGCAGGAGTAAAATAACGTGATCCATTCATGATTGCAGATTTATAGCAGGGCATTTGTTTTGAATTAAATTGAAATACACAGTGCTGATCAAAATAACAAAAAAATAAATATTTGATCACAGATCGGGAGAGAACATCCAATTTCAATAGAGTCTGAAACCAGATTGGATCAGGACATCCCTTGTTTAAGCCACAATGTAGCAGCTCTGATTGTGAACAACATAGGTAACAGCATGTTAACATATTTCTGATTATGTAAATTAGGAAAGTCTCATAGATTCATTACTTTATTTACCGTTTGCAAACTAATTAGCATTTTTCGTGGGGAAAGCTTCCCTCAAGAAATAACATTTTGAATTGTTCTCACAATGCTGTGCTACAATGGTATTTTTTCCTGAACGTTCTCAGTCCTTAGAAATATCAAACCCTTCTATGTCTAGTCTAGCAATCTTAATAGATCTTTGTAAGACTACGGCAACATATACCAAAATGCCATCGTGTGGCAACCTAAATGCCTGTTTTTCAGCAAAATCAGCTGGTGGCATTTGTAGTCGGGTGGCGGCAGTCACATTTTTACATGGCGCGTGGTGGTGGCTGACACTTTAATAAGAAGTTAGAACTGAGCGGTGACCGCACAATTTTTTGACACTGTGGGTATTGGCCGTCTGGGGAAAGGAAGGTCTCCCCAAATCATCAGATGATCGGCCAATTCCAGACTGCCACCCTCCAGTCCTCGTGCTGCTATCCCACTACCACCATACGATTGTTAGAAATCGTACTGTAGCAGCACGGGCACTCGACAATGGCTGCTGACATGGGCCGGTGGCCATTCAACGATGGGGCAACAATCTGGCGATCCCAGCCAACACTGACCACCAGGCAACTATTCCCTCTAATGTTTCATGTGTCTGTGCATACATACAAGCTCCCTGAATGAGCTGAGGACCACTGTGAGCAACCCCACACTGCACACGCTGCCACTCTGAGACTATTTGAGTTCGTACATTTTTTTGTGCATTTGCGCATATTTTCTTGTGTGTTGAGAATGTGCAAACAACTGCGCAAGAAACATTGCCTTGGGCTACCGGCTGGCGGCACTTGATGTGGATGGCCACTGTACTGAGACATTTACACATAGACCAGTCAGAGCTGCTGCCAGCCAGCGATATGGCTGCCATGGCCCTGTGGCCACTCAGCTGTCGCCCAATTTCACAATAATGTCATCCAGCCTGACTAATGGCCGCCAGACTGCTGTTGTCTGCATTCGTGACCACGCCAACGATTTTCAAAATAATCAGGCGGCGACAGCTGATCTTGAAGGTTCTGCCAATGCCTCCCATTGCGCGGTGGCAGTTGTATATGTGATTGTAGCATTAAACAGTCCGCCTCCATATATGTGAGGAAATGGAGAAGCAGCTCACCTTAGCCTTTCCAAGCAAAGCGAAACCTGCTCATCATATCTGTAGAAGTGGGCTTTGGAGTGGTCGAAACTTGTGTATGGTAAACCTGTTACGTCTGACATGTCTACAGAGCAGAGAAAGACAGTTCCAGTTAATGTGCATGAAAAGTTCAGGGACGAAACTCTTTTGAGCTACTACCACCAGCAATTAGTACACAAAACGTTTTGAATAACTTTGTTCAGATGCGAGTTAGCCATTGTGATGGAAATATGTCATCTTACTGTCCCCAGCAGGTTGGACGACTCTCTCTAGTCCACGTGACTGGTAAAATTCTTTTATTCTTTTGTCTTCACCTGAACAAATAAAACCACAAAAATATACAATCATGAGAAGCCATTTTAAAAGAATGCAATTGTTTAGCTTGAGCACTCAAAGCTCCGGAGAAAAGGCCAGTATAAGTGTTTGTAACATCAGCATCTCTACAGGATTGTCCATTTCAATAAATAAACACCTCTTCCCACCTGAGGAAATTCTGACAAGGTGGGCAGAAACACAACCAACATATCAGAGTGACTATATTTGTCACAAATCAGAGCAAGTCCATCAAATAGTCAAATATGAACTTTTTCTAGGTCTAATAAATATTCTGTTTAAAAGGGTAGGAACACTGCACCCGAACTGGGGCTGTTTGAAAAAATCATTCCAGAAAAAAGAACTCACCTTCCTGTAGTCCAGGCACCAGTTTGTAGACAATGTCCTGCATTACTCGATCCAGTTTGAGGTTGAGCAGGGGCTGCGTTTCATGGATTTTGATATTACACATTGGACAATATTTGCTGGTCTGCAGGTATTTCACTATACAACTTTTACAGACTGTAGAAGAAAAAAAACATGTTCCTCTCAGGCTTATCATTCTATGAAACAATAACTAATTTGATTGGATGCATCCAAAAACAAGGAGATTGAGACTCACATGTGTGCAAACACTCTGTGATAGTTGTGGCATCTATGAAGTAGCCTGCACAGAGGTAGCAGACAATGTGTTCATTCAGTTCCTTGATCTTCAGCTTGACTTTCTCCTGTTGAAGGAAATGCTGATTCAATTTTCAAGTATAAAAACTATTTTTTAGTAGAAGTAAATAATAATATACATGGGGGTTCTGCCTGGGGAAGTATCTCGTGGGAAGTTTTTCGGTCATAATGAGCAGCCTTAATGCAGTGTACCGTGACACTGGGATCACTGCGCTTCTTCCGTCAGTTGAAAGCTTGTGAACTCAGCCGCCTGACTCAAAGCTCATCACAGGCGGAGGAGGGCAGAAGTCTCTGGAGCAGCAGACAGACTTTTCCTGCTCAATTCCTTCTCCTCAGTTAGCCTGGTGTCACATGTGAGTACTAAAGAAGGGAGAGATCCAAGCAGTAGATGCAGACGGGACATTTAAAGAGGAAAAATGGCCGTTTAAGGAGGATGTTGGCAGAACTGCACAGAACATTTAAACTATAGCTAGTTGTAAACGGCCATGGGAAATTCGGGACTAAAGTCATTTCTGATGATTATTCGTGTTATAAAGACATTACACCAGAACAACAAAGTCTTGTGTGTTAGCTGAATAATTAGGTGTTCGCTGTGTTCAGAGCTCAGAATCAGACAGCTGCTCGAAATGAATTTAAATATTCTAGGCGTCCAAAGACGATGCGATGCTGCTTTCAGCGCCCGAGAATCACGCATGTTACGCCTTCTAAGAAGTAAAGTCATAGTTCATTTGGGTGAAATTAAGAAAATGACTCCAAACATAGTAGCGCTTTCAGACCCTTTCGTGCTCGTTGCTCCATCACGGGGTGGCTGTATCCCGCTGTGTACGCATGCTCAGGCACGTCTTTGCTTGCGACGCATCGGCATCGCTCCTCATCAGCGCAGTGGAAACAAGGACCATCCACCTTAACTACAGGCGACCAACTCTTTCCCGAGTGCTTTCACTGTCCGGAAGACTTCATTCAGCGCGGACAGGCCTAAATAATACAACCACTCACCTCATTCCTAAGCGGGTCGAGTTTGTAAACGGACTGGAGCTGATTTCGTAGCCGCATCGCTATGGCCATCGGACCCTGTTCCGCCATCTTTGGAAATTGAACTGACTTCCGGATAAACAGGAAAGTGTATTGTGTACACGGAAAGGCGGGCAAACGACAAAATAAAAGCAAACATCAAGAGGCATAAAAAAATAGATCCTCTCTCAATAATCAACGGGGTATTGATGTAGTTAATTAAAAAAAACATAGACGCAACACTTTATGTGAAAAAGAAGCATTACACCTAAAGGAGAAATTCATTGGAACAGTATTTTAATGATATACATTGGAAGAAAGCCGTGTTACTGCCAGATACATTTTGTATAAAGAACAAAATTAAAGAAATACATAAACACTTCTACATAACATTTACCCCATAAATATGCATATATCCAAATGTTCAAATATAGAAAATAACTATAGTTTTTGTAATGCTTTCCCCAAATCAGTTCTTCACCTTCTCTACCATTATAAAATTCTCAATTGAATTCTGGATCCAATTAGAATAATTTATAAATACTACATTATAATTAAATTATAATTAAATATTATAATAAATTTCAAACAAATTCTCACGTAATTTAATTCTGATGATAAAAAGGTAGAAAACAGTATTAACTTGTTACTTCTCCTATCTAAATTGTACATACCGGTAGATAAGTGTAAAGTAAGAAAGACAAATCCCTGATTTGAAGGATTTATTAAAGAGATTTGTCAACTTTTTGTTTATATAAAAAAAAAGTTTAATACATCACACACAAATAACAGTTATTGCTTTTTACGCTCTGTGTACTGATGTGTATGAGTAAAGTTAATTAAAAAATGACAAAAGTAAAAGAGAGATGGAATAGAAAAGAAAGAACTGTGTTTGAATCTCTTTTAGAGATGAGAGATTTTCTCTCTTTTTTTATTGTTTTGTGATTATTTTTATGTTTTAAGAATTTTGATTTGGAAATGGGCAGTTGTTTCACCATTTGGGGGTCAGTTTGGCAGCTGTACCCGACCTAACCTCCTCCCTCATACGACCACTTATTTAGGATGGTGGTGTGTGTGAGGGTGGGACGGTGGGGTTTGGCTTGCTCAGGGGTGGAGCCACTTGGCAGTGGTCCCCCCTCCCGTGGTTTCCGCATAGTTTTGAGTGCACATTAGACATGTAGGACTCTTGGTTGGGGGAAATACCGGTTGGGGGTGAGAGGAACAAGCCTCAACCGGAGCAGCAGTCACTCCCTCCTGCTCTTCTGCTGTTGCTCCCGAGGCTGGGGGGGCAGTTCTGGGCTGAACCAGTGGTGACTGGTCCTGGAGACTGACAGACCGCCTCGCCACTGCATGTTGGAGGAGCTTGATCCTCCAGTGGGCAGGAGCGGTGTTACCATGTACCATCTGGGATGTTTTAGTGTATCGCTCTTTCATCCTGGACCTGGAAGAGGAGGATGCAGCAGCAGGCTTAGGGTTCCTAATGTCACTGCTCCCTGCTCCTGTAGGGGGGGTGTATGTTAGAACCAAAGTGGTGGGAGAAGGATCCTGCTGCACACTGAGCCAACTCGAAGTAGAGATGGCCACAGCTGCATCATCACCTACATGAACAGCAAACTGGTTGGAAAGAGCAAGCTGGGGAGGAGATGTCTGACTCATTTGGGCTCTCCTTATGCCCCTAACAGCTACTTCTGTCCAGGACAGATGATTCTTTGGTGTAGAGGAGGAAAAAGGCCGAGCACATCCTGCAGAGTCCATAAGAAGAGTGTCCTGGGCAGCAGACAGCTCCAGGATCACTTTTGATTGTTTGGAAGCTACTCCAAAGGCGCTTGCTAGGAGTGTTTCCTTTAGTTTGAGCTCTGCTGTTAGTTTATTTTTTTCTTTTAGCTCTGCAATAGTTTGGTTTGTTTGGTCACAGGTACAGTTCAGGCTGGCCATCTCACCATTCACAGGAAACTTTCACAGCAAGTTTGAGTCACGGCTCAGGTAAACACCACTCAGGTGAACGCCGCGCCGGGCTCAGGTGAACGCCGCGCCGGGCTCAGGTGAACGCCGCGCCGGGCTCAGGTGAACGCCGCGCCGGGCTCAGGTGAACACCGCGCCGGGCTCAGGTGAATGCTGTGCCAGACTCCACTCCCCTTCTTCCTCCTGTCTTTGCATATTCCACTGCTTCCTATAGAATCTCTGAATGGGCACGCCCCCACTGCACACCTGTGCTCAGTCAGGTAGCAATGAGGTTGCCTGTTCAGGGGCCTTCTGGAATATCAACCATTCAGAAAGAAAAATAAAACTAAAATTCATCTGGTTACAAAAACCTGTTTCAAATCCCATCTTGGAGCTTTCTGTGTAGCCTGCATGTTCTCCCTCTACAGGTATGGATTTTCTCCTACTTCCTCCAACAGTTTAAATAACATCTTTTATACGTGAACTCCTCTCTGCAAATTTCTCCTGTGTGTGAGTTTGTGAATGTGACTCTGTGACAAATTGGTTACCTGATTAGGGTGTACTTCACCCAACAGAAACTAGGGTGGGATCAGTAAACCTGTCACCCAAAAAGGGATTCAGTGGGTTCTGAAGATGAATGGAGTGATATGAAATTACAATATCTATTTAATAACTAGTAAATGTTTGAATAAAGTAGTCTAGAGAACACCTAAAAATATCCCAAGATTAGATGACTGTATTGGAGACCTCTATATGGAGATATCTTTCAGAATACTATTGGCAGACATCTAATAAAGTGACAAAATAAAGTTGTCCAAGATTTCCAGTAGACATTTACAATAGTATGTTCGTTATCTAAAATACATCTTGTGCCTGGTGGATTGCTACTATTCTTAGAAGAAAAGCCAGTTTTGAAACAAAAAACTATAAAATGTTCTGTTTTATACTATTTCAATTTTCAATCAAAATTAAACATGTTTGTGTCTAGATTCCACGCTATTTCTTTCTCCTAGGAGGTGGATAAAACACTCCGTGCATTTGCTGCTGGTCCGACTCTTCTGTCACGAGCGGATGCATGTCTCCAGCTTTCCTCATCTTTGTTGTGTTCCAGCAACTTAAAACTTGAGTAATCACAGAATTACTGCAAATAAAAGTAGTAATTCTGCAATATAGAGAGCTGAGCATGGCACCGAAGAAAAAACAAGACACATCTGACTTTGCAGACCTCAGAATTGTGCATGCCGACATCCAAGCTAACCTAACTCCACTGATGTAACTCAAAGCTAAGCTAATACCTCTGATGAAACACGTGGAGGAGATCCGACAGGACAGAGTATGTAATGAACAATAAGCTAATTGGCATGACCTCCTGGAGGGAAGAGTGAACGACGTGAACCAACAAGTAAGAATGAAAATTGGAATTCTAAATGGATTTCAACTCAAACCCCGGGCTAGGCCTGGCGCAGCTAACGTTAGCATAGAAGCTAGGGGAGCTGTTGATTCTGCAGGTGAGAGCGTGGAGTGTCAAGTTGGATCATTTTTCATGTCTAAAGGGATTTCCCTAGATTTAAATACTATCGAGATCTGCCACCTGCTTCCCAGGACAAAGGAGTCAGATAAACCAGCGATCTTAATCAGGTTTGTGAATCAAAAGCACAAGGTAGCTCTGATGAAGCAAAGAAAACACCTGAAAGGGTCGACTGTTTATATGAATGATCATAAAGAAAAAAAAGAAAAGTGAACTGGCAATGCAGGCCAGGCTACTAAACCAGAGAAAGCAAATCCAAAGCACCTGGGTGCTGAATTCCAGGATCTTTGTTAAACCACTCAGACCTGTCCAAGGTACTTGTTATCAACAACGTGAAAGGCTGTTCTAACCAGAGGAATGACTGTTAATCAGGCAGCAAAAGAAGGAATCATCATGTCACTTGACTTGGTTCTCTAAAGTGTGAGTAATGACTAATGATTTTTCTTATGAAAACAATATGTGCATATATATGTGCAAAAGTCAAATGGCATAATATGCCATTTGACTTTTGTAAATCACTTCTTTGATATATGAAACTTGACCTACGTTAAGAATTTTTCTAATGAAATAACCCATAGTTCCCAGAAAAACCCACATATGCACAGGTAGAACATGCAAACTCCACGTAGAAAAGTCCCAGCTGGGATTCGAACTAGGGCCTTCTTGCTATGAGGCAAGAGCACTGACCATTGGGCCATCATTAAAGGTCTTTTGACCTTTAAAAAAGATTAGATCAATAGAGTTTTGTATAAATAAATAAAAAACTGTAACGAATGCTCAAGTTAAAATGTTCATTTTATTAAAAAATACTTATAATTTAGTATGCATGACTTAAAATATACAGTAATATCATAGATGACATTAGAATTGGGTAAAAAAAAAAAAAAAAAGCAAACAAAATTTAATTTTTAAATAAAACCACTATAAACACTACATATAATATATACTAATAAAAATTGTATTGCTCTAAAAAATAACCCCAAATAAAACATTTAATAATAATATTTAATATACAAATAATCCAAGAATTGGGTTAAGAAAAAAAAAAAAAACAAGTGCTGTTGTGATTTTATAAAGTCCCACAAATTCAAACAAATTTCTACACATTTTTCTAATTACAAAATGTAACCTTTCTTTTTCTTTTTTTCCCCGGAGAATTTGCCACAACTTTTTATGCAACAATCACAAAAATTGCCTCCAATATGACTGAGGGACTGTTTCTAGATGTTATACTAAGCAGAAGGATATTTTCCGGTGTGCAGATTCAGATGTAATTCACATGGTGACAGGAGGAGGCCTAAGAGTTTGCCCTACATCATTCATTATGCCTGCTCATCAAGCATCACAGGCTGATCTGCTCTGGAGCCATTTCAAGAGTGCTCTCATCATTAGCTTGCCACTTGGTGGCCAATTGCTGGAGCAAAGAAGACAAAAGCTGAAGCCCACCCCTACATGCTCTGATTGCTCTAAGAGGAGAAAAGAGAGAGGAAGGATGAGGGGCCTTCTTTCTGGCATGACAGAATGCAGATTCGTTTATGGGGTTATTTGTTTTTATTGTTTTACAGGGTAAACAGAAAACAGGTAAGCAGCCTTTGTCAGTATTTTCAGGAAGAATGTGGAATTGGTTAGTTTAACTGGTGTGCAAATTCAAAGGTCAAATTCACAGTTTAAGAAACTCGGCCGTTAAAAAAAAAAAAGAAAAAAGTGAGTTATTTTATGAGGTAGTTTTTTCTCCCAGTGGTAGACAGTAGAGGCTGACACGGGAGTGGAATTTCACTCATGTCCCATCCCGATCCCACAGAGAGTAATCCCGTCCTGTTCTGCTCCCAGACCAAGGTTTAAAAAATAATAATTTCCCATCCTCCTCCCGGTAATCTGACTCCCATTCCCATCCCACTCCCGTTGAAAATAATCTCACTTCTGTCCCACTCGCTTATATTTTTGCCTTTTTTTGTCATTTTGTAAGACATTATATGTCATTGTAATTTTAATGTGACGTTTTTGGGTTTGAATTTGTAAGGAAAATTACATTGTAATTTTTAATTATAAGCTACATATGACGTTGCCTCACCAGCACACTCAGCTCTCATACATTTTTTTTATTCCGTCTGACTTTCCTACCAGCTTTCCGAACTTAACAGAAGAGTCTTTCATCTTTACTCTTCTCTGGATGTCATTTTTTTCTGTCATCGAACTGGCCATGGATCTCTTCATCGCCGCCATTGATATATGACTGCTGCACTTTAGATTTAACCAGGAAACCGTGACTAGGAACACTGATGGCTTCTGGGTAATGTTTTTTTTTTTTTTCAAATGAGTTACATTGTACCCTTATATTTTTAGAAAACTACAAAATGCCTCAGCCTTTACTTTTTTGGTTGTAGTGATGGAAATTCTGGTTCTTTTTAGAGAACCGGCTCTTTGGGATTGGCTCACTAAAAAGAGCCGGCTCTTTTGGCTTCCAAACAGCTCTTTAGATTTCAAAAATGAAGGGATCAGTCTGACGAGTCCCTTGTATATACATTTGTGCCAGTGGGTAATTCTACAAACAGCTAAAGCAGGCCAACCAACTCACAAATACAATTCACTGTGTTGAGTATGTGTGCCACAATTCTTTCTGAAATGCAAAGAGGCATGAAAAATCAAATCCAATGTGGGTAGAACATTGACTGGGGCATGTGTGTATAAAAACATCCCCATAGTCTAAGGCAGGAATAAATATTGCAGCAACAAGTCTTTTTCTGGCATGAAAAGAAAAACGTAGCTTGTTTTTGAAGTAGAAACTCGGTTTTAGGAGCAGCTTTCTCACAAGATAATCTACATGCAGTTTAAAAAACAATGAATCATCAATTAAAATTTCCAAATACTAAAAGTATTTACAACTTTAATAACTGAGCCAGCAAGTGTGGGGGGTGTATTCCTGTTTGTATTTTTTTGTTGGAAAATAACATTACCTGCCCCTCCATGGGATGTACCACTGAACCATAACTGAAGTGGCTGATATCAAGAAGTTCTACCAATGGCTAGAAAGGGCTGGCCTACAGGACAGCACAGAAGGGCTGGCAGCACAGGAACAAACCCTGAACACCAGAGTGATAGAGGCTCAGATCTACCACACCAGACAAGACCCAAGGTTTAGGCTGTTCAAAGAGGCGCCTGAAACAATCCAGCACATAACTGCAGGGTGTAAGATGCTGGCTGGGAAAGTATACATGGAGCGCCACAACCAAGTTGCTGGAATAGTATACAGGAACATGTGTGCAGGATGTGGACTGGAAACCCCAAAGCTGTGTGTTTTGGGTCGTTGTCCTGTTGTAAAACCCATGATCTGCGACTGAGACCAAGCTTTCTGATGCAGGCCAGTACATTTCTCTCTAGAATCCCTTGATAGTCTTGAGATTTCATTGTACCCTACACAGATTCAAGACACCCTGTGCCAGATGCAGCAAAGCAGCCCCAGACCATAATAGAGCCTCCTCCATGTTTCACAATAGGGACCGTGTTCTTTTCTTGATATGCTTCATTTTTCCCCTCTGTGAACATAGAGCTGATGTTCTTTCCAAAAAGTTCCATGTTTGTCTCATCTGTCCTTCAGACATTCCCCCAGTAGCTTTGTGGCTTGTCAACATGTGTCAACAATGGTGTCCTCCTTGGTCGTCTCCCATTAAGTCCACTTTGTGTCAAACGACAATGGATGGTGCGATCTGACACTGATGTTCCTTGGGCTTGAAGATCACCTAAAATCTCTTTAGAGGTTTTTCTGGGCTCTTCTGTCATTCGTATTATCCTTCTCTTTGATTTGTCATCAGTTTTCCTTTTGCGGCCTTGTTGAGGGAGGTTGGCTACAGTCCCATGGATTTTTAATTTCTGAATAATATCTGCAACTGTAGTCACAGGAACATGAAATTGCTTGGAAATGATGTTATAGCCTTTTCCTTCAACAGACTTGTCTATAATTTTATTTCTAATGTCCTGAGACAACTCTTTTCATTTGTTTCCTCTGGTCCAGGTTGAGTGTGGTACACACCATGTCACTAAACACCACAGTGGCTACCTGTAGCCCTTTACATAGGCTCACGGACTGATTACAAGTTTGTAGACACCTATGATGATAATTAGTGGACACATCTTGGATTAGTATATCCTTTTGGTTACATTATTTCCAGTGTTTTCTAGGGGTACCATAATTTTTGTCCAAGCCTGGTTCATGATTTTGTTTTTGTAAATAATTATGTTGAAGCATGGTTGAAAAGCAATATCTGACCATCACTGGTTAAATTTAATAGAATTTATGATTATTAGTACTTTTGTCAGATTCAAGTTATTTCTGTGACGATTGTGAGTCCAATTGTGAAACCATTGTTTCATTAACCAAAGGGTACCAACAATTTTGTCCACGTGTGTATTAAGGCTGTCAGTTTTGTTGCGTTAACGCGTAAACTCAAAATATGTTTGATGCTGTAAATTTCTTTGACGGCAATATTTACAGATTTTTCACTTTGGCACTCTCACTTTGCCATACCACCAGGTTTAGGAAATGGACGGTGAGAAAGGACTCTTAAAGGGCAAGTTAATTTTTAAGACCATGCCATGTGGCTTTGTGGGCAAAACTAAAGTGATTTATTGTTACTGCCATTGTGAGATGAGTTAACATTGCAGCATGTTAAGTTTAAAGTACAACCTGCTGGTCAAACTCACCACTTTCCCAGCAAAAACTGCTAAGCCCTCCCATGCAAAGCAGATGGCGCTGGATAGTTTTCAGCAAAAATGTCTGACTGCCTCAAAGAAGAGCAAGCTTTCAGCGGCTGTAGCGAAATGCATAGCTACAACTTGCACACCAATCAATGGCCCAATCAATGTGACAATATTCAATAATATTTTTATTCAGAAAGCTTTTCTGAATACAGTGTTACAAAATAAAGCATTTTTCTTTAAAACAATGCATTTCTGCCATTCTTGTTCTAATAAACAATGCAAAACTGGTAGAAAGTCTTTAAATACACATTGTTTATCTTCAAATAGTAGCATTTCAAATTGTGATTCATTTGTGATTACAAATTTTGATCGTTTGACAGTCGTAAAATATGTGTGTGTATGTGAAGGTGTATGTATTTTTATTACTATGATCAGTATTAATAATAAAAAAATCAGGAACATGTGTGCAGAATATAGTAAAAACAGCTAAGACACTGAAGGACCCTCAAGCTCCCTGGCCTCTGGTAGAGGACTCAAGCTTGCGTGAGAAACCATCCGTGGAGGATGAGAGGAATGTTTATACAATACCCATCCCTGATATATATATATATATATATATATATATATATACATACTAAGGTTCACCTTCCAGCAAGACAATGACCCTAAACACACAGCTAAAATAACCAAGGAGTGGCTTCACAACAACTCTGTGACTGTTCTTGAATGGTCCAGCCAGAGCCCTGACTTAAACCCAATTGATCATCTCTGGAGAGACCTGAAAATGGCTGTTCACCAACGTTTACCATCCAACCTGACAGAACTGGAGACGATCTGCAAGGAGGAATAGCAGAGGATCCCCAAATCCAGGAGTGAAAAACTTGTTGCATTTTTCCCCAAAAGACTAATCGCTGTATTAGATCAAAAGGGTGCTGCTGCTAAATACTGAGCAAAAGGTCTAAATACTTAGGACCATGTGATATTTCACTTTTTCTTTTTTAATAAATCTTCAAAAAATGTTAAAATTGGGGTGGTTTTTTTTTTGTCAATATGGGCTGCTGTGTGTACATTAATGAGGGAAAAAAATAACTTGAGTGATTTTAGCAAATGGCTGCAATATAACAGAGAGTGAAAAATTTAAGGGAGTCTGAATATTTTCTGTACCCACTGTATATACTGTCATGTCAGTTGAAGAGAGATTTATGGAAACAAAAGATTTATGGAAGGAGAGGCTGCTGGAGGGGAAAGGTCAAAACAGGCTTAAGGGTTCTAGGTTAGAGCAGACTAAAACAGAATGATCCAGTTAGGACAAGAGTAACAGGCCAGGGAAGCTGAGTCAGATATAGGTTCAATACCTCTTGAGGTAAGCAGATAGGCTGGCAGGGAAAAGCTGGAGGTACCGATAATAAATGCTTCTGGGGTGATGATTTGCAGGTGTGGCAGGATGCCCTATCTCTGCCTCACAGCTGTGGAGAAGAGATAGGGAGAGGCGAGCAACAGAACCAAAAGAAGGGACAAACTACCAAAAAGAAGCAGAAGGGGGCAGCAAAGGAACAGAAAACTTTCAAGGTCTGAAAGAACCATTTAAAGTGCAGAAACAGTTTACTTTCTTATGGCTGTATATAAGAATCCTTGTTTTCTTGGAGTAATACTGTTGACATAAAAGTCTTAACAGTTCTGCTTATCTTACTGTTGATGTGTTTTGTGCACATAAATTATATTTCTGGTAATATCTGAATTACCACTTCACAAAATAAAACATTTCAGACAATAAAACTGAAGGAAAAACAATCTCTCTGGCCTTTGCTTGGTCCCAAAGCTGTATATTGTCATAAAAAATTTACCTAGAAAAATATGTTTAACATAATGTGATTAACCACAATCCAAAAATGTGATTATTCTGATTAGTTTTTTTAATTGATTGACAGCACTCTGTTAGGTTCAAATGACTTAAACATTAACCATTAACTTAAAACATTTATTTCTGTAAAAGAAGGGAGTCAGAGTCAATTAGGTTCATTTTTCTTGCTAGGAGAGACAGAGAGGAGGTGCCCCAACCGCCTCTGAGCACCTCTTTCCAGGCCCTTACTATTTATTAAGATCTGGGAGTGCACTAGTAACAATTCAGATGCAGCTCTGAAGGAGGGGTGAAAGGAAAGAAAAAACAGCTGCATATGGGGACAAGAGTCATACATAGATTCAGCTGGCATGTTATCATTGTTGTGTCTTGTCACTCCCTCAGCCAAAGGTTAGGCCTTCAGCAAAGCAGCAAGGTCAGCAAAAAAAAGCACACAGACCAGAACCCTTCCTAGAGCTGGCAGTCCAGCCAAACTGAGCTATTGGGGGACAACAGCCTTGATGAGAGAGGTAGAGAAGAACTCAAAGATCCAGTAGAAAGTCAACCATCACTGCAGCCCTCCACCAGTCGGGGCTTTATGGCAGAGTGGCCCGACGGAAGCCTCTCCTCAGTGCAAGACACATGAAAGCCTGAATGGAGTTTGCTAAAAAAAACACCTGAAGGACTCCAAGAAGGTTAGAAATAAGATTCTCTGGTCTGATGAGACCAAGATAAAACTTTTTGGCCTTAATTCTAAGCGATATGTGTGGAGAAAAGCAGGTACAGCTCATCACCTGTCTAATACAGTCCCAACAGTAAAGCATGGTGGTGGCAGCATCATGCTGTGGGAGTGTTTTCAAGCAGCAGGAACAGGACGACAGTTTGCAGTTGAGAGAAAGATTAATGCGGCCAAGTACAGGGATATCTTGGACAAAAACCTTCTCCAGGGTGCTCAGGGCCGGAGGTTCACCTTCCAGCAAGACAATGACCCTAAACACACAGCTAAAATAACCAAGGAGTGGCTTCACAACAACTCTGTGACTGTTCTTGAATGGTCCAGCTAGAGCCCTGACTTAAACCCAATGGAGCATCTCTGGAGAGACCTGAAAATGGCTGTTCACCAACGTTTACCATCCAACCTGACAGAACTGGAGAGGATCTGCAAGGAGGAATAGCAGAGGATCCCCAAATCCAGGATGAAAAACTTGTTACATCTTTTCCAAAAAAGCTCAAAGGGGGATGCTATAAATACCGAGAAAAGGGTCTGAATACTTAGGACCATGTAATATTTCAGTTTTTCTTTTTTTAAATAAATCTGCAAAATTGTCAAATTCTGTTTTGTCAATATGTGTATATATATGTCATGCTCCAATTACCATGGGCACCACTGTCACCTTCACCTTCCAAGCTTTCTCCAGTTCTTCTCTGAGTCTCTGGTTTTTATCCAGTTTCTCATGTTCTTGATTTTACCATCGCTTGGTAGTGTCACATCCCCCACAACAGCTACATTAGTTTTTAGAAATATCTTTAATCTGTCTTTCACTTACAATCTTTGCCCGGACCTCACGAATTTCCCCATTACATGTTTTCTTTTTTTTATTTTGCCATCGCTTGGTACTTTCACATTTTTTCAACAGCTTTCCTCTGTTCTTTATCCACCACTATAATGTCTGGTTGGTTCACCATTACCATCCTCTCCATCTGTATTTGGAAGTCCCACAGGATCTTCGTTCTCTCATCCTCTGGGTGCTGGATTTGGCATGGAGCTCTCCATGTATGGTCTGCATCTCTTCCATCGGCCATCTGATTATTCCTGCAGGGTATCTGATGACTGGCAGCGTGTGACTCGTTATTGCGTGAGTCTTGTTCTGTCCATTCCCAAGACTTGCCTTACATTCAGCTTCTCTGCAGTGGGAATTGTACCTGTGAGCCCACTTCCTCAGGAGGATTTTTGTTAAGGACTCTTGACATTAATGGCGTACTACTACACTTCACACCTGAAATATCCAAAATGTTTTGATACACTCCTATTGGTCATCCAAACTAAGGTCATTAGTGATGCCCTTCATGACAGAGATACCACTAGGGCATGCAAGAAGGCCAAATGGAAATCTTTCATTGAACATTAAGTGAATATAGCTTTCACTTCTGCTTGTTTGCTTGTTTTTGACTGCAAAGTTATCAGTGAGCTGCTGGAAAGATTCAATATCCTGCTTTATTTTTATTTTGTCAAACGTTTTTCTGCCAAGAAAGAAAAAATAGATTTTTTTTCTTTTTTTTTTCTAGGCTTAAATTTTAGATCTTATTTTGATTACCATTAGCTTCGAACTGGCATCCATCCCTTTTTCTAAATCAGCTATGTCCCTTTCGGGGTCACGGGGAATGCTGGAGCCTTGCCCAGCCACTTGTGGGCAAAGGCAGGGTTCACCCTAGACAGGTCACCAGTCTGTTGCAGTTAGAGCAAGCGAAATCATTTATTTTTGTGGCTGTATAACATTCAATTTCAAGTAATTTTTTCTGTTAGCTTTTTAAGCTTATTTTATGCTTTTTAATTCTTTTTATGGAATTTCTTGTTTCTAGATTTTTATATTATATATGAGTTTTTCTTAAGTAAAAATTACTTTAAAAATTACAGATAATTTTACTACTTGCTGGTAATTTTGTTCTTAAATTTAGTGTTGTTTTCTAAATCTAAATCTATCTTTTTTGTAGTCAAAAACTGTACCACTAGACAGGGGTGGTGGTTCCCCTTTTAAAAAAAAAGGGGGACCGGAGGGTGTATTCCAACTACCAGGGAACCACACTCCTCAGCTGGGAAAGTCTATGCCAGGGTACTGGAGAGGAGAGTCCAGCCGATGGTTGAACCTCAGATCCAGGAACGACATTACGGAATCCATCCTGGACATGGAGCTTTGGACCAGCTTTACACCCTCTTTAGGGTGCTGGAGGGTTCGCGGGAGTTTGCTCATCCAGTCCATTTGTGTTTTTGGTGGATCTGGAGAAGGCATTCGACCGTGAGGTGTCCTGTGGAGGGTGCTCTGGGAGTATGGGGTCCAGGCAGCCTTACTGAGGGTTGTCAGGTCTCTGTATGAGCAGGAACTTTGTTCGCATCCCCGGCATGTGGGTTCAGTCAATCAGAATTATTTGGTGTCACTCAATTCAGCTAATCATTAATTACTGCAGGTGTAGCTGCAAAACTAGCAGGGCAGAAGCTCACAGGGACAAGGTTGAAATGCCTGCTTCAGAGTATCTGTCTGAAGCAGGCTCCTCATGGAAGTGGAGGACTCAGACCTTCTCAGAATAAATCTTGAAAAAAACAGAATTGTTTTGGATTCACGTGTGTTTCTGTTAGTTTATTTTAAGACTTTAATTTGAGAGTATTTTATTTAATATATGGCTGAAAATGAATATGGGTTTTTATTTTACTGTTAATGTTACCATATTACTGTAGTCTCAGTCTAAAGAGTGTAAAACTCATTTTATATATTTAATTTTAAATTAATTATAAGTTCTCCATTGTGAGAAAAATGCCACAAGAACATGTTAAAAACACAATTTTCCTTGGAGTGGGTCTTTAATGGTTAGTGACTTCAATGAAATTTCATATATGCAATTCTCATAGTCTCATATTTTCAGAGATGTAAAACCTTGAGCTTGGAACATTGGATTCATTGTTCTCCTCTTTAAAATTTCTATTTAAAAAAAAAGTCAACTTTCTGGGGCTTTTAGCATGGCCTCAGCACATGGGCAGACACGCAAATTGATAAGATAAGGTGATTTTCTCTTTGTATTCGAAACCCTCATAAACTCATAATGAAAAGCAAATGCAGTCATTTCTGAAAAAAGGGTGCCTTGCGTAATAAAAAACATAGTTCACTTTTATAATGACTTCTGATTTTCTGTGATTGTTTGTTTCTCACATGATGTGATTAAAATGTTACAATATAGTCAAGTTCATTCATAAGAAATTCCCAACAGCATGTGCCCACATTCATTTTTCTTTGAAATTCAAGATGACAATGGCTCTCAGGCCCACTTGCTACTCTTGTCTTCAATTGTACCTGAATGCTCACTTATCATGCCATCTTATCTTCATAGGCATTTAAAAGAATAAGGGCAAAAAAATAACACCCTCAGCAGAGAGGAAGCAACATTTTTATCCTAAAGAAGGATGCAGGCTAGTTAAGTGCCATTATTGCAAGACATGGGCCTCAGACTGGGAGAGAGGATTATGCCAGTGTTGCTTTAATTGAATACATTTACTATATTATATTTAAATAAAGTTTTATTAGGGAAAAGCATTTTAAATCTTTTTATTCTGTATACTTGGGAAAAACATTTATATGAAATATAATTCTTCATTTGTTTAATGAAAGAAGCAAACATTGTTTTAAACAATACTATAAGCTGATTGATCCATATGTCTTATGGGTCCTTCATGTGTTGGGTTAATTCTGGGCTTTGAATAGACAATAAAAGCTTGATTTACTTGCATTCAGATCTTGACACACTAAACAAAAATAGAGTTATCACTGTGTAAATAAGAAATGCAATATTCAGGTCTAAACCCTTTTTTTTACCCCCTGATCATACACCCTGATCCCTATAAAAGACAACCGATAGAGACAAAGTTGTTGCACTTCTTGTCTTTTCTTATCAATATAGGCAGGGCTGAAAGTAAGCCGGTACAGTCCCACGGTCCGGTACTGTGTACCAGTAAAAGATCTGGCAGGTATGCAGTACTGGCTGGAAGATCAGCTGTGTCTGATCTTTGCTGCTTTAACACACATTCTAAAGCAGCAGTGGGCTGAAATTGCTGCTAAATGTTGCTAAAACTGTGAACCAGACAGTACTTTATCTAATAGTTTTAGTGTCTGTGTGATTTTTAGTGTCTTATCATCACTACAAAATATGTTTTACATATATTTCAATAGATTAATGACCCCTCTTTTCTCACGTTATCCGCTAATTCTGTCGCTACCCTAAACAAACATGCATGTCTTACAGGGTATTTTTGATTTGTAGTAGTCTGGACGCTCAGTTAATCATACTGGATACATTTGATTTGTTGTCTGGGGATGCTCAATTCATTCACATTCAAGTAGGCATATTTCTGTGCGCGTTGGAATTAGCAATGAGACAAGAAAAACTATAAATGATTCGAACAGTTTTCATACAGATTCATACAACACTTTTGTGATTGGTAATTCAAGATAAAACCTAACCCAATAGTAGAAGAGGAACAGAAACAAAAAAAAATCCTATTTGAAAAAGTCATTTAAAAAGAACAATGCTGGGAAAATGGCTCAAGAGGAAGATTGTGAGGATGAAGAGGCACAAGCTAAAATTAGTATCGAAGAAGAAAAATAGAAATGAGATACATAAAATCGATCCAGGACATCTTTAGCCAAAAATTATATCTGGATGACTCAGAAGTTTTCCAGAATCCTTCTTTTTCGTGCAAGATAATCAAGTTAAAATTAAATATGTATACAAACAAACAAGTAAGAATGAATGTCAAATCCCTTCACATATTAGTTTAAAAAAGTTCATGCCACTATTGTTTTTCCACATCAAAATAAAATAAAAGGGACATTGTAAGAACATTCTACCTCATTTGTAATGATTTTGTTAGCACTAAAAAAGTTCATTAAAGTGTTCACAGAAACATCGAGGGATTGAAAATAACAGTAATCTTGCTGATTGCTAAGCACACATGAACAATAGTGTCAATTTAAGAATGGAGAAAAATACACATCAAAGCTTTGTGCTGTACCACAAGGATTTAAAGATGTGTGTATGTGCGTATGCATGCATGTGTATAGTGCATGGTAGTAGAATTTTTCTTTTACAAGAGGGATTGTGATTCAAGCTTTCTGGTACACTTCCCTTCTGGCCTCTTCTAAAGAACTTTGATGAGGACCTACAAGAAAAGACCCTTATTGCCAGCACTCACTTTGTCAATAGAATTGCTTTGGATTGTTCATCCTAGTTTCATCGTCTCCTGTGCCAGTCATGCAGGCAGACTTTCATCTATCTTTTCTATCTTTTGCTGTTGCATGCAACTCACAGGGCCACCACCTCTGGCTTCTAGAAGAAGTGATTTATCAACAAAAGTTGTCTTGATGGCGCTTAGTGTTCACTCTCACTGACACACACAGAATAAGATGATGGTTTCTGATAAGAATGTCCATTTATATCACTTTTTGCTTGCTTTCGCTTCCCAGGAGCTTGACTTCCTTGTGATCTTCCTTGGTAGTTTTGATATGGAAACATTTACATTTATCTGCAGTAGGCCAACTTATTACTGACCTTTTTTTTTTTTTTTTTTTTTTTTTTTTACAAGAACTGTTACTTTAAGTTAGACTGTTACAAGTCACAAATCATTTAACAAAAACGGGATTGTAAAAAAAAAAGGTGTGCTTATTGATTGTCATCTAGTAACAAACATTTAGTTCCCATTGATCATCATAAAAATACATTTCATTATTCTAGAAATAACCAATCATAGGGGATTTTGTGTGTTTGAGAACAAAAATTTAAAATAGTCTTGGGCAGTGTGTCACAACCGGTGAGCTGCGAGCACCCTCTCCATCTTAAAGCATAAATCAATTAATCTGATACAGTTTGTGAACTGTATCAGATTAATATAAATATCCTCAAAACATATATAGATGTTGTAATCTATTTCTATACAAATATGTAAAAATGTGTAAACCATGTAAATTTTATTGAATCGAGTGGATCAAAAGAATCGAAAAAATCCGAATTGAATCAGTCCAGGCTCTGGTTAATTGAATCGAATTGATTCAAGACAGTAACCCAGCCCTAGTCCACCACACTGGTTTTTTAAAAGAAATGTATCTGAATATCTTTTAATAATTTTTATCCTAAAAATTGCTTTATTTTGCACGCTTTCTTTACAAAGGCTGTGAGGTGAAATTCTTTTTCGATTTTTTTGTCTTTAACTTTTACTTTATTTTAAACTTGTATAATTTTGACAGGCTATGTTTTTCTGGAGAGCAAAATATTATATGTTATCTAAGGTTTAAATTGATTTATTCTGGAATAATAATATTCCTCTATTTTTTTTATTCATATTCATATTTAAATAGTGCCTCTGTTTGAAGTTTGGTGCAAATGTTCAGCAGCTGAGCCGCCATCAGTGTGTGTGAATGGGCCTTCGAGGAAGATAGAAAAGCGCAAAACAAGTATACGCCATTTACCATTGAAAAAGTTATGTTTTAAAAGTTTTAAAGTCTTAAAAATTTTGTTTTTGTGTGTTCACTGAATGTTTTCTGTTCGGCCCACAGCCTAAAGTGTTTTTTGTATTTTATTTATTGTATTCCCGATTTCAAGGATTGTTCCGTTCTATCCTTTTATGCCGTCCGTATTTTGAGATGCATTGCTCCGAACTCTGAGATTTTCTGCCAACAATAGCAGACTGTGAAATGGGACCCTGGAACAGGAGATAATTTCCCTTTTAAATGTAAGTAAAACACTTTAAACTGATAAGTTTGTGGTTTTGATCATTAATATAAAGCATTTTAACACTATTTTTTATTTGAAATTTTACAATAGAGTAATAGAGCTGTCAATAGAGCTGTCTTGGCCCATATGCTAGAGCCAGTAATTGTTTTGCCGAGTAGTTAAACTTTTTTCTAATAAAAATGTATTTTAAAAAATGAAGTAATTTTATGTCATTTTAGGGACCAAAAAACTATATATTTAGTTATACACACACACATGCACACACACACATAGGGAGAAAAAGGACAGGGCCTAGTGCACCTAGCCAGCAGAACTGCCACCTTCAGGATTCAGTTCCTGCAGAGATTTTTGACAGACCTAACAGATTTGGTGTGGAGGGAGCTGACCAGCTGCATCTTTTTAGCGCGTGTGAATGGTCTGAGGCTGGATCATGCTCTGTTTTTATTGAACACTAAGCTTTTACATTTATGTGGGCTGCCTCAGTTTTATCGGGGTGTTTTTAAGTTTAATTTGGCACCTTTTTAATGTTGCGAAACGAAAAAAGTCTCCCTCTCTGTTTTGGCTCTTGAAGGAGCCTTTGATCCTTGGGGCACGTTAGGACATTTGTGATGACACCACCCCTGGACTTCAGTTGACCCTTCGCAGGTCTGGAGTTTTGACTCGAGATCAGCTGGTGACTGAAACAGGACCTGATTTGACGGATGCCCCATCTCTGTGTGCTTTACTGAATCTCCAGTCCGCCAGGATGGCACGTCGTCTCCTGGACCGCTGGAAAGACAGGCTGGATGCGAGGGCTGATTACTGCAGTGGGACCACTGCGCCTGTTCGTGGTAGACTCTATCAGGAGGTGTGGTTGAGTCCTGTTCTGGGTGATCTGGCTGGACAGCTGCTTTGTCCCTACAATCCCAACGGCTTGACTCTTCACTGTGCGGACAGGAGGACCTTGTACGTGAAGGTTGTGAAGGTTTTGAACAGGACTAAGCTGCAGAACCACCTTCCTAGGGTGTGGACTGAAAAACTGAATGAAGGAGAGGGGGTAGCGCATTGGAGAGTTCTTTACAAAGCTCCTATATGGAAGAGAACTGAAGACCTCCAGTGGCGGATCTTACATGGTGTTGTTGCTTCAAACTCTTTTATCTCTGTTCTTAACCCTACTGTTTCTGACTGCTGCCCTTTTTGTGATCTGAGGGAGACAATCTTTCATGTTTTTTGTTAGTGTGATAGGTTTTCATGCCTCTTCACTCTTTTAATGTCTGTGTTTGCTCTTTTCAATCAAAATTTCTCAATTTGCTGTTTTATTTATGGATCAGGGTACACAAAGGTGGACAAAGAGAAGTGGCAACTGCTTAACTTTTTTGTTGGAGAAACCAAACTTACAGTTCACATAAGCAGGAAGCACAAAAAATAGCAGGCGAACCTTTTGCTGATGTAGTTTCAGTATGGCGCTATAATTCTACTTTTTTAGACTTTCAAATCGTTTGTCCTGCTTTAAAAAATTGTGGCTCTTTAAGAATGCTCTTCCTCTGTGTCTAATGGTGAACTATGTCTTGCTGTTATTCTATGTAACCGACTTTCTTCTAGTTATCTGTGATCCCTGATTAAACTGATGTTTTAAAAATAATTTAAAAAACTATTTCCTCTGCTTCTTCTTCGTTTTTCTATGTTTTTCAGTTGTCCATATCCCCTGCATACGTCATCTGATTTCTACCATCCAAGTTTTAAAAATGTTCAGCTTCTTGAGGACATTGTTGCTGTCTTTTGAAATATCTTCTTCAACTTATGTTTTTTTTTGCAATTGAACAAAACCGCAGCAATTTTTGCTATTGAATCGAATGGAAAAGACTTTTCTGCAAGTCCAAATTTTATGCTATCCTAACTTCCATATACTTTCTTCTATTCAGAAAATTTAAAGTATTTGTTCTACTATTTGTGGACTTTTCAGCAGTTTTGGAAAAAAATTGCAAATATTTATAGTTTTGAAGAAAAATTGAAGTTGTTTGAATTTAAAAATATATTGGAAGTCAATGGGGAGTCCGCTTTACTTCATTTAAAAAAAAAATCTATCTACTCCTACAGTTTTTGAGCTAGAGACACAATTCAAACTTTAAAATATAATGGAGGGATTGGGGGCTAGACAAGTATTTCTTTTCTTTAGGGTCTGTCAAACAGTTTTTGATCGACAGCTGTTTAAAATGAGCAGATGACATAATCGTTTTGAGTGTAGACAGAGGATTTTTTAGGAAAAACCTTTTCTGAAAAAACAAACTGCTGTAACTCAGCCACTGTTTGTCACAGAGTCACAATTTTTCCAGCGAAACGCAGGACAATCCCTCTGGATTGGTAAAATTTGACCCTCAAATCTGTGGGGCAAATGCTTTCCCCCCTGCAGTCCCAGTAGTCTGACAAAAATATCACTTCTTTCTCATATACCTCTCCATATTAAATCCTCTGGCTGCATCTCAGACCAAACCATGTTTTTAACTTGCAATTGTAAGAACATGCTTGAACCTCCAGACATGAAACTAGCACACATTATAGCCCCAAGCCTTGTGGTTGGCTAAAGGGTTCAACATTTTTGATAAGTGAAAGAGTTCTGAAGATATAAACATTTGTTTGGACATAGGATAACATGGGGTTTTCAACTCAGCAGAGAACATACTTTTTTCACACATTTCAGATAAAATTCACATAAAGAATTTAAACTTGACACAAATAAAATTTATATATCTGGAATCCTCTACTTGTAAGCTTTTTAAAAGTGAAATTATTATTTTGATCTAACCTTTAGTCTACACACAGCATCGATTTGTGTGAGGTAAAGTCCATCAAGCTGAGATCTTACCCTATCTCATCTTGAAGATTAAAGGTGCAGCTGCAGGTGCCATTGTTTGTAAACATGGACCTCTAAGATCCTTTGATGTCTTCCTGATTCATCTAACACTCACAATGAAATAGTCTCATAGATTAATTCTCATTTGCACATATTCATCATTTAAACACGATTTTAGATACATTTTTGCATTTCTTCCAACATTTCAAACTTAACTATTAGTGGTCTACCTCCAGAAATGACATGGCTTCGCTTTTTCAGAGTTTGTATGCTTATTCAGAGCTTCCCTCCACATTGATAGTCTTTCTGATTACAAAGCGGCTTCTGAACAGCTGTGGTTCATATTACAATGCAGTCTTTGGGATAAGGGGTTTGATGCTCTGGCTGCTCATATGGAAATGTCCTTGGGCAGGGCACTTTAAGAACTCATCCTGCCCACTTCCCTAAAGTAAATTATTGGATTGTTCATTATGTGTTATTAGATTAACATGTAGAAGTAAAGAGAATGAAACCAGGGACAAGAAATATAAAGACAAGTTAACTCATATTTTAAGGACTACCAAGAAAGAGTATTATAGAAAATTACTTGAAGATAATAAAAATAATATTAAAGGCACTTGAAATATTATACATGGTATTCTCAGAAACAAATGAAGGCATATTGACATACCTGAATACTTTCCTCACAGTGACAGTGTTGTGTCTGATAGAGGTGATATGGCTGATAAATTAAATAATTCCTTTGTAAATGTTGGGCCACACATTGAAAAAAGCATCTCCCAACAAAACATAATAAAAAATCATTTGAATCAACTGATAGATAGAAACGGTAACTAGATTTTTCTAAATCCTGTCAACAAAAAATAAATATTGTACACAGTTAAAAAATGGGAAAATAGGTCTTCAATAGATAGTAAAAATATTGATATGAAAGTTGAAAAACAGGTTATTGAAGGGATCATAATATATTTTCAATCTGGCTCTTTTCCAGATTTAATGACAATAGCAAGTTATTCCACTGTACACAAAAATGGGAACAAACATCACTTCACCAACTACAGGCCACTTCCTCAATTCTCAAAGATACTTGAAAAACTTCTTAGCTCAAGAACACATTCATAGCAAAACAAAAAATACTTTCAGATAGCCAATATGGATTAACATGTCAACATAATTGGCAATGATCAAAGCTATCGAAGAAATCAACAATGCTCTGGAGCAAAAACAAATCACAATGGGAATGTTCATTGATATAAAAAAAGCATTTGACACAATTGGTCACAATTTATTATTTCATAAACTGGAAAAATACTGAATTAGAGCCTTTTTATTACAATGACAGGTGGCAATATGTCCAGCTGGGTGGTGTTTGTTCTTCTGAAATACACACAAGTTTTGGTGTTCCGTAAGGGTCAGTTTCAGGCCCTAAACTGTTCATATTGTTTATTAATGACCTTTGTTTTGTATCTCAAGCGATGAAGATGGTTTTGTTTGCCGATGACACAAATATCTTTTGTTCTGATGAAAATTTGTATGAGTTGTTAGCTTTAGTTACTAAAGAAATGAAAAACATTAAAGCGTGGTTTGATAGATCTGGCTTTAAATCTAGATCAAACAAAAACTATGGTATTTGGAAATACCAATAAGGAAATGAGTCAATTAGAAATTAAGGGAGTCCAAATCAATTTGGTTCATAAAAATAATTCTTGAGAGTTAAAATTGATGATAAGTTGAGCTAGAAGCCACACATTAAACATAAAAAAAAATATCCAGAAGTATTGCAATTTTAAACAATGCAAAACATTTGTGAATTTACAAATCACTTCATATGTTGTACTGTTCAATAATTTTGCCATATTTTAGTTATTGTGCGGAGATCTGGGGCAATAATTATGGAACATAAATAAAACACTTTTTCTTCTTCAAAAAAGGGCCATACGAGTCAAACATATAGCTGGTTATTATGATCTACTCACCTACTTTTTACCCATTTAAAGTTATTATAATTCGGTAAATTGTTTAGCTACACAAATCATGTATAGAACCCATAACAAATATGCCCATAATAACATACAAAAACTGTTTAGGAACAGAGATGGGGGGGCATTCCATAAGAGGGCATTTTAGATTTGAAATAAATAAAACATGTACCAGAAGAAAACAATCCTGTATTTCATTTTGTGGGGCAAGACCATGGAACAGTATAGCTGAAAAAATAAAAAACAAGTCTAACAATAAGAGAATATAAACTTCAATATAGAGCAAAAATCTTTAATGACTATAAATGCATTAATAAAAGACCAAAAAAGGTGTATGTACAAATATATGTACATATATGTAAGTGTGCATGTATGTGCGCGTATGTAGTGTATTTGTACATATGGCCCTGTTGTGTGTGTGTGTGTGTGTGTGTATGTATATATTTCTTCTCTTGCTTATGTTGTTTTGTTTTTCTGCCTCCGTTGTACTAAAAAGTGAGCTGGAGGGAAGCAGTAAATTTAATTTAATTTAGTAAAGAGGGTGGGATTATATACGTTTTCTTTTACCTTCTTCCCACCCCTTTTTGAACATTATTTTTGTTGTACTTTACTTGGCTGTTCTTTTGTTGTTTGTAATGACTGCTTCTGCTTCTGATGTTTAAACTAAACTTAATTAATTAATTCATTTATATCAGCTGTCAATAAGCACTATGAGCATACCGTATATCTTACAATAGTAGCCGAGGCGTTTATTTAAAAAAAATGTCGGCTGACCCGGCATGAATTAGAGACCAGTGTCCATTGGAGACCAGCGTTTATTCCATCACAGACAGAATGATGATGGTTAATGGGTTCATTTTGTGTTGAAATTCAGTCTCAAAATGCAGAAAACAAAAGATGACCATTTCCAGATTTATTGAAATGGTCTGATTAGCGCTGGCTGTGAATGTCAATCTCCGGTATCAACAATCCCCTTCGCTTTCATGCCGATCATTTTCCTGGAGACTTTTCCTTTGCTCAGTAATCCATGTTCAATACAGTTCCTCTAATTTGTTGCTGCTTTCTCTGCTCACCAGGAAACCAGGCTTGTTCCTTTTCTTTCTTTCTGCAGCCTCTCTGCTGTTTAGGATTCACCCCAGAATTGATATATGGAGCTAGCAGCTAATGTTTTTAGCATGTTAGCTACACGGAGCTAGCAGCTAATGTTTTTAGCATGTTAGCTACA
>BSAI01000038.1:5048192-5184321 GCA_036245035.1 Adrianichthys oophorus | reverse complement strand
TTAGCTACACGGAGCTAGCAGCTAATGTTTTTAGCATGTTAGCTACACGGAGCTATGTGTGCGTTTATCTCATTTACTATGCCTGAAAGACATGGATGATGTTAGGAGATCAGGTTGATGTATGTTGAAAAGCTCTACAAAAACATCAGTGATCATGCCTCAATGTTTGGGTACATGAAAACATTTAGAATCTCCTACAAGCTACCGAAAGCTTCTCTCCACTGTGTCTGAATGGCTGCTTCCGCAGTGCTTGGTGCAGTTGTTTGATAGAAGCAGAAAAAAAGCAGAATTTTGTTTTTCTCGTAGTTGTGCATGGGAGACTTAATGATAAAATAATAATAAAATCTTATGACTCTAAGTTGAAACTTCCTGGACTCACCTCGCTCGTGGATTCTGTTCCGGGGAAGAAACACCGCAGTGACAGCTCGTTAGCTGTGACCCAAAGTCCAGATTACAGCAGAAGTCAGCGTTCAGCCACATATCTGCTCATTTTATCAACAAAACTCTCTCTACTGAGAACTCCGGGATAATATTGTGGAACAAAAGGAATCCACCATGTCTAAAGGCGCTCCTTTTCACTGCATAAAATGGCATTGAAGCTTCAGTGAGCCGGCTCCTTGTACACAGCTGATGGCTTTGGGTCACTTCAAATCTCGCGACTAAATCTTGTTGGTTGTGATCTACAAGATTTGGTTGTAACCAATGAGATTTGGTCGCGACTAACAAGAATTTAGTCGTGACCTAGTCAGGTGAAACTAGGTCGAAGGTGTTTGTAGTGCCTGCTGTCTCTCCGCTTTAGTCCAACAGCAGCAGACTGGACGGGCTCTGGAAATCTAGCTGCCCCGAAAGGGATCCAGTGGGGTAAAAAAAGGAATGAAGTTCAGGAGAACTACGAAGTGATTCACTATAAACACCAGGAAATCAGTTTGCTCCTTTTCTTTCTGCAGCCGTCTTTGCTCCTTCACCCATCTGTTTGTACCATTCTCTGATATGTTTAGGATTCATCCCAAAATGTGGTTCAGATTCCTCCCCAGAATGTTCAATGGTATATTCCACCACAAAAGTTTAAACAAAATGGAATGAGCCAAAATGTTGTGATCCATGCTACACTGGCTGAATGCCACAGACACCCAGCCCCCACCCTCTGCCTGCCTCAGTACACAACACAAGCACAGGGGGTGGAGGTAGGGAGGGCGTGTTGGGTCTTAAAGGAGCCCGGTCACTATTAGGGACCGGTGTCTTTTACATCTAACACTTGTTAGACCCGGCTTTTATTGGAGACCAGCGTTTATTAGAGACAGGCCATTATTGGAGGATTTAAGGTAATCATTTAGTGCTATCCAGTGAATCACACGTTATTCAAAAGAGACATATTAAACATAAAACTAAATGTTGTACTCATATTTTTTTCCTGCAAAGTTGTGTACAAAAAATACATTTGTACACAAATTTTTATTTATGAATACAACTTTGTCTTTATGAATACGTTTCTTTCAGATATCTTGCCTCATACAGCGGGACATGAAGCAGTTTTACAGAATCTAAGCAGAACTGTGGAATACACCTGATGTTTTTAATGGACTTTAATTTTCTCAAAAAAAGTCACTCTTCACCTGGTTCAGACTGCAGGTGTCTGACTGAAACCCCTCTTCTCATGGGGGTGTTTTTCAGCACAAAAACAGAAATAACTGATTTGTGATAGAATGAGTTGTGAATGAGTGTGAAGACATCAAAAGCAGAGAACAAAGACTCTGGGGTAAGGAAAATGTCAATAAAAAAAGTATTCATAAGTAAAAAGTTGTATTCATAAAGACAAAATTGTGCATAAATTAATACTTAGTGCATAACTTTGCAGAAATAATATGAATACAAAATTTAGTTTTACGTTAACATGTCTATTTTGAATATGATTTTGAAGACCATGAAGGGCTGTGACGACCCCTCCAACCAGTGTCTCCATTCTGAGAAGGCCTCCTTCATAGCGAGCAGATCACGGTCTACAACATCATAATTGCATTCGGTGTTGGTTAGTTTACATAAGAAGAAAGCACATGGAAACATTTTAGATGGCTGACCATGACTCTGTCACAGTACGGCACCTACCCTGGTACTAGAAGCGCCCACCTTGACAATGAACTGGGCCAAAGGGTCGGGATGGTGGAGGAGGTGATTCTGTGAAGCACTGGAGAAGGGCGTGGAACGCCAAAGTAGCTGCTGGAGTCCAGTGAAGACGTTTGGGGGGACCTTTCAGCAGAGAAGTGAGAGGAGCTGCCATGGTACGGAACCCTCGGATGAAACAGCGATAGAAGTTGGCAAAGCCCAGGAACCTTTGCAGTTCCTTAACCGTGGTGGGTTGAGGCCACTGAAGCACTGCCTCCACTTTACTTTATTCCATGGCGACCCCTTGGGCACTGATGATGCACCCCAGGAAAGAGATGGTTGTTTTTTTAAACTGATTTCTTAATTTTAGCATACAGGTTGTTCTCCATCAGGCATTGGAGTACCTGCTGGACGTGCGATACATGTTCATCAAAGGAGTTAGAATAAACCAGAATGTCATACATGTGTACAATAACATGTTTCTGCAGCAAAAACATAATTAACGAATGCCTGGAAAACGTATGGTGCGTTGCAGAGTCCAAATGGCATGACAAGATACTCATAATGTCTGGCTGTGGTGGAAAAGGCTGTTTTCCACTCATCACCTTCTCGGATGCGGACGAGGTTGTAGACACTGTGGATATCCAGCTTGGTAAAGTAGCGAGCCTGACAGAGTTGCTCTAAGGCTGCGAGGAGTTGGATAGTTGGGCCCTGACAGCATGGAAGCATTTGCTATCTGAAGGGAAAACAACTAGGATCAAACACATAGTTAAATACATAAATATTTGGTAACACATTATAATAGCTACCCGTTGTAGCTAGTTAACGAGTCATTGTTAGTAAACTGTTAGCTGTTATTGAGTCATAAATGACATGTTAAATAACAGTTTACAATTTGTTAAGGATTTATAAATGTACTTTATAGATAGACAGTTGATAACTAACAAGCTTTTAGTTAACTAGTTATAACTGACCTGTTACCTGTATATTAATGATTTCTAACTTCACCTTATTAATTAGTATTGTATCATATATGTTACTAAATTACTTACTAATAACTTGTTAAGAATCAGTTATTATTTTATACATGTTACTGGGACTTAATTATTTAATTTATTAATTGTTAGTAAATGATGAACATTTCCAACTAACCCTCATCCTAATCCTATATTAATAAATCCTTAACAAACTTTTAGTTGTTATTTAACAAGCCATTCATGACTCAATAAAAGTTTGACTAAAAAAAAAAAACAACTACTATATACTACTTATAAAGTACTTTAAAAAAAAGTTTTACATTTTGTATTTTTGTTTAACAGATCCAACCAGTCTCCTCGCACAAATCCTGAGGTTATCAATTTTTCTAGTTTCATTTATCTTTGTCATTGACAACTGCTTTTTCCATGCAGAAAAAACAGGTATTCAGTTCAGTTCATGTTTATTGGTTTAGTTTGCCATTTGTATTGTTAACATAATATACAATACAAACAAACAACCAATAAAAAAAAAAAGATTAGGCAGAAGCTTATTTGATGCCTTTCCTTCAGTACCCGACAATGTCTATGCTGTACCTGTTACCTGTGGACATAATAAGCCTATGGAATTATTATTCCATTCCATTATTATTATAATAATTATTGATGTCAAAACTTCTGTCTGCAGGTACAAGGTCACCAGGTAGACCACAAGCCACAATTTTCAGTTAAATGTTTGTCACTGACTCCACCATAACGTGTCTTAGTTATACAAGAAATCACACCCTGTGTATAACATTTAAAAGTATAATGGTGTTTGCAAGTGCTCCATGTTTGTGCTTTAGCCACGAGGTTTGATGGTCTGTAAATGAATACCCTTTCATTTGGCCCACAACACGTCTCCATTAGCTGACATTCCTCCTGGACAGTTGTGAATTTGACCAGAGCTGAGGCTGCTGTCGCTTTCTTCATTTTCAGGGACCGAGCCATCTTCCTTTCAAAATGTTCCTAAAATTGTATTTTAAAAAATAAATAATAAGCATGACTAGAAACAAAACAAAAAAAACAACTAATGATTTTTTTTTGATGCAACCATTTTATTTAAATAAAAGTCAACATAATTTACAGTAAAAACATGGCATGGACTTTCTACCATTATGGAGAGGCGGTGGGCTGGGGTGGGCTTACTCGTGAGCCCCCAGCTTAGCTGCCAAGTGTTGGAGTTCACCCCGAGATAGAGTTGCGTGTGGATGAGAGAATTGCATCCCTTCGCCTTCGGGTGGGGGACAGGTCTCTGACTGTGGTTTAGGCTTATGGGCCGAACAGCAGTTTAGAGTATCCAGCTTTCTTGGTGTCTCTCAATGGGGTACTGGAAAGTGCCCCAAGGGGGAAACCATTGTCCTCCTGGGGGACTTCAATGCCCACATGGGCAACAACAGTAGCACCTGGAGGGGTGTGACTGGTAGGAACGGCTTCCCTGATCTGAACTCGAAGAGTGTTTTCTTGTTGGACTTCTGTGCTTGTCATAGTTTCTCCATAACAAACACTGTTCGAGCACAAAAATGTCCATCAATACACTTGGCATCAGGACACCCTTGGCAGGAGATTTATGATCGACTTTGTAGTCATTTCAGGCGACCTTCAGCTGTTTGTCTTGGACACTCGTGTAAAGAGAGGGGCTGTCCACTGATCACTACCTGGTGGGGAGATGGATTCGTTGGTGGGGAAGGAGGCTGGAAAAACTTGGCAGACCCAAACGAACTGTGAGGTTCAGCTGGGAACGTCTGGCCGAGCTCTCCGTCAGGGAAGTCTTTAACTCCTACATCTGGGAGAGTTTCAAAGAGGTACCGAGGGAGGCTGGTAACATTGAGACTGAATGGACCATGTTCTCCACCTCCATTGTCTCTGCTGCTGTTCGGAGCTGTGGTCACAAGGTCTCTGGTGCCTGTCGTGGCGGCAACCCCCGAACCCAGTGTTCGCTCATCCTGTCCATATGTGTTTTGTGGATTTGGAGAAGGCGTTTGACCGTGTGCCCTATGGTGTGCTGTGGAGGGTGCTTTGGGAGTATGGGGTCCGGGGAGCCTTACTCAGGGCTGTCTGGTCTCCGTATGACCAGAGCAGGAGCTTGGTCCGCATAGCCGGCATTAAGTCAGACCTGTTCCCGGCGCATGTTGGACTCTGGCAGGGCTGCCCTTTGTCACTGTTTCTGTTCATAGTCTCTGTGGACAGAATTTCTAGGCACAGCCAGGGGCTAGAGGGGGTCTGGTTTGGGAACCACAGGATTTTCTCTCTGCTCTTTGCATAGCAACAAACTATTATTAAACCTAAACAAAAAAAAGGCAATCATGAAGAAAATCCCAATAAACAAATACATATGAATGGTGTACCCATAGAAAGAGTTCAGGAAACACATTTTTAGGATTAATATTTTATTTCAAATTATCTTGGAAATCCACAAGATCCTTGTTATACACAAGGTGCCTAAAAATGTCTTAAAAACTTTTCAAGAATAAATAAATGTAAACACTATTTCGACTATAATACGCTTGGCACATTGTATTGCTTATTGATACTTCCTTACCTTACATACTGTAACAAAGTATGGGGAAATAATTAGAAATCCATGTAATATCCATTTTACACACTACAAAAACGAGCAATTAGGATCATACATAAGGTAGGTTATCTGGAGCATACTAATCAGCTTGTCATACAGTTGAAATCATTAAAATTACAGGATCTCATAAATTATCAAACAGCTTAAATATTATATAAAGCATATAATAACTTATGACCATATGTAACGGAGGACGTAAAGTGACGGCCGGGCCGGAGATGACGTCAGACGCGGGAGAAGTGAAAGGAGAGTGGAGACGAACGGTGTGAAAAAGATAGCGAAGACAGAACAAAGCGAGGACAACTTAAAAATACGCAGCCCCTGTGTTATTTTTGTTAGTGAGACAGTGTGAAGCTGACTGACCGTGATTTTGGCAGCGGCAGGGTCTCGGTCTAATTACGTGAGCGGAGCTTGACGATAGCCCGCCAACACGTGAGGTGAGGAGAGCCAGGTCCGGGAGAGCAGAGCCGCAGTTTCAGGCAGTAACTGGAAGGAGGATTTCCCTGCCATGCAGCTAGCATCCCAGTGATTAGCCCTGGTAATTCACCTGCTGTACACCGTTCTACCGGAAAGGAGGTACTGTTTTCTGTTTTTTTAAAAAGAGAAGCGGGAAATTCAGTTCAAGCTCTGGGAGCGGCCAAGGCCCCAACATCACCGTTCTTGAACATTTAAGTTGTCTGGCGAATCAGCCTGGAACACGAACTGGCAAGAAAGGACTGCACGAAACTGACTGTTGCCACTGTCTTGGGCATTTTGACTCCCGGTTAGGGGAGAACTGCCACTAATGTTTTTTTGTTTTGATGTTTGTTGGTCTGAGGAGATCAAAGATTCCACTGGTCTGGAGACTGACAGATGCAGGCAGAGACCTGCTATTCTGCTAGCCGACCAGAGCAAGCTTGATACTTGTACCCCTATAAGAGAGGATTATAACCTTTACACATAGGCTATTTATATTGACAGATAATTCCCAGAAACTAAGACAAATTGGGAAATTTAAACAACCCATAATGCAAACAAAAAGCAGAAAATTCTGCGAGTCGGAATGTGGAGTAAATATATGGAACAATTAGAACACAGACAGTGCAAAAATATATAAATGTTTAAAAAAGCTCTAAATGTATGATATGGGAGAAATACAAGAACTTGGGATGTGTGGATTATGACAGCATGCATTGTATATGTGCAATAGTACACAAAAGACTGCACGGAGTCAAAATGTGAAACTATATATGCAGACATAAACGTTTGGACAAATACAAATACTGCGGTCATTATTCTGTTGAAAGGGAATGTTGTGATGAACTTTAACTGTGATTGATATTATAACAAGTTGCCACCATTGTAATATATATATATAGTTTTTATTTAAGGGGTAGGCTTTAAAAAGCAATGCTTCTGTCTGCTTCCTTTCAAACATGGTTTTAATTAATAATGTGTATGTGCTCATATGTAAAACTAACATGTTTGAATGAAAAAAAAAAAACATAATAAAACCTAAAAACATGAAACTTTCACAAATTGCAGCCCAAACCCTTGTGGTACTCACCACTCACAAGGGTTTAACATTTTTAATTTGTGAAAGAGTTTTCAAGATATGAATATTTATGGAGATAAAATAGATTCAGGGCTGCACGGTGGTGCAGTGGTTAGCGCTCCTCCCTCACAGCAAGAAGGTTCCCGGTTCAAGTCCTGGCTGGGGGACCTTTCTGTGTGGAGTTTGCATGTTCTCCCCGTGAATGCGTGGGTTTTCTCTGGGTACTCCGGCTTCCTCCCACCGTCCAAAAACATGGTTCATAGGTTAATTGGTTACTCTAAATTGTCCCTAGGTGTGAGTGTGCATGGGTGACTGGCAACCAGTCCAGGGGTGTACCCTGCCTTCGCCCATGAGTAAACGGGTTAGGCTCCGGCAACCCCGTGACCCCGAAAGGGATAAAGCGGATTGGAAAATGAATGAAAATAGATTCAGCTGGATTTGTGTGTAATTCTTGACTTGTGTTTAACTTTGGATTGTGTGTGTGTAATTCTTGATTCGTGTGTAACATTAGGTTTGTGCGAGCGTAATTCTTGACTTTTGTGTACCTATGGATTGTGCGTGCGTAATTCTTGATTTGTGTGTAACTTTGAATTGTGCTTACAAAATTCTTGATTTGTGTGTAACACTAGGTTTGTGTGAGCGTAATTCTTAACTTGTGTGTAACTTTAGGTTTGTGTAATTCTTGATTTGTGTGTAACATTAGGTTTGTGTGAGCGTAATTCTTGACTTGTGTGTACCTTTGGATTGTGCGTGCGTAATTCTTGATTTGTGTGTAACTTTGGATTGTGCGTACATAATTCTTGATTTGTGTGTAACACTAGCTTTGTCTGAGTGTAATTCTTGACTTGTGTGTTACTTTGGATTGTGCGTGCGTAATTGTTGATTTGTGTGTAACTTTGGATTGTGCATGTGTAATTCTTGACTTGTGTGTAACTTTAGATTTGTGCATGCGTAATTCTTGACTTGTGTGTAACTTTGGATTGTGCTTGTGTAATTCTTGACTTGTGTGTAACTTTGGATTGTGCCCGTGTAATTCTTGACTTGTGTGTAACTTTGGATTTGTGCGTGTGTAATTCTTGATTTGTGTGTCACATTAGGTTTGTCTGAGCGTAATTCTTGACTTGTGCGTAACTTTGGATTGTGCGTGTGTAATTCTTGATTTGTGTGTAACTTTAGGTTTGTGTGAGCGTTATCCTTGACTTGTGTGTAACTTTGGATTTGTGCGTGCGTAATTGTTGACTTGTGTGTAACTTTAGGTTTGTGTGAGCGTAATTCTTGACTTGTGTGTAACTTTGGATTTGTGCGTGCGTAATTCTTGATTAGTAACTCATACAATACATTTTGTGCACAAGTGAAAAAATGACCAAATTCAAAAATAAAAAATACAATTTACACATGCACAAGTTAAAATTATAACAGCTTGAAACTAACTACATGCACAAATATTTAGTTTCCCACAAGGAATCCTGTATAAAATGAATAAAATAAGGTCGAAAACAGAACCTTGGTTAACGCCACAAGATTTTTTTTTTCATTATAGAAGTCTAATGAAACTACAGTAATCTTGAAAGTTTTACCACTGAGATATGAGACAAACCAATCTAAAACAGACCAAGACAGACCATAATCATCTTGAAGATGTTCAATCATAATGTATCAAATGCAAGTCCAGTGGCACCAAGACAGTGAAGTGTCCAGAAGCTGCTACTATGAGCACATCATTAGAGACCTTTAATTAAGCTGTTTCTGTAGAATGATTCTTCTTTTTTTTATATGAGCTGAGAGCCTCTTGCATTAGACAGATTTTACTCTTACAATCGGGGGTTATAAATCATAGGGAACACAAAATGTATGTTGGTATAATCCCCTTTTGTAATTTAAACGAAACTTTATTAATATTAATTTTGTTTGTGTTATTTTTGTTGGACCGGACGGAAAAGGAAAGGGGGAAAAGGAGAGAGTTGAGGGAGGGGTGGATTATAGAAGTTAGAGGATGACTACTGGGAAGGGAGGGAAGAGTAAATCTACAGGCAACAAAATGCTGGAGCTCATACCCATTACAATAGTGAGTGTTGGTCTAAAATGGGCGTGGCCTGTCCACACACTCAGCTGTTACAAACATACCTGCCGGCTCCAAGAGTGTTCACAAACTTGTCCACATCCAGTTCACACACACTTGTGCATACCAACCAACACATGCAAAACATTACATTTTATCACGCACACTATTTGAAGGTGCAAAGGTGAGCCGACGCCTGTGCTCAGGTGAATGTTATGTTAAGCTGAAGTGGATGAAGGAATGCAAAAAAAAAAAGGAGGGAGAACTCCCAGCCATTCCCACACCAAGACCCCCGCCGAGGCAGCAGCGCTGACCAGGACCCACCCCCGCACCCATACTGTGGGGTCAACGGAGGAGATCCACCCGCCAGGCAGCCCGGCCAAGCACCCAGACCAGGGCCCGCAGGACCACCACACGGGCCCCCAACACCCGAGCGCAGTGAGGTACGGAAGCGCCCAGCCCAGTCAGGAGAGCAGACCTCCCACCGCGCCAGGCGGCCCAGCGCGGGGCCCCACCCCCGAGAACCCCACCACCCCAGACAAGCCGCCCACCACCACCCAGGAGTTCTGAGCATCCCCCCACCCCAACCCTGGGTACGAGCCAGGGCCCCCCATGGGAGACCCACTCCAAAGCTCCAGGCAGCTGCGGAGATCCAGGAGAGAGCACGGCGGGGGTTATCTACCCCCACCTAGAGGAGGGATGACCAAGAGAAGTGGGGGTCCCCGAAGGTGTACATAGCCTGACCAGGCTCTCCTATGTTGTGACTTAGAAGAGGCCCGGCACCCGAGGGTAAGGACCAGAACCCGCACCACAAGGACACAGACACCCTCCAGGTTCAGGTGGAATATGATCCCCCGCTCAAGGACTTGCCAGAGGACTAAGGGATCCCTCTCCCTGCGTGGGGAGGGGGCCGCCGGGCTCAGGAGGCCGACACCCAGGAGACAAGGCCGCCGCTGCTGAAGGTCCTGTTCCCTCCACCGGGGATGGGGTAGGGGACAGAAGATCAGTAGTCCCACCTTCCTTGTGTAATGTTTTTGTGTGTGTGTTGAGGTGTGTTTCTTGTGGTTGAAGGGTGTGTGTAATAAAGGGTGCAGTTAAAATTGGCGAGCAGGGCACTGAGGACATCTCCTGATTGCTTACAGGGATGTCCAATCACCCTCTCACCAAGGAGCACTAAATGTCTACGGTGCAGTTAAAATTGGAGGGTAGAGCACTGAGAGGACATCTCCTGCTTGCTGGCAGTGATGTCCTAGCACCCCCAACAAGTGTCCTATGTGTCTATGGTGCATTTAAACCCAAGATAAGGGGGCGAAACTGTGCGGAGACCATGGGAGGGGGCACCATTGCCAAGTGGCTCGGCCCCTTGAGGTATTCGGCAAGCACGTCCCCCCTTCCAACCTAATAAGTGGTCAAATGCGGAAGGAGGGGAGGTTGGGGACAGCTTCCAAACTGACCCCTGATGGTGAAACAACCCTCCCCCCCAGCATCTGGCCCAAGTCTCCCAGGGCAGAGGCCCCACCGCCCGAAAGCCGACCCCCCAGGCCCCACACCCCCCACCCCACACAAATTGAGAGGAGCCCAGAGGGGCCAGCCTCCAGGGCAAGCCCCAGCCCCCCCCCCCCTCAAGCACCGCCCCTGTTGCTACCTGGTCAGGTACCAGTGGGCCTGAGGAAGCCCCTAGGGTCCCATACTGGGGGGTGGACCCCCCCCCCCCTTACCCATAGACATCCCCTCCCCCTGGCCCGCTCCCCCCAGACCCCGCCATGGTAGGCTTTTCCTGGAGCAAATGCAGAGGCTGGGTAGAGAGGGTAGAATGATTCTTCTTAAAACCTGACTCAAAAATATCTGAGATATTATTTTGTTCCAGATACAAATGTAGATGTTCCGCAGTTACCTTCTCCAAAATTTTAGAGACAAAAGGAAGCTTTGAGATGGGTCTAAAATGTTTTGGATCAGAGTGATCAAGGTCAGGCTTTTTTAAGGTGGGAGTGATAAGGGCATTCTTTAAAAAAGAAGGCACAGATACTGACTTCAATGAGAGGCAAGAAGATAATCTGACATGAAATCTGTCTGAACAAAGCTATAACCTTTAGGACTTATGTTTTACGCTCTTTTTGATTCAAAGCAGGATTGAAATGCACACATAAAAAGTGTAAGGCAGTCATTTATCCCAGAAACTGTGCAGTTGTTTTTTTTTAAAAGCCCAAACTGTCATTCTTATAATTCTAACTGGTGTTTTATCTGCTCAGAGAGGAACTGATGCACGTAATTGCTTTCAACAATGCAGATTGTTGTCTAGTAGTCTAGTAGTTGTCTATTGTAGTCATTCTTCCCAGACTTGTCAGATCATGGTGTTCTGTGGCTCCGGGGTAGCCCACATGTAACAGCTAAGACATTAAGGAGAGCTGCTGTAATCTGATCATAGAATATCTGATGATGTTATATAGAATCATACATTACAACTGCAATACAGCAAGTTAAACACTTCAGACACTGAACAACAGTTAACTCTGATTAAATCCTGACAGAAAATCAGTTGCTATCTGTAAAACCTTTACACAACAAAGCAACAAATTGCCTTTGAATTGTGCATTGTAGGTAAAATCCCAGCTTGAGGGAAGTTCTTTCATTCTCAGGTAAAAGAATTATAAAAATGTGACATTGCAGACTGGCATGGGCTGATTAATGAGTGTAGTCCCACACAAGTAGGTTGAAAGATTTTGCCTTTTACACAGCAGAGTGAAGAAAAGCCCTCATGTGTATCCTGTCATCAAAAACAGTGGTCCCCAACCACCGGATCAATTGCCAATGGACTGCAGAAGAAATAATACATTTACATGTGTACATTTTGTTTTGAATCCCAATAATCTTTTATTTTGAAAAAAAATATTTTGAAAAATAACCGGATTCTCTCAGCTATACCCTGAGCTGTAAAGTTTGGTCAGGGGAGCAAAATGATTATATCTGAATGATTTTTTTATTCTGAAAAATCTTTTGATTTTGAAAATCAACCGTATTCTCTTGATTACCGCTAAAAGCAGTCCAGGGGCACGGAATGGACTCACACGTCCACAGCACAGAGCTGCATTTCCAGTATAAAATAAAACAGCTCTTTTTTTCCGATTTTGGATAACTGTATGTATCACCTTAGCAAATCTCTGTGTACTATTCCTGGTATTGTCTGATTTTAATTATTTCTTACATGGCCGATGTTGTATGCATGTTTTTACATGCAACCGGATTAAATAGTGATGGAAATTCACGTTGGCCACACGTAATACGTGCAGCAAAGATGCACATTGCTGCTTTGCCCGCAGTACAAGTGCGTCCAAGGCTGGATTTTGTTGTTGGCCTCACATATTTATAGTTATGCTTAAGTCCCATTAGCTGTCACACACCTAGGTGTGTGAAATGTGTTCTCTCTATTTAATCCATCCCTAGCAGACAGGGGAGCTGCAGACATCCAAAAAGGCAAAGTTTGCCTTCCTGAAACACCAAAAGTGATTGAAGCTGACAGTTGATCCTCTAATATTCACTTAAAAATGTACTTTAATGCCCTTCTCTAAATATAAAATGATTTGCTGTACCTTGTGACTTTAGACTCTTCTGTTCCACTTCTGTAGATATTACAAATAAAGTAACTTAAAAGTAATATGGGAGTCATTTCTTGAAGCCACTTTTATCACCGGTGAGACGTTTCAAGAATAAAGATTTTAAGTCCAGATGCCATGATTCAACTTCAAGTAAAACTTTACCTGGATAAATGAGAATTTTCAAAGACATGAGTCATATGATGCATTACAGTTCTGTGACCGCGTTCTTTAAAGGTAAGGGATCACTTTTAAAAAACAATAACAAGTAATCTATAACATTACATTTCTGAAGTCCCTTGTGTTGTGGGTAAGCAGAATAGTAGTAGTAGGCTTTAAGAGTTCAGGGGAAACTATATTGATGTAATACATTTTAACACGTGAGAATAAAAAGTGGAGCTGAATTGGAATTGACCTGTGTATGAGTCGTCCTGTTCTCACCAGTGTTCACCAAATTGCAGAAGCAGAAGTTAATGGGGCTGAGGATGAGGATTTTACTTTCATAAAATAAATGGATTCAGAACACTGTATAGTGGGTTTAAAAGCTGCAGTTAAACCAAAAGGACTGTTTTCAAATTGGATTCAGGTGCAGGTGTCAGAGCAATACCAAACAGCTTGTTTTCCAGGAAGACACCTGGTGCTGTGTGGGCTGGATCAGTAAAAACTGAAAACTCAGGAATGCTTCAAAGGTGAGCTGCTTAAAATGGAACAAAACATAACGGGACATCTATATAGTGGAGGATCTGTCAAAACCGTTACTAGGTATTCCTGCAATCAAAGCATTGACCATAATAAAACAGGTTAATGAGACTGAGACTGAGGCTTTATGAGATAAGTTCATGAGGCTTCGAGAGAGGACTTTAAAGCATTATACCCCACAGTTTCCTCAGGTTTAGGTCACCTAAAAGAAGATGTTGGAGGACTCTCAAGGAGTGTTATGTCATGCTGATGACCATGTGATGCATGGCCAGAACATGCAGCAGCACAGTGTCAGACTGCATCAGATCCTGAGAAGACAGAAAAAGGTTAGACTAATGGTAAATGAGAGGTGCGAGTATGTTTGTTGGTCATTGTATTTCTGCAAATGGTGTAACGCCTGATCCGGACAAAATCGTTGCCATCATGTAAATTCTTGATTGCAAGAATTGTTTGGTTTTTTTAATACCGAATATTATACCATTTTACGTGGGGTGCCCAAAGTTTTGATCCCCACTGTATCTAGGCAGATAATTCCCCACCTTGGGTCATACATACATACATCAAAGATTTGCTGAGTGAGAAAAAGGAATGGTCAAGGAGTACACCAATATTCAATTTTGTCCATGTGCCAGGAAAAAGTTTGATAACTGCAGATATGGGCACAATATAAGGCACAATCTCACAAAGAAATAGAAAGAAAAAGAGGTATAGTGTCAGGACTTAGCCATCCAACTCCACATCTGACCACCAGAGGGAGCCCTCTCCTGAATATTAACTCTCTCCACACTCTCCCCCACGTAACTCCAGCTGTTTTCCATCTCCTCATCAACTCCACTCCTTATAAACCCCATCTGGACTTTTGCTCATTGTGAAATATTGTTTTTACCTGCATACAATTCCGAGCGTTATTTTCTATGCTGTGTAGTGGTTTTGACCTTAGCCTGTTTACGCGTTTTCCTGTCTTGCTCCTTGTCCTTGACTCCTGCCTGGCCTTGACCTTGATTTTTGTCTTTGCCCTTATCTTATTAAACATTCTGCCTGCATATGGATCTGAACACCTTCGCCTCTTCCTTACATGTAGGTTGAGGCGTTTGTGAACACAGTCACCCAGAGCCTATCTGTGACAGAGAAGAGACTTAGGGAGATCCAAGAGAGACAAAAAGCTCACCCTGTGTGTGCCTAACTTATTCATTTCTGCAAGACAGGATGGCCAGAAAAACAATCCCTTTTATCAGAGCTAACCATGTGCAGCTGTCAAGATTCAGCCCTCCAGCCCCATCTCCGATCACCAGTGGGAGCCCTCTCCTGAATATTGATTCCCCACATCTCTACCAGCTGTGTCCTAACTACTTATCAGCCTCATCATAGTTATATGCCTGGCCTAGACTTTGCTTCTTGCGAAGAATTGTTTGTCCTGACAATTCTAAGCACTCTTTTCTGCAAGCTTTTTGGCATCGTCCTGGTCCTGATCCTCCACCTCTCCCTTCAGCTGCCTGCCTCGAATCCTGCCTACCCTTGACCACCGACTGCTTCAGCCTCTGACAAGCCCATGCCATCTTTGATGCAAGCCTGCCTGACCATGGCCTTTATGACTAACCCCTCATGCTCTAATTGTGATTAAAGACTGCTTATGGATCCGACTGCCTCTGACTCGTTGTTACAACAGCTCATTCATTCATTCATTCATTCATTTTCCAATCCGCTGTATCCCTTTCGGGGTCACGGGGTTGCCGGAGCCTAACCCGGCTACTCATGGGCAAAGGCAGGGTACACCCCTGGACTGGTCGCCAGTCTGTCGCAGGGGCCACAATCACACACCCATGCACACTCACATTCACACCTACGGACAATTTAACCTGTGAAGCATGTTTTTGGACGGTGGGAGGAAGCCGGAGTCCCCGGAGAAAACCCACGCATGCACGGGGAGAGAACATGCAAACTCCACACAGAAAGGTCCCCCAACCAGGAACCTTCTTGCTGTGAGGCAGGAGCGTTAACCACTGTGCCACCGTGCAGCCCTACAACAGCTCAGAAAAGGAAAATCTCTGTATTCCTGAAGAGTTACTCCTGAGAAATCAAAAAAATTGTGATCCCATCCAGCACGAGGCAAGAAATCTTACCACAAATTAACAGGTCATCAATTGTGAAAAGTAGAGCAAGGGCATCACAGGCCAGGGGTCTATGCACATAAACATGGTTATAGAGAAGTGCAACTTATGCCAGAAGCATACAAAATTGCAAAGAGAGCCACTGCTGACCACTGAACAAAGACCATGGAAACGGTTTTTGTTGCTCTGAAGAAAGTATTTCAGTGTCATGGAGTCCCAGAAACTGTAGTGTCAGACAATGGTCCACAATACAGCAGTGACTTAGAAAATTGAAGGATGGATGATTTGAGAGAAGAGAGCCAAAGAGAAACAATGACAGAACAACAATATGCGCCACAGACCACGACTTTTGCGGCCATGTGTGGCTGTGTGAAAATCTGGAAAACCTGGTTACCAGAAGCAAAGAAAGATGGAAGAGGGGTTCAAAAGCACGTGCATCTAGATGTTACATTATTATCATAGATAATAAGCAGATCACAATCAACAGAGCAGATATGCACACTGTAAGCAACCCCACAGACCTTAAGAATGGGGCACTTACTTAAGGGGGGAGGGGTTGTGCAGTGAGACCCTCCAAGTTTTTAAGTCATTATAGTGGTATAGCACTGACATATTTCCACTGTCTGTATTCAAAGGTATGTCATTAGTCACTTTGGTCAGAGCCGTCTCAGTGCTGTGGTGCTGTCTGAAGCCAGACTGGAAAACATCATAGACGTAATTTCTTATTAAGAATTAATTTAACTGATGAAAAACAGTTTTTTTCAATGATCTTCCCCAAAAATTGCAGATTTGATATCAGTCTGTAGTTGCTCATTTGTGTTTTGTCCAAAGTGACCTTTTTAGGAGGGGTTTGGTTCCAGCTGTTTTCAGTGGTTCTGGGAAAACACCAGAAGTTAAAGACAAGTTGACAATCTGGAGCAGGACTGACTCCAGGATTTTTGAAACTTGCTTGAAAAAACTTGTGGGTAGAATGTCCAGGCAGCAGGAGGAGGAGTTCAGTTGACTTTTATTTGTTTATAAATGTTTTTATGGTCTTGGGCCATCACATCTATCTGATAGGATTTTAAGGTATGACGCCTCACGAACCCTGAGGTCCTCTGGGACAGGCCTTTTGGTTATTCCAAAAGTAAGAACTAAAACATACGGCGAGGCCTCTTTTCCATGGACCGCCCATGTGGAACAGCCGCCCAGATAGCCTTAGTGCGGCAGAGGCTGTTCATGGTTTTAAGGGAAGGCTCATTTCCTTTTTAACCTGGCTTTTAGTTAAAATTTAGGAACTTCTTGAAATGTAAATAATTTTACGTTATTTATCTTTTTACTTCTTTAAATTTGTCTTTTTCACTCTTAGTGATTTATATCTCTTTTTTATTACTTATCTATTTATTTATTTACTTATTTAATAATTCACTAATTTATTTTTCCATGAATCTCTTTTTTAACTCTATATTTTTACTTTTATGTTTTTATTTCTTTTGCAGTTTGTTTTAAATCCAGTCATTTTCTCAGAGGGTTCTCCAAATCAGTGATTGTGTCTCCTCAGTAAACAGGGTCGCTACACTGGGAATCTCTTGGATATGGCTTCTTGCTTTGATCAAGGGGGATCCTAAGTTGGCTTCCTCTGTGAACATAAGTGAGGGGTCACTGATGTGGACAGGTCCCTCATTGTTTCCCCACTTAGTATCAAGCCAGATTTTGATTCATATTAATATTTTCTTTTATTATTTTTGGTGCCTAATTTTATGCTCTATTACGTTGTGTGTGAGAATGTGGAGGGGTTGTGTGTGTGTGTGTGTGTGTGATTATTTTTGCCTTGCTGTGTGGCTTTTAAAATTGTTGTTCAACAGTATCAGCTAGCTACCACCGAGCTACCACCGGACAACGACGTCACCAACATGACTCTCTGCTGTTTCAATATTGGTATTTAAGAGAGGCGTTCAACAAGCAACGTGCCTCCTGTCTACCTCCTCATCGATCCAGTGACTGTGCTATAGACTAAAGGGAGATTGTTTCCTCTGTCGCAACCAGAGACTGAAGCCATGCAGGCATGTATCCAGGAGGAGCTACAAAAGGGCTTCATCCAGAAGTCCACATCACCTGCCTCTGCAACATTTTTTTCCGTCAAAAAGAAATATGGCGGTTTTCATCCCTGCATTGACTTATGTTGTCTTAAAGACTGTATAGTTATGTACCGCTGTCCTCTACCCCTGGTCCCACCTCCTCTGGAACAACTGTGTCAGGCCCAATATTTTACCAAGTTGGACCTGCGCAGTGTTTACAATCTCATACGCATTCGTGAGGGTGACGAGTGGAGGACTGTGTTTTCAACCACGTCTGGACATTACAAACATCTGGTCATGCCCTTTGGACTCTGCAATGCCCCTTCTGCATTCCAAGCCTTCATTTACAACATCTTCAGGAATATGCTCCAATGTTTCGCCATCGTCCACATCAATGATATACTGATCTACTCCACTAACTTCGAGGAACACAGCGGCTCATCAACCACAATCTGTATGCCAAGAAGGAGAAGTGCCAGTTTCACAAGACATCCATCTCCTTCCTTGGCTACATGTTAAGTGCACATTGAGTCGCCATGGACCAAGGCAAGGTGGAAGCAGCTCTGCAGTGGCCATAATCCACCACAGTGAAGGAACTACAGTGCTTCCTTGGTTTTGCCAACTTCTATCGCCGCTTCATCCGTGGTTTCAGTTCAGTGGCAGCTCCTCTCACCTCCCTCCTCAAGAGAACACCAAGCGCCTTCAATGGACCTTGGAGGAACCACAGCTTTTCAAGCCTTAGAACAACGTTTCTCCTAGTCACCCAGTCACCCATTCATCGTCATTCGGATTAGTCTGCTCAATTCATTGTGGACTTGGACGCCTTGAACACAGTAGTTGGGGCTGTGCTGAGAGAAGCTATGACGTGGGTGATCGGGAGCTACTCTCCATGAAAGAGGCATTCACAGAGCGGAGACACTGGTTGGAGGGGGCATCTCAGCCATTCTAAGGGTTGACGTACCACAAGAACCTCGAATACATAAAGTATACCAAGAGGTTGAACCCTCGCCAAGCTCAATGGTCTCTGTTTTTCTCCCAGTTCAATTTTCAGATCTCCTATCAACCAGGTTCCAAAAACAGGAAGCCTGGCATGTCTTCCTGCCTGCATGAGATTACAGAGGAAGGTCTGAGTGCTGCAGAGACCATAGTGCCCGCCTCGCTAATCCTGGCTCCTGTACTGTGGGACATAATGACTGAACTGGTTTAATATAACCGCAATGAGCCACCTCCTCCATCCTGTCCTGCTGATCGAGTTTATGTTCCACCTCCTCATTGGCAGCGGGTTATTCACTTGGTGCATGACACGCCGGCAGCAGGACATCCAGGTATGGCAGGCACTGAAGCTCTCATGCAGAACTCTCTTTGGTGGCCCACTATGCAGGCAGATATGGGTCAGTTAGGCACAGCGTGCAACTTGTGCCAGATGGCCAAAAACCCTCATCAGCTCCCAGCTGGTCTTCTGCATCCATTACCCATACCTCAACTTCCATGGTACCACATAGCAATCGACTTCATCACAGACCTGCACCATTCTCGAAAAAACACCACCATTCTGTCTGTGATTGATTGTTTCTCTAAGGCCTGTAGTCTCCTTCCTCTGCCCACCCACCTCTAAAAACCGCTGAACAACTGATCACCCATGTCTTTCATCATTTCAGTGTGTACTGGGAGTTCAGCCAATGTCCTTTCCCAGGACGGGGGAACCCACAGTGTTACCAGTGTGCCCGACTGGTTTCAGCATTGTTAGGAGACGTGGGAGACTGCACACGTACTGCTACCTGGTCAATGGGTTTGGCTGTCCAATCGGGACCTCTGCCTGAGACTGCCATGCTGTAAACTCATTCACAGGTTTATGGGTCCCTTCAATATCATGAAACAAATCACTTCTGTCTTGTTCCTCCTAGAACTGCCCCTAGTGTACCGGATTTCGCCCACCTTCCCCGTCTCCCTATTGAAGACCACTGTTGGACCTCCTGATGGAGAGTCACTGCCAGAGTCCGTCAATGCCAATGCACCCCCTCTGATGGCTTATGATGAGGAGACCTATCTCATTATCGAGAGCCGTGGTGGCCAGCTTTAATATCTGGTGGACTGGGAGAGATATGTCCTAGAAGAACGTTCCTGGGTTATCTCGGACGACATCCTCAACCCCTCCCTAATCTCTGACTTCCATCGAGATTACCTGGACAGACCGGCTCCTCAACCACGAGGCCGACCTCGACATCGTTGGCCTCTCGCTTCTGAAGCCACTCGCGGGTGTGTGTGTGTGTGTGTGTGTGTGTGTGTGTGTGTGTGGGGCTCTGTCAGGATTTAACGATCCAGTTCCACCTCCAACCACCAGAGGCAGCTCTTGCTGGAGTGCTGATCGCATAGGCATCCTCACTACCTACTCCCATCAGGCCTTGCTCGCTGGCCCACTTCCTCACCGGCAGCTTCCCATCATCATCAACATCACCACTCTTTACATATTCTCCCTCAGACCTCTGCTCCATGTGAAGTATTGTCTGCGCTATTTCATTGATTCTATTTTATTTTTGCTAAATTACTCAACACAAAATACTTTAAAAATGAACACAAACAAAATATAGTCAAAGCAAAAGAAGAAGACAACAACCACAAAGAATCCACTGTGTGTGCCTCTTTCGAACAATTTTCTCATGAGAGAAACTATCCAAACACTTTTTTACTCTTTTTTTGTTGTTTTTTTTAGCTTGAAATTTGGGCCTTTTCACTTAGCGGTCGGAGCAGCCGCTTCAAAAGGTAGTGAATGTTTTAAAGTCACATGACCAAGAAAAATGATTTGACATGTGTCAAGAGTAGGTCATAAATGTGATGAACAGAATCTGGTATTTTTCCCCCAAAAAAATGTCCTTCAGAATCAGAAAATTAACAAAACGGAACTAATGTAAATAACTATTTTTTTATCTCGTCTGCAGCCAATTACAAAGTCACCCATGGACCGGAACTGGTCCACAGCCTGGGGGTTGGGACAACTGATTGAAAACAACTCCCATTAATTCCGTCTAAACAGTGAGTCTAAACAGTACATTCTTCAGCCTGACAAGCTTCATGTTTAAGTATGACAGTAAACATGCACCAACCTATTAGCCTGTGTTCCTGCGTTAGCAGCCCATAAGTTTGAAATCGGAATTCATAACCTAACAACCTTGCCAAAGCATACAGCAATTATTATTCTTTGAGAATAAGTCAGCTGACTTCTTCCTTTGTTTTCTCCTTCACCGTTATAGTCTGAGTAAATTCTTTTAAAATAGTCCACATATGTCCCTTGGGTCCTGACTTCTCTCCAGGGAGGGGGATCCCTGAGTTCTCTGGCTCGACAGTGAGCCAAAGATCACATCTGAGCCTGGGGGTGTCTGTGTCCTTATGTTGCTGGTTCTTATCCTTACCCTCAGGTGCTGGGCCTCTTCAAAATTCCAACAGGGCCTCATTTGACTCGTGGGGACCCCCACTTCTCTAGCGCGTCCTCTTCCTGGGTGGGCTCTCTTCTACACCCCCCCACCCCCACCCCCAACTGGCTGGGCGGGTGGTTACCTAGAGTGCGAGGTAGTTCATGCCTGGGGTTGGGATGGAGAATGCTCAGAACTCCTGTGTGGTGGTTGGCTGCTTTTCTGGGGCTGGGGCTGTGTGTGTGTGTGTGGGGGGGCTCTCTCTCGGTGTGAGGCCCTCTGCTGGACTCCCTGGTGCAGCGGGAGGGCTTTTTTACTGGTTGTCTAGAACCTGCACTCTCCATGATCCTGTGCCCCCCCCCTGCTCTGTGGCGTTGGGGCCCCTTCGGTGGTCCTTGTTGGCCCTAGTTTGGGTGGCTGATGTGATTTCCCTTGTGCGGACATCCTCTATCTGCTATACCATGCAGGCGTGGAGGGGGGTCCCTGGCTGCCATTGCTACTTTGGCAGGGGTCTCAGTGTGAGGGTGACTGGGTACTCTCCCTCTTTTTTTACATTAGAACAAAAACACTCACCTGAGCACAAGTGTCAGCTCACTTTTGCACAAATAGTAAGCGTGACAGAATGATAAGCCTTACATGTCTGTGTGTTTGTATACATAAGTATGTGCGTGTGAGGTGTAGTTGGACTGTGTACATGTTGACATGCTTGTACAGTGGCTTGCAAAACTATTCATACCACTTGACTTCTCCACATTTACTCACATTATGACCACAAACATAAATATATTTGAATATGATTTTTTGTGAAAGACCAACACAAAGGGACACATTCTTGTGAAGTGGAAAGAAAATTATACGAAAGTTCACTTTTTTTTTTTTACAAATAAAAACTGAAAAGTGCAGTGTGCAAAAGTATTCAGCCCCTATGAGTCAATACTTTGTGGAACCCCCATTTGCTGCAATTCCGGCTGCAAGTCTCTTGGGGTTTGTCTCTACCAGCTTTGTACATCTACAGACTGAAATCATTGTCCATTCTTCCTGCAAAACAATTCAAGCTGAGTCAGTTTAGATGGAGAGCGTTTGTTTGCAGATCTTGCCACAGATTCTGGATTGGATTTAGGTCTGGACTTTGACTGGACCATTCCAACACATGAATCCATTTCATTTGAAGCCATTCCATTGTAGCTTTGGCTTTATGTTTAGGGTGGTTGTCCTAAGTGATCAACCATCATTCCAGTCCAATGTGTGGAAACACTTTAATGAATTTACAAAGTCATGTGACCATACAGTGTGCTAGAATGTTCTAATAATGTTCCTTTGGATTATTCTGATGTGGAAAAACAACAGTGGAATGAACTTTATCAAACTCAAATGGGAATGGCATAAACCTATATAGCACTTTTCTACCTTCATTGAAGGCCCAAAGCGCTTTACAGTCACTGACCCATTCACACACATTCACACACTGATGGAGGCTCCGCTGCCGAACACTGGCGCCAACCTTCCATCAGAGCCCACGTGGGATTCAGTGTCTTGCCCAAGGACACTTCGACACATGGGCGGGCAAGGCGGGAATTGAACCTGCAATCCTTTACAGGGCCGACTGCCCTTTCCACTGCACCACGGCCGCCCCACTTGATTATCTTGAAAAAACACAAGAATCTGGTAAAATTATCTCTGAGTCACACTGTTGAAATTTTGGATGAAGATGTTCTGATCCATTTTAGATCAGTGAATCAGATTTAATTGGATGATTAAAAATGAACAAATAAGGACTATGTATCAGAAACCAGAAATTACGATTCCAGCATCTGGCCAGCGCTTCAGTCCAGCAGCATTGCAGTGCAATTTTGGCATCAGATGCGGCATGTCTAAAATAAAAAAAAATTTTAAACCTTGCGTAGTTGAACAAATTACGGACTTAGCTTTGGACACATGACGTTTTCAGTGCCTCGACCAGCAGGAAGCAAATAAATGCGATATGGAACCAAGGTTTTTCATTCTGAATTTCTATCCATTTTCGGTTGCCAAAGACTGTCCCAGCTACTGTTGGGTAAAGCTAGTCAGCCTGTTGCAGGGCCCATGGGCCTGGAGCAATTGTGCCCACTACACCGGTTGGGGGGTGGAGCTTGCTTGCTGCACGACCCGCCTAGGCAGCTGGCTGGCCAGCAGACAGTAAACTGCTATGGGATGGGGAGGCAGCCTCATGCCTCCTAAACCTTGTGATTTTTTTCTTATTTTCATTGAGACAATAATAAAAATATCTTTTGGTTTGATTCTTGTTTTTATTTTTCACTTCTAGAACTAATGTGGGACAGAAAGTCATCAAACTGAGTCACAGAAACGCGGAAGGAGCTGCGGAAAGCGGCTCCTTTCTGGAGTGAAGAAAGTATACAGCATGATACTCTCCAAATAACAGTGACACTACTGGCACTGTACTTTGCCATCGATGCACAAGTGCAACATGGCATATTACTAAACAAACATGCAGTACATCTCAATGGGCCATATTCAGAGACACAATGATGAGTAGGGAGCAGGTCCATGAGCTCCAGTGGGGGTGGTAGTCCACAGAGATAGAGCTGTGCAGACTCCCAGCTGTTCTATGCAACATGTTGAACAGTGGGGGGTCGCCCTGTGTTTGTTTAAAACTAGCAGGACCCCCATTAAAGCCCTGACTCCCCTCATTTAGGACTGCCATCATCACACAAAGGACAGCCCTGGGAAGCGGCACGTTGCAAGGGACACCAATTACCGAGGCAGGGACACAGGCCAGCTTGTTCGTGCTCAGGGACATGTCAACTCATTAGACAACCCCCTCCTTCAAACCATTGACCAGAGTGAACAGGGAGGCATCTTAATTGGTGTTGGGCAAACAGATTTTGTCACAAAGTTGCAAAGGAAGCTAAGTAGCTGAATGTTCACATTGTCTAACCCCTGACCTGGGCTTCAGGGGGTATTCAGAGACATCATTATGCTCCATTACTTTGAGTAATCGTCTCTGACTCATCCTCTACAGCAGCGGGGAATCCAGGACAGCAATTAAAAGCAATATTTTGGCAATAAATATGGCGTAAATACAAAGTGAGCTCTTTTCTCTGTGTACAATGATATGATAGTGGCAAGAGGCAAGATTTGGCAAAGACAGTAAAGTAAGGTCATTTCAATAGACCAAGAAACGTTTTTTACAATGGGAGGAGAGGGTTATCTCAGTTCTTTTCCCTAAGCAAAATGCCCTTGCATCTTGACTCAACCTCTTGGAGCCCTAGAAACCTCACAAAATCCCACTCTACCATCTGCGCTCGGATTTACACTGGATTTTGTTGGGTGGGGGTGGGGGGTTCACTTGACATCAGTATTTGGAAAGAGGCCAAGTGAGAATATTTTACTTTGGCAAATAAAACCATATCAGAGCAGCAATAAAAAAATTACAAAACATGAAAACAGTGTTCACATTTTAATAGAAGACTTTATAAAAATAGTGCATTTAAAGGGGATACTTGTTAATGCCTTTTTACCAATTTTAACTTTCCCTTCAGTCATACACGCTGATTTTACAATGGCAATTAATTCCATCAGCGTTGTCATAATCCATATTCTCAGGACTGAGTCCCTATTCGATCACCGCCATGAGTGACAGCGATTTTTCACAACACCAAAAGATAAAAGTACTGAGAGCTCTCGTGTTAGCTGCAAAAAACAAATCTTGTCAATGAAGAAGAAAAACAGGAGATTAATTTAGAAAACTTAGGATGCAAACATGCAGAGACTCTGGAATGTGAATCCATTTCATTTTCCATTTCATTTTAGTAGTCAGAGTTTAATGTACAAAGAAAGCTAAAAACAAAGTGAATGCCACTCTTAAGAGGCTCTTTCAGTTAATTGTGGATCTGGCTACACCTTCAATTAAACATTAAGAGGGCATAACTAATGCACCTTCTTTTTTTAATATTGTTTGGAAAAAAGTGACTAGATTTGCCTCACTGGTAAAATGCTCAAAATACCTAAAAATTACAGCGATCAAACTCTATCACAAAAGGCAGTCTTCCTGAAAGGTGAAGCCAGGGGGTCATTAAGGCAAAAAACATTTATTAAATTGGAATCAGCAATTCAGATTTACTAGTAAAACCAATGTTTACTGAGCTGCTGAAATCTTGGTGTTCAATAACTGGCATACTACCTGGCATTTATACAGAGATGCTGCACAGACGAGGATCTGAAGAATTCCAAGAGCCCAGACTACAGTTTCATTTTAAGATGTCGATTTTAATTTAGGTTTCAATTTTCTTTCTCTTTGCTCTTTTGCAGCAAAAATATGCAAATTTGCTCATGTTTTCATCTCTCTTAGCAAAAGACTGATGGCAAAAATCTGGCAACAGAAGATCAGCACTCTTGTATCTTGGGGAAAAAAAGTGATATATTAACTTTCATGCCGTGTCTGGGTGAATATTTGATTCTGATATGCTGCAGCGTGTCATTAAAAAGGAATAATGGAAAAAAATATATATGGCCTTGCGGAATGCCAGTTTGTAGACAGAACAGCAGAAACTTGGAACATAAGTGGACATTCATTATTCCATATGTCACAACAACAAGACAATAGAAAAGATCTCTGTCCTTTAAAGGGTAACACAACAAGACAGTTAGAGGCTGCCTCCACTCTCACCCCAGATTTGAAAAATTGATAAAATGGGGCGAGACTAGGGCAGGCAGGCTGAGAGAGGGAGGTGTGGTCTTTATTTGTGATTGACAGTGAGGTTAGCTTGAGGTACCGTACTCTGGGTTTTCAACAATGGAGAGTGATACAGAGCAATGTAATGCCAGTTTCACCACAGAACTTTCTGTGGAGGTTGAGGGTTTTTCTCCTCCACCTTCTCCCAAGTCAGGCAAATCTTGGTTCAGCTGAGGGTTTGCATCTGCATCTGAGCATCATAGCTAAAAAATGCTAATGTTTTAAGCAAGGAATTCAGAGTGAAATGTTCTTTGCAAATCCCATCACCAGGGTGGAGTTTGCTGCATTCAATGCCAATTGCACTCAACCACTGTTGTCTAACTTCCAAGTCCACTGGGAAGTTGTGCAAGCCAGTAGATTTTGAGGACTGAAGGCAATACAGCTACGAGCCATGATAAAGCTAACATGATAGTGACCAACAGCGACACATTCAAAGATGGGTCGGGGCTTTTATACTAAAGCTGCAGAGCATGATAACGTAAAACTTCTGAAACTCATACCAGTTGACCAATCACAAAATGCAACTGTACTACTTCGTTTCAACCTCTAGGGGGCAGCACGCAGACATTTTTAGACTACAATTTCAGCAATTAAACAAGTTTATTTTAAATTGTGAAATTGTTGGCAAGGACCAAAACTCAGCACCTTTAAAGACCCATTTAACAGGTAAACAGACAAAAAAAACAGTGATTTTCTCTGTAGTTACCTTTTAAAGGCCACGTATTCATTTGTTTACACTTTCTCTCCCACTGTCTGACAGCCCCTCACAACGCCAAGCTAACATTAGCAAAACAAACAGAAAAACAAAAAAAAAAGAAACGATATTGGAGGTATGCAGCTTTACAGTTTTGAGACAGATGGCAGCTCAGACAAATGAAAGTGTTAAGGGATCAATTTGTCTTCAAGTGGATATATCAGAATTTGGAGTGGAGCAATGTCACTTTGGGAGACGGGGAGACACTCTCACTCGTTAGCTTGCATAATATAATATGCACTAACATAATAGCTAATGTTAGTGTAGCAAAAAAATGGCTATAGTGGAGCTATCCAGCAGCACAGTTTTGAGTCAGATTCCAGCTCAGACGAGGGAAATGAAGATGTTCATGTGTCAATTTATCTTCAAGTGGAGGATTAAGAGTTGGAGCGGAGCATGGAGACACTGGCCCATCCATGGCAGTTGTTGTGTCATAAACCAGAGTTCTTTCAAACCACAGGTTTTTGTCTACTCCTGATCCATCACGATTTGAAAAAAGAAGTAATCAGAAATGCTGGTGTAATATTAAATTATTTTACATATCTCTTCCATCATCAGAAAAATGCTACAAGACCATGCACTAAGCACTAAAAACATATTTTTTTTGGTGTGAGTCTTGAACTTAAGTTTGTTGCCTGAACTTGTTTCTTGCTAACCTTATTGCATAGAGGCAATATGTGTTGATAAATAACTTTAATAATATTTAAAAATATGCATTTTTTGATACACATTTGATTATCAGAGTTAATGGTGGATCTTTTTTGCACTAAAAGCAATCAGGGAAACGACCTGTGGACTTTGTTTCTTAGAAAAAAAGTTTTGCTTCAAATTATGGGGAATCAGTCAGATTTGAGAAGTCTTTCCATTTTATTTACTAAACAAGGAACTATTTGTTGTACTTTTTTCTTTGTATTTACTGAACTGAATTTTCAAAAATACTTTGCTATATCATTTGCCAAACCAGTTAGCCTCTTCATTGAGTTTTAGCATGACACTCCGGGGGCCTTATAACTGAGAGGAAAATAATAAATACGTATGTATCCCAGCTTTCTGGTTAATTACCCCTCCATTCATACACCAAAGAGCTGTACAAGTGTGATTTTCTTCTCCTTTCATAAAATGTAATTATAATTGCAATTTAAAATAATTTTTGTAAAACCATTTATAAACTTGTGTTAATGCATTAACAAATGCATTTACTGAATATTTATTGGACAATTAATAAAATTGTTAAAATTCCTTATTTAAAGAGTGATTTTAAGTGTGGAATACAAAACATTTTGCAATGTATTTTATCTGTTTGTAAAAATAAATGTTGACTTAGAAATCATATTTAATAATCTTTATATGTAATTCACAACATCATTAAAAAGCTTTAACATAAGTTGCATTTCCATCACCTCTGAAATTGCGCAAATGGATTTGTGATAATAAATTTGCTTAATGGAAACACCACAATTTCAAAAAAACTCACATTTATCGACAAAAAGGTCTTTGCGTCTGGAGGAGGTGGTTTTTGGGGCGTATCGAAATGGACACATTTTGCAAAACTGCAATGGAAACACTTTTTGAAAACAAATGCACTTTTTGGATGGAAGTGGCTGCCCTGAGCCCCTCACAGCGGGCGCCACAAGAGGTCCCGCAGCATCACAGCTCTTTGAAAGTTGTTACTCAAACAGAATTGTTGGAGTCACAGCTCCTCTGTAAATCACTAACCAAGATTTCCTCAAAATCTCTTCATCAGTAGCTGCTCCCACCCGGAGGAGTGGTTACGCTTGCAACTCCATGGTCTGCACTGACGTCTCCTTTGACAGATAATGATGAGCGCTAGAGCCGTGACAGAAATCTGAATGGATCTTGTGTTATCAAACAGTAAAAAAATGTCCACCTGCTTACTTGTTGGAATGGTTATTTTTTAATACCGCTGAACAGGCTTCTCTCATGGGTGTGTCTGGCTCATTTACATTTATACACATTATCAATGGTCTAGCTATGATGCATGTGCACCCCAAAACATCATCCAAATGCTCCCTTTTTGTTAATCAACTTAAAACAATACTAGTTCTCATCCATCCCTGTGGTTTTGAATGACTTATTGCGTGAGCTGGTTTATTTGAAATTATGATTTAATTGAAACAGTGTCATTGCAAAATTGTGTTTTTTCACCATTTCTAGAAAGTCGATAAAGTGTAATGTGTAATGGAAACACAGCTATTGACTCTCATCGCACTTCATGATGTTCATTGTACAATGCCAGTGATTTTGAATTAAACAACCATCAGGTCCATTAATGTCTAAATGTGTAGTCTGTTCACGTTCATGCTGTAAAAATCTTTAAAAAATTGGGTGATGATAAATGTAAGTAAAATCAGCTGATGACTTTACCAGCTTCACACAGACTAAGTATTTACTGCAGAAGTTGGTATTTAGGGTGTCTTTTCAGACTAGAAAAAGACTTTGGTTTAGACTGAGACCGGTTTATTTGGTCCAGATTAAGTCCTGATTCTTGTGTTTGGTCTGTATTCAGACTGCCATCAAGAGGACTTTCCTTTTTTGAACTAAAGCTTGTAAACAAAACCATTTATCTCTTCAGTCATTGGCCAGTAACCACAAGGGCGGGGAAAAGCAACTAGAGGCGGAAATCATGGAAGTCCTGCACTTCAGGTAATTTTCCCTCTTTGTGTGAGTGGTTTGCTCCTGCCCCTGTTGGGGGAGTTTAAGTATCTTGGGGTTTTGTTCAAGAGTGATGGAAAATTTAGGCAAAAGATTGCCATTATGTGGTCGAGGTACTGGTATATTGTAGTGAAGAGAGAACTGAGCCAAAAAGCAAAGCTCTCAATTTACCGCTCGATCTACACTCCAATACTCACCTATGGTCAGGATCTCCGGGTCTTGACCGAAAGAACAAGGTCCCAGATACTAGCGGCTGAAATGAGCTTCCTCCGTAGGGTGGCTGGGCGCTCACTTCGAGACAGGATGAGAAGCTCGGTCACCCGGGAGGAGTTCGGAGTAGAGACGCTGCTCCTCCACATCCAGAGGAGCCAGTTGAGGTGACTCTGGTTTGGATGCCTCCTGGACACCTCTCTGGGGAGGTTTTCCAGGCATGTCCCACTGGGCGAAGGCCCCAGGAACGACCCAGGACACGCTGGAGAGACTATGTCTCTCGGCTGGTCTGGGAACGCCTCTGGGTCCCCCCAGAGGAGCTGGAGGAAGTGGCAGAGGAGAGGAAAGTCTGGGCATCTTTGCTTAGACTGCTGCCCCTGCAACCCGATCCCGGATGAACAGAAGAAGATGAATGAATGGATAGATGGAGTTACTTTTGTGTACATTTGTTCTTCCCGGAAGTAAGATGAGTCGATCTCTGAGGCTCCACCTTTCGCTGTCGGTGATGACTGCTTTGTGACGTCAACCTAGAGCCGGCCTCGGCAGTGTGTCTGCGCTTCTCCCACAAAATAAACATCCAAAATTTTGCAAACATAGATGTGTATATTGTGTATCTGCCTTTGGTAGCCTGGACGTTTATTCAAAAAATGTGGCAGCTGGCCCTGTGTTTATTAGAGACCGGCGTTTCTTCCATCACAGTCAGAATGGTGATGGCTAAAGGGTTCATTTCGCGGTGAAATCCGGTCACAAAATACAGACACCCACACCAGATAAACATTTCAGGATTTATTGAAATGATGAGAAAATTGTATTCTGTTCTGATTAGCACTGGCTGCGAACGTTTCTTTTCTCTTCGAAACATGATCAATCTCTGTATCAAAAATCCTCTTCGCTTTCATGTGAATCATTTTCCTGGAGACATGCACACCTTTCCGTCTTTGCTCAATAACCTTTAATATTCAGCTTAAGTAACAAGCTCTTAAACCAAAAATTTTAAAATAATTGAGTCATGCATGAGTTTTTAAATAAATGCAAGAAAGTTCCATTGTTATGTTCTTAAGTTGGCATTACCGGAAAAAAGGGCATCACAACTCAAAAATGTGGCCTTAATAGAATCAAACAGTTTTTTTTCCCATTGGTGGGAAAATTATTATTAATTGTGTCATAGCCCTGTGAGAAAGTACGCCCGGCCCAAAGCATTAATTATGGGCCCTGCATGGCTGAGAGAAAAGGGGACAAAACGCTCAACAAAGGCTCATCTCATATCTCAAGACAATGCAAAGCCAAAAGAATAGGAGAAAGAAAAAGTTAATGAGCTCTGTCACCTGGCATCAGTTGATGCTGGGACAAGAACGTAATGTTTGTGTAAATGTCCAGAAGAGAAGCCATTTTTGTTCGCATTTGTTTACTTGTCTTTCTTTGTGTTTACCCAGTTATCTCTACAAGCCACCAAAAGATGCAAACAATTGCTCTACTTTTTATCTTTGCTGCCAAATAATTGGTCTGTTAGAAATGTATCTAGTGTAGTCATTATTTCAGGATGTTGTTTTCTATTGGCATTCTATCAGACTTCAGCTGCTGTTATATTTAACAAACAATACACATTGTAGAAAGAATGTGAAAAACTTTATAGTTTCTTGAAACTTACAGCATGAAAATATTTATAAAACACATTCGAATTGTTGCAGGTTGAATTCCACAAGTTCTCTTTTTTGTTTTTCAGCTGCATGTATTTGTTCACTTGTGCTTCATTGAGTGACATCCTAGGGAGGACACATTTCTTATCTTCAAAATATCTTTTTCTTGATGTAAATCATCCATCTATTTTAGAAACCTACAAATTCCCATTTCTGATCATGGTAAAGTGAAATTGCAGGCCAGGAGGCAGGCAGGCAAGCAGGGACGCATGCATGACCAGTGGGAAGTCAACTATCCGCTCCCTGCTGGGAGGTCAGTCGCTGTCTCTTTTCCCTATCGGTCTTGGCATGACTGGCGAGTGGGCTGGCCATTAGTGGTTCTGGCTCGCTTATGGGGGTGGGGGGCTCAGGACCGCCTGCCGGTGGCGTGCCTCTCGTCTGTGCGCCGGTGTATGTCTCAGGTGGTCAGGGCTTGGGTTTGGCCAGGAACACCTTGGGGGTGGGGCAGGTCACCTACCCACTTGGAGGTGGTTGCTCCTTGTAGGTGTGGGGGGGCGCTCCCTGCTCTCACTGGAAGCCTTTAATGTGATCAGATACACACAAAAAAACATAATTTTTCAGTTTACTAGCTCATTTCTTTTGCTTGAACACAGTCATGGTGAATGTCTTATTTATTTGTTGGACGCACAATCCCGCATATTCATGTCTGTGTGCACAAAGAGGTGCTGGTCGGAACATTGTATGGTATGAAGTCTTCAATAGACACTATAAATGTGTATACGTATATATAATTTACAAGTAGTTGTGTGTTTGCTGCGTGATGGTGTGTGTGTGTGTGTGCGAACATCAACGCATGTAATGTAACTTTTGTAATACACTCATCATATCCCAGGACCTTGTGTTATTATTCCCCCACCCCCATTCAGTCTTGGTGACTAAAACACAATAAAGTTCAGCTTCTATTACAGAAGGGGTTTATATGAACACACTTGAAGAGTAACAACAACCCCGATTGTAAAAGCAAAACATGTCCATCAAAAGAGGCACTCAGCTGCATACTGTGTGTTTATTTGCTCAACAGGACAAACAAAAAAAGGAGAACATGCAAACTCAGTACAGAAAGGACCCAATCGGGCATCTTAATCAGGGCCTTCTCACTATGAAGCAAGAGTGCGAAACACCACACCATCAATGAAACTTTTTTTGAAAACTAAACCATAAAATGCAGACCTGATATAAAATCAGACTTGGACCTAATCTGACTCCTAAACAATTTAATATTTTACAACCTTGAAGTTGACCAGCTTTGTAACTAAATGTGCATTTTTTAGAGCGTGATTTTGTTGTGAGAGCCTACACTTCTGTTGGTGAACTGTGTTTAATTATTACATTTAAAGAAGCCAGTCATACAATAATGTTGTGATTCCATGAAAGTAACAATTTGCCACAAACTGGTTTTCAGTACAGGTTCAATTACTATTGTGATTCTTAAAGATCCATGTTCTGGGTATTTTCTTCTTGTTGTTGCAATGTTGGGAATATTCAGAAACATTTTTTTTATGTCCTTAACAACAAAGTTAATCTCTGTTAACAGAATTCATTTTTTGTGTGTGGTTCTTGGTCTGCAGAGCAGCTCATTAAATTTGTAAAAACTTGTTCAAAACCACAAGGATTTTTGCCACTCAACCACTTGCTGGTCATACTGCAACCCTTTCAAGTTTTAAAGTTGCAGCATGCAAGGATTTTCCTGTAATGAAAAATGAACGGCTTGGAAAGCACGAATATAAATTCTGTCTCCTTTGAAAGCAGGATGGGCTGTGTAAAACGGAATTCTATGTTTCATTTAGAAGTTATTGGTCCACTTCCAAGACAGCCTTGCCTTCAGTGATCAAAGGTCGGCTCAAAGAAAAGCCTAGCAGGAGGCTTATGCAAAAATGTCGTCTCCTTATTGCAAATGCACTGACATGCTGGAAACCATTGACATTTGTATAAAATTCACTATACCCTGATACACTTTGGCTATGCTTGGTTAACTCTGAAGTATGTAGCTAATAGAGCATTTTCTGGTTTGCAAAAATAGAATGGTGAAGGTTTCAACAGTTGCATTAAACATGTGCCTGCAGAAATTACAGAAATTGAATCACACTAGAAGTTAGAAGTTATGACAATTCCTAGACAATGTGAATAAGGACAAAGCTTGCATAAATTAACATTTCATGCAGTGCATCCTGGTTTTATGTTTTGTCTTCCTAAGCACAGTCCTCATCCCAAGTACAAAGTGCCAAAAAAAAAAAAGATGCCTGAAAGAAAGAAACACACAACAGGAAGCAAGACATTTTTCTAAATCCAGATATTTCTCAGCTTTTTCTATCTTACACAAACTGCACCCTAAAAACAAATATTGTCTTTGTACTGTATTATAATAATAGTGTGTTGAAGGGTTGAACATGAAATACTCTGTTTCCATCTTTCAAACCTTGCTAGACAAAAAAAAAAAAAAAAAATCCATGAGTAAATGGGGAACTTCTGGAAAACTTAAAGGTGACTACTAGAGTGGAAAAAAGGGGGGTTAGATAAGATTGCAAAGAATTTAAACAAAAATACTTTTCCCCCTCAAAGTTGCCATCTTTCAGCCTGACGGTTACTATAAACATCATTCCTGCACACACATTTTAAGACATGCAACTCTGCATTCTTTCAGCACTTCTGAAATACTCAAAACATGCCTGTAGTTTGGTGCTTTTAGAGCTTTTACTTCAAAGGCACACACTTGGTCAAAACATTCTGTTAAAATCATTGTGTTTCACAAAGCAAAGAGTAATAAAATTATTTCTTTCAGAGAAGAATTTTATCTAAATAAACTGTTTATCATTTAAATACCCACTCCAAAAAAATATAGTGTTTTGGGTGTTTTTAACATGATGGACCACATACAATGGGAACGGAAAGTTTTCAGACCCCCTCAAATTTTTCACACTTTGTTATATTGCAGCCATTTGCTAAAACCACTGAAGTTCATTTTTTCTCATTAATATACAAATCAAATCAAACTTTATTTCTATAGCACTTTTCCTATGAAGCATAACACAAAGTGCTTTACATTAAAATAAAACAGATTAAAAACAAGCACAACCATAAAAATGTAGACCCCCACCCCCACCCCCACCCCTCAACACACACATGCAATCCACCCAGCCCCTTTCACAATTCCCACCCCCTTAACTGATGGAACCCATTGGGAAACAGGCTGAGCAAGGAGAAAGTTGGTTGGTGGACCCATTATAGTTGGGACCTCTTCCTCCGTGGACAACCACATAGTCAGTCTAATGCAGCATCAAAGGCGAGGACCCAGCCCCACCACAGCAAGGTAGCGAGGCAGGTCCCCATCTAGAGCTGCAATAGCTGAACCATAGCTGACCCAGAGGGAGAGGACCCCGCCGAGGAGGCACTGGATTTAAAAATAATAAAATATAAATCTAAAATTAAAATGGAGCATTTGATAAAAGCAACAAGCAATAAAACATGAGAATAAAAAATATTCAAATAAACTATAAATAATCCAGCGTAAAATCATAAAACATGATAAAAATAATAAAAACAGGATAAATTAACATGATAAAAACTAACTAAAAGCTAATTTAAAAAGATAGGTCTTGAGCCTTTTCTTAAAAACCTCTATGTTCTCTGCGGTCCTCAGGTCCTCCGGCAGACTGTTCCATAAACGGGGGCCATAGTATTGAAAAGATGCCTCTCCATAATTTTTGGTTTTCACAGTTGGAATGATTAGTAGACCAGTGCCAGAGGATCTCAGGGTCCGCGAGGGTTCATATTTAACTAAAAGATCAGATAAATAAGAAGGCGCAAGACCGTTCAGACATTTAAAAACCATTAAAAGTATCTTAAAATCAATCCTGAAGCAGATGGGGAGCCAATGCAGGGATTATAAAATCGGGGTGATGTGAGCTCGCCTTCTGGTCTTGGTGAGAACTTGAATTAAAGTTCTTTAAGTTTCAGAAACTGTTTCTCTCTCTTGGCTTCAGGACCAATAACCAAAATTTCAGTTTTCTCCTGGTTGAGCTGCAGAAAATTATTTGCCATCCATGATTTTACATCTGAAATACAATTAAAAAGTGCTTCTATTGGTCTTGTGTCATCAGGAGACATAGCTATGTACAGCTGGGTATCATCAGCATAGTTATGAAAGCTGATGTTGTGCCTCCTGATGACATTCCCCAGAGGAAGCATGTAGATGTTAAAAAGCAAGGGGCCAAGGATGGAACCTTGAGGCACACCACATTCAATTTTGTGGACCCCAGAAAAGTAAGTGTCCATGCTTACCATAAAGTTTCTCTCCGTGAGATAGGAACACACAGCATCCCATATTGACAAAAAAAAACACAGAATTGTTGACATTTTTGCTGATTTATTTAAAAAGAAAAACTGAAATATCACATGTTCCTGAGTATTCAGACCCTTTGCTGTGACACTCGTATTTAACTCAGGTGCTGTCCATTTCTTCTGACCATCCTTGAGATGGTTCTACACCTTCATTTGAGTCCAGCTGTGTTTGATTCGACTGATTGGACTTGATTAGGAAAGACACACACCTGTCTATATAAGACCTTACAGCTCACAGTACATGTCAGAGCAAATGAGAATCATGAGGTCAAAGGAACTGCCTGAAGAGCTCAGAGACAGAATTGTGCCAAGGCTCAGATCTGGCCAAGGTAACAAAATAATTTCTGCTGCTCTTAAAGTTCCTAAGAGCACAGTGGCCTCCATAATCCTTAAATGGAAAATGTTCGGGACGACCAGAACCCTTCCTGGAGCTGGACGTCCAACCAAACTGAGCTATTGGGGGAGTGCTTTTCTCTTCTCCAGAGTGCTCCGGACCTCCGACTGGGCTGAAGGTTCACCTTCCAGCAAGACAATGACCCAAAGCACACAGCTAAAATAACCAAGGAGGAATGGCAGAGGATCCCCAAATCCAGGAGTGAAAAACTTGTTGCATTTTTCCCAAAAAGACCCATGGCTGTATTAGATCAAAAGGTGCTGCTACTAAATACTGAGCAAAAGGTCTGAATACTTAGGACCATGTGATATTTCAGTTTTTCTTTTTTAATAAATCTGCAATAATGTCAACAATTGTGTTTTTTTTTTTTTTTACAATATGGGGTGCTGTGTGTACATTAATGAGGAAAGAAAGGAATTGAAATGATTTTAGAAATTGGCTGCAATATAACAAAGAGTGAAAAATTTAAGGGGGTCTAAATACTTTCCGTACCCACTGTATATTAAGAAGGGTAACCTTATAACGCATTCCTGAGTATTTCTGTATTTAAATCAGGAGCAGATAAAAAAAATGCATTTTCAAAAAGCTTGTAGCTACGTAAAATGTACAATCAGCAGAGACAAATACTTGCAGACAAATAGATCCTTGTATGTCTTCCTTTTACTCATCCAAGCTGGCAATTGGCTCACAACTGAATGGCTGGATAAGGTCGATATAGCGCGTCATTTTTATTGCATTGGTAATGTTAGGTTAGTGTTGTGAGGGGCTGTAAGATAGCAGAAGAGACTGTAAAAAAAGGGCTGATAGGAAGTGTTGGTAGGCTCCCACCCACAATCCAGAGGCGCATCTCTGACAAACTCCTGAAATGGCATTTAGGATGAAAATCATAATTAAAAGACCACTGGGAAAAAATTTACAAGAGATCAATAAATGATTGGAGTGGGACTTTAAACGAAACATGTTGATTGAACTTTACAGATGTTCCTACTGGTACTAGGGGTGGTTGTGGTGTAGTGGTAGGGCGGTCTGCCTCTGATAGGAAGAATGCAGGTTCAGTAGTGTCATGTGTAAAAGTGTCCTTGGGCAAGACAATGAACCCCACATTGCCTCTGATGGAAGGTTGGCGCCAGTGTTCGGCAGCGGAGCCACCATCGATGGGTGAATGGGTCTGTTAAGCACTTTGGGCCTCCTAGGAAGGCTGAAGAGCACTTCACAAGTAAATGTATTTACTCTAAAAATCACAGTGGTTCCCTTGCTTTTTGTTTTGATATAAAAGTGTATCTTGGTAGTATGTAAGAGGGAAATGTACACTATATCTAACCTACATCCTCTGTACATTTTCTCTTTCAGACAACTGGATGGTGGACTGATGTAAAGCTAATGTTTACCTCTAGCCAACAATATATGTAATAAAGACATCAAATATTTAATTTTTAATCAGTCCTTGTTTTTATTAATATAGGGCAAATAAAAATAATGATTTATTTACAAAGGGAGGCAATAAATATTTTAATAATATTCATAAAATTATTTTTTGCTTACATTTTTTGACAAAAATATAAATGTGTCATAATGTTAGTAGCAACTCTTACAACCCCTGCCAACTGAAAGTCCATACATACTACACGTGAAAGAAAACTAGAATTTGTAGTCAGTCTTTTCCTCTTGGGAAAAGCCCTGAAGCTGAAAGGGTTCCCTGAATCCTGTCATCGGAGTTGTTCAGAGTTTAAAATACTGAACACAAAGCTTGTAAAGTAATTGGAACTAATCAAAAGCAGTAATTCAATAGATGATCAGAAATTTTGCAGTAAGAATGAAGGAAGTAACAGTTATCTCACGGTCAAAGCAACCTAACAAAAAACTAAAGAAACTTAAAAGGCATTTTGAGAAACTGAACACAGACAGTCAAACTAGGAAAATTTAAACAAAGCGCAAAGAGGTAGACAAAGTTATTTTCAGCCCCAAAATTTGGCAAGCTCTTAAATGAAGGCTCCAGCTTTGATACACAACAGAAAGAAATAAAAGAAGCCACAAGTGAAGCTCATGGGGGCATAACATGAAAAAGAGGGGAAAAAACCCTGTAAAGATATTGCACTCAAAGCTATACAGTTATCCCAGCAGCATTTTCACCTGCCACTTTTCTGTTTCATCTCCATGGTGTCTAATTCCAGTGGAAAGTATGGGATCTGGGTTGTCAGGGGCAACACAAACAACAACTGTCAGGTTTTCCAATAAATCTCTAGTTGGATGATTTTATAACATTGCGTCATCTCCTCCTGCTTCCATTGTCAAAAATAAGGTATGCCTTCAGCTTTCAGTTCAAATGTAGCTGATGGCAAATACAATGGGAGATTTTTCACAGTTTATTTTAGTTTTCGGTATAAATAATAATACAGTGATAATAGCACAATGACATCTCGCCTGGAGAATCCAAGACTCAGGAAATATTCAGTCACCCAGGCATAGAAAAATAAAATATCTTGTCTTGTTTTTGTTCTTTTTCCCGTCTTTCATTTATAGAGCTGAAGTCTTTAAGGTCATTCTTTTCAGATGCTTGAGATTTTCAGAACAGCATCTTTCAGTGGGGATATCTAGTGCTTTGCCACTAATACAGTCAGTTCCTCTTGGCGTTGGATTTTAATCGCCGAGCCCTTCGTGTCCGCTTAGTTACTGTGGTGAATCGGAACTCCTCCAATGAATCCACCCAGCCTTTTGGCTGGCGCTTCATGAAGTGGGCTTCCTGCTGCTTCTGCGTTGTCTGTGGACCCTTTTTGGGTCTCCCCTTCCGGTTAAAGCCAAGGTACCACCCTTTATACTTGGCCGACACAAGAGCTGTGTAGTTATTTTCTAGGAACTCCTCCACAAACACACACTCCTGCTTTCTTCCATCAGGCTGGAAAAGAAAAACACGACATAACTTTTTAACAAAGAGGCTTGACCAAGTTGAATATTTAATCTTCATCACACATATTTTACTCTCTTATAATATTATATTTGGATACGATTATAAATCCCTCAGGTTAATTGACATAAAGTTATTCTGAAATAACCAGAGATCATTATCATTCTACCTTCATTCTACTGATGTCAATTCACACAGCCTCAAGAGGAAAGAATTATTCAGTTCCTGTGTGCAAGTTCACAATACTACATTGCAGAATAATAAAACAATACAAAATGTTGAAGGTTAAAAACATTACTTAGCATTAACCAAATTTTGCATTTGTTATTTACTTAATATTGCAAACACCATTGTGTCTCCCTTAAACTGCCACGATTCTAACGTATTTTCCATACAAGATGGTCTGCACATAGAATTTCTTTCACGGAGGGAAAGTAAAGAAGTGAAAAGTGAACAAACTATAAACTAAAGACATAAAATATAAACTCGTTGAAAGGCTGCAGTCATACCTGCTGCCCTACCCCCCTGGCTTCTCCCTACCCCTCCAATTTAAGTGGCATTTGAAGTGATAGGGTGTCCAAAATCGTTTTTTTTAAGGGTAGAGCAAAGGGACTTCAAGTTCTGTATCCCTCCACCGGTAGAGTGAGCCACATCACGCTGGAGGAGAAACACATTTCTACACGAGTGTGCTCTGAAGCACAGAAGTTTACAAATTTTAGTTAAAATTTCAATGTAAGTTTAAATGTAAGTATTGACCTGTTGTTTTAGCATGACTTTTTAAAGTGATTAAACCAACATTATTATGTATCTTCCGAGCCCTGGAAGCTACGCGCTAACAAAGATGACCGGTGAATATTGATGATATTATCAAGGGTTAGTGCCATTAGAATTCGGATTCAGTCTAAAACATTTTTATTCATAATCCGTGTGGCCTCCACACAATGGTAGAAACATGCTGGACAATATTGTCACAAAAAAAGGTGCAATAAAAATGGTTTGTATAATGAGACATTCAGACTTACGTTCTGCTGCAGGACTATTGATCTTTTCCTGTGTTTGTCTTTTACATCACATTAAGGTAACAAACACTCAGACGTGAAAATGCATAATTCTGTTATTTTAATTCTTAAAGAATGTGTGTGTATATATATACATACAATATACATACATACATATATATAAGTCTGTTTCCAAGCTACAGCCCCAAAACACTAGAGCTCTAGAGGAGATCTGTATGGAGGAATGGACCACAATACCAACAACAGTTTGTGAAAACCTTGTGAGGGTTTACAGAAAATGTTTGACTGCAGTCATTGCCAACAAAGCGTGTCTAACACAGTATTGAGTTGAACGTTTGTGATTGACCAAATACTTGTTTTCCACAATAATTTACAAATAAATTATTTAGAAATCAAACAATGTGATTTTCTGGATTTCTTTTCCTCTTTTGTCTCTCATATTTGAGGTATACAGTGGGTACAGAAAGTATTCAGATCCCCTTACATTGTTCACACTTTGTTATATTGCAGCCATTTGCTAAAATCATTTAAGTTCATTTTTTCCTCATTAATGTACACACAGCACCCTGTATTGACAAAAAAACAGAATTCTTGACATTTTAGCAGATTTATTAAAAAAGAAAAACTGAAATATCTCATGGTCCTAAGTATGAAAAATTTAAGGGGGTCTGAACACTTTCTGTGCCCACTGTAAATTACAGGTCTAAGTCCCGGCTGGGGGACTTTAAACAGCGTAACCAAAGGGGGACCTTTCTGTGTGGAGTTTGCATGTTCTCCCCGCTTTATCCCTTTCGGGGTCACGGGGTTGCCGGAGCCTAACCTGGCTACTCATGGGCAAAGGCAGGGTACACCTCTGGACTGGTCGCCAGTCTGTCGCAGGGGCCACACACACTCACATTCACACCTAGAGACAATTTAGAGTAACCAATGAACCTATGAAACATGTTTTTGGATGGTGGGAGGAAGCTGGAGTCCCCGGAGAAAACCCACGCATGCACGGGGAGAACATGCAAACTCCACACAGAAAGGTCCCCCAGCCAGGACTTGAACCGGGAACCTTCTTGCTGTGAGGCAGGAGCGCTAACCACTGCGCCACCGTACAGCCCTGGTTTTTTTATATTTATGAAAAGTTCTCTTTACATAATAACAATGTAAAAGATTTTCACACTTGGTATGTGGGTGACACATTTAATACTGCCATTACTATAAGTTTCTTTTCCCTGTTTCCTTAAACCATTGTTGGGTGTAACAAAAACCTTATGAGCGATACCAAAATCCACTCCTAAACACAAGTTACATTATGTGTCACAACAACAAGAAGACTGAAGAGTTTGGTCATCAGATCGGTAAACAATTTGTAATATGAAACAGAGTAAATCAATCCTAGATGCCAGTCTTTAAGAACCAAAGTTCTAAACCTAAGTGAAATGTGTTTAAATAGGAAGTTTCTCTCAAATGAGCTTAAGTGATTACATTTAAATGTTTTGTTTCCAGAGAAACCCACTGATGTTTACATTATTTCTTGTTTTCATATTTAGGTAGGAAAAAATCAGTCTTAAAAATCAAGAAAGCTCTAAGAGAGCTAAAAGATCCTGTTTTTGGGTTCAGTCAATGTTTTATTAGGAATGCTGGAAATGCTCTGGCATACTTTTTGATTCAGGTTGAAACACTAATCTAGAAGGAAATCAAATCATTGTATTGTTCTTTGAAACAATGCCACAGACAAGAAAGAAGATCAGAGAACATCTGTAATTAATGTCTGCCACAAACTTCCCACCAAAATGCTTGACTGTAATAGAGCACACACAGCAGTGAATCACTGCAGGCATCATGAGTGATCATGCAGCTTAGTAACAAATGTGCCTCTAAAGGGAAACACTGGCTTCCCAGGAATGGCTCTTTCTGTCATTTAAAAGTGGCTGTCTGCAAAGTCACAAGCACTCATCTGCACTTGTGACCACCTGCTGTGACTAAGTGATATAATTGCAAAGGCATTTCTGCTTAGATTAGTCTCCCTGAATGCTTTGGGATAATTGAATGACCAGGTGTCAGACCAGTAGGTTGATTATGTAACGGAAGAGAGCTTTCAAAAGAGGTTTTGTTGGGGTTTAAAGAATCATCAGAAAACATGGATCGCAGGCTAACTCAGAGCTAAAATAGTCAGTTTGGTATTTGACAGTCGCAAAGGAGTAACATTTGACAATTATGTTTGCCATAGCTCTTAAAAAAGTCCACTAGCTCCCTTGGTTAAAAGAGATGTTAACTTTAGGTAAAATAAAATGCGTTATCTTTTGTACAATTATTAAAAAAATATTTCAAAAAGGAGAAGAGACACATTGAGTTTTTGTTTTTTCATAAGCCCTTAGGTTTCTACACAATGATAGGAACATGCTGGACAAAAATGTCTCAAGAAGGTGCTAAAAATGCTTGTATAATGTTTAATGGACAAAAAGCTGGTAACTAAACTAAGAAACTACAGTAAATTTTTGTTTTGTTTTTTTTTTTATTTAAAAGTAGGAAAATAAGCTGAAATGTATTTTTTTTATCCAGCTAATGTTATTTTTTCTGACCAAATTAGTTCAAAAGAAGCTAAAATGGGCAGAACTTGGCAGCACTGGTGTTTATGTCCTTTCCAGAGAGAAAGTGATGAGACAAAAGAGTAAAGATCTCGAGCTGTCTGTAAATAGTTAGAATGAAATAAACCTAATAATGTTTGTGTTTTAGGAAAATTCGGATTCTATTTATTGCGGTCAAAACCACTCACCCGTCCCACAATTTTTCCTTTTTCAGTCATGCAGATGTAGTGTTCACTCTCTTGTCCTTTTATTCGAATGTGGCTCCCAAAGGTCTCTGTCTCGACAACAAGGAGAGCTGAAAGCAAAAAAAAAAAAAAAAAAAAAGTCGATTCAGTGAAAGTCATGTTTAACTCTTGCGCAAACACCGTTCAAATATTTTCATCTCACTGCCAAGCGTTTTAAAACATAATATCAAAAAATCCAGCAGTTTAAGAGCTTACAACAAATCTCCAAACACTGAGTTTTGTTATGTTAAAGTATAGTAACCTCTTTGTGAAATTGTGGGATCACTCTTCCATGTGGAGCATGTTCTCTTTGTTGCTGCTCTTTTCTCCTGTACACTTGCTCTTCAAATGGACAAAACTTGTAGCTTCTTTGGTTTTTGCTGGGTAAATGACTTTCACCAAATTAAATAACTCCTTGAAATCTGGAGTTTGGCCTGCTTGTAGTTCCAATATCTTCCGGACTGACTCTTTCTCAGGTTTGTTTTTGATGTAAAGCTACAAAAAAATCACTTTGGTTGCACTTGCTGTGACTGTGGAAAGTAAAGTGGAACCTAAACAAGGACTCACAAGGATGCCAACTAGGGTGTTGATGCTGAGGAAAGCTAAGAGTTTGTGGTCACCTTTTCAAATAACTAAATAACTTGTTTTTCTGCACCATCTACTCTGACAAACTAGTGATTTTGGGACAAAATAGGGTCAGAATTTCAAACTCCATACAAATGCACTGAGCTCTTCCTTCAAATATAAAACGTGTGTAGGATGTTGTTTGTTTCACAGCAAAAGAGTACTTTTCCCAGTCAAAAGCAGACCACTGCCAGTCCATTATACGTAACCTTTGTATAGAGTCTTCCAGCTACATAGTGACTCATTAGGGTCTTTGAATTTGTGGAATCTATGCTAATGATGTGTCTTATTTTATAAATAAAAAACATGAAAGCTACATCAAAATATATTCAACATGTAAACTGTAATGTGAATTTGAGGGTCCTGCGCAGTATCTAAATCAGCAGACAAACACATGTGATGCAGTAAAACTGATCAACATCATTCCAGTCCAATGTGTGGAAACACTTTGAATTGACAAAGTCATGTGACCATACAGTGTGCTAGAAGGTTCTAAAAATGTTCCTTTGGATTATTCTGATGTGGAAAAACAACAGTGGAATGAACTTCATCAAACTCAAATGGGAATGGATGTGAATGTAAAGAGTTGTGACACCCCTACTCTTTATTTACTAAAACTCTTTATGTACCATCAAGCGTATACAATGAGATTATGCAGACAACTTGAATGTATATATATATATATATGTGTGGATGGATGTTTTTTTTTCAAAAATGCAATTCTCAATTGACAATTCAAATTGCAATTTGATTATTCTGTTTGAAAATGCATTTTGCAATTTTTTTCAAATAAGACAAAATATATTCCAAAGTCTACCAGCCAAATTAGATTTCTACAAGCCAAACATTTATATAAAAAAATATTTTGTGAATTTCCAAGCAAAAAAGTTCTTCCCTTTATTCATAAAGATTCACTTAATGATGATTCTCTCACAAAACACCTCTAATAATTGAAAGTGCAGTCTTATGTCAGGTTTTTTAACATTACAGAAACGTATTATTTACCAAAAGACACTTCTGATCTCTGAACTTTTGAATGAACACAAACCTTTCTTTGAAAGCATAGACTTAATTTATCATCAAACAGCAAAACGTTGGGGTGGTATCAAATATTCATCAGTAGGAACTGTTTATTTTTTGAGTCAATCCCAACAACAACACTGGGACAAAGCAGTGAAGTCCATGTGTGACCTATTGCTGGGCGCTTACGGCTGTGGGAAACCTTCACTCACAGTCTTTTACCAAAATATATCATTTTAGTGATTTTTGAGATTATTTTTTTATGGAAGCATATTGCATTCAATAAAAAGAAGACCATCTTTTTCAATTGAATGCAATATGCCTCCATAAAGATTAAAACTAGTGAAAAAAATTGTTTTAAAGTTTTTTTGTTTTTTCTTTCAAAAATGTCATGCATTGAAAAACATGCATACACTGAAAAATGTGCAACGTTTTGAATTATTGTGTGTTTTTACAGATCAGTGTGCTGTAGTTGTGAGTCTTAGTCATTTCAAAGAGCTATGCTGCACATTCACACCGCATGTGGCAGAGGCATCAAATTCACGTCTGCCACCTCTCTTTTGATGCGTGTAAATTTACTGCTCAATGCCTTGACGCCCGGTCACAGAGCAACCGCCGACAAACTTCCTTCGTTGACCACATCATGAAAAACACGGATGATTTTGAGTAAGTAGCTTGTGTTTATATGCTTTGGAGAGTTCTACAGAGGTGCCGGCAAGCACGTCGCCGTGTCTGGGTTCACCAGATCCTTCAGTCAGTCCCAATGCAGTGTATTTCACTCCTGCAGCAGAGCTGTGCTGCCTGACAGCCATTTTAAACTATACATCCGTCTGTTTGGGGTGCAGTATGAGCATTAACCCGAGAGGGGGAAATAAAAATAAAACTGGGGGATCTTTTTACTATTGTCTCAATAAAAATAAGAAAAAACCTCATAAGCCTATGGAACTGGGGTGATTGCCCCTACTATGACGGCACCTGCTGCGGCTCTTGGAGAGCTGAAATCTTAAATCGGAGCAAGACCTCAGATTGTCTTTACATTGACTTTACATTGAAACTTGACAACCCTGCCGCACCAGCTACATCCGGTGTGAATGCAGCATAACAATGACATGGAGCAAGAAGTGAGTGTGTGTTTGTGTTGGCTGTGATCAGTGTGAGCAAATGCTAGAAATTACCAGCTCACCTGAATGCAACAATAATGAGCGCTTAATGAAAGCGCATAAGTGCGGAAATTCCATGCAGCCCCTGAATGCACCTCCTGCTGCTGCAGCAAATGTATTAAATCTACGCAAAAATCTCTCAATATATATCTACATATAGAGATATTTATATAGATATACATATATAGTGTAAATCTAGCAAAACAATGGTCCACTCAATAGATGCATTTTGGGGGCTGTTTTATTGCTTTTGTTCCTCTTGCTTCCCACTAACCTCTCTGCTTTCAACCTAAATGTTAACCCTTCCAGGTCACCTTTGTCTGGACTTACCCTTAGTGCAGCAAAGAGATCAGCTAAACATTTTGTGGGTATGTGGCTCTCAGGATTAGGTTTCAAGTTCCCTTAGTCTGTGCTCACTCAATCAAAAAGTTAAGATGATCCATTTGTTTAACACACAGGGCCATTCAATAGTGCTCAACAGAGAAGAGAAAGAATGGTGCAAAGGGATGGAATGGGCTTGGGGGCCAAGGTAACCTCCTACCCTAAATCCAAACCTTGGTAAAAAAAAAAAAAAAAAGTGGGAAGAAGACAGACTGTTTAAAAGATGTGGGAGGTGACTTTCTGTTCAGTGTGATCTGACTTGGACTCATCAGTCAAAATGTTTACCATTTTTGATGTCGTGGAAAGACAGATTCAAAAAGATTGCCATTTAGAAACTATCTCAATTTTGTTTAACAAAATTTCCATCCAGAGAGAAAAAGTTAAAATTAAAGACAATCTGCTCCTATTTCCCTTTATCTGTGGGGTGGGGGTGGGGGTCCTCTGGAGGTATTAGGCCACAACTCAATCAAAAGCACTAAAATCTGAGTCAAGAGCATCAAACAATTTCAATTTAATATGATCCTCAAGTCCAGATACCCAAACAGCTGAATCCAGCACACATGGGGGTGGGGGGGTGTCTGGTATTTGTATTTGTAATATGTGGACTAATCCACACTCTGAAATAAAATGAAAAAGTTGATAATCAGTTCACAGCTAATTAAGATTAGTATTCTACAGATCTTGTCTTATATAAAAAAAAGTGTTTTTGCATTTTTGATTTATTTTTAATGAAACATGAAGAAGCTGGAATGTTTAGTTGCACATTTGAATTGAAACACCTGAAAGAGCAACATAGAGTGATGTCTGTCTGTTGTTACAGACAGACAAAAAAGATAAGGGTCTGGTCACACCGCCCGAACTTTGCTGGAGCGTTCCTGGAGCGGTAAAAAAAATCCATCACCAATGGTGACCGTTCATCCCCGTTACAGCAACGCCGCATACCCTCGGCCACCGCTGATGTTCCTGAGGGTTCCTCCCACCGCTCCGCAAGTTCTGAGCTGCTCAAAATACTGCAGCGGTGAGGAGAGGTCCATTCTCCGCTCCAGCAAAGTTCACCGCCGCTCCACCGACACCCAGTCAAAGTTTGGTTCTGCTAGACGTAAGTTCGTGGACGCTTGGGTCCGCTAGACCAACGCAGAAATCTAGAACGCTGGACCACCGCTGCTTCACCAGCGCTGCACTGACGGCAACTAAACGTTGCTCAAACGCTAATTGGCCAAAAATACAGGGAGACATGGACATCGAATTAGCCCAAAAACTGCATCACCATGGATCCTGAGAGACGCCCGCATGCGCAGAACGCCTTATACCTACAGTGAAGCAACCAATGCTATATCAACGCTCGCTATAGCTCGCTACTGCTAAACCAATGCCAAAGCTACGCCGGCTTCAGCGGTGCATCGCTACACCAACGCCCGCATGTTTGACTTTTTTTTTCCCATTTTGTGCGCGGTGACGAGCGTTGTCAAAATTCAGCGCTGCTCCAGGTACGTTCCAGCAAAGTTGTGGCGGTGTGACCAAACAAAAAAAAACTAAACAAATACTTTAATGAAACTATTTCAGCAACTATAGAATGCAACTGTGATTCATACCTCAACTTTTTCTGAGCTAATGTTTTCTTTTTGTGTATTGATTCCCTCTGAATAATTCAGGCAACAGCCTTATGACCTCAAGAAGAGGCCACCTGCCAGAAACATGAATTCCACACTCCAGCTTTTGTCGATTAAAAAGCTTTTTAGTTGCAGATCATCTGCTCCTGGTAGACAACATACATCAGTCACACTGGACTCATCTAGGAAAATACTGTATTATCCCCATAAAAGTAATAAATGTGTGACACCAGAACCTTAGAGGAATTAAAGTGAACATCCACTTAATCTAAACAGATGTGTCTTCTGTAACCATAAGCACCAACACTAAATTGGTATATTTCATCTGTTGCTGGAAAGCTGTGAGAGTAAGTGCAAAAAGTTCACAGGTGCCAGGTACTGCATCTGCATGGGGAGGGGAGGGGTGGGGGTGGGGGGGTTGGTTGAAATTGGCAAAAGCTCATGGGAAAAATTGGATCTGCTTCCACTCAAGCTGTAACAAGCAGTGGGGAAACTTCGGCTCGGTGCATCTGTGACTGAACTCACTCACTTAGGGGCATTCAAGACCAGCAATTTTAGAGCCGTGAGTCAGCTGTTATGTGCAAAATATCTGCAGGCGTACACAGCACATCAAAGACGGTTTTACTGACCTGCAATTTATTTATGTGTCCTATTTGGCTTGAAATAATGACAAGGTCCACAAACACATGTGGATGTGTGCAAGATACATTTTAATGATTAACAATTGAAGTAATGTCCGTATAAGGCAGTTATCATTTCAACTGATGGGCAGGATCCACTTGGTTTGCCATAACCAACACAAAAAAAGGTTTTACATGGTTAGTCTGATAAGACTTGACTTATTAAAGCAAACTAAAGGGGATACTAAATACTGTAAAAGTGCTCATAGACACACCTTAACTTTGACTTTTTTCATAACTTTTTTTCAGATACACTACTGAATAAAGTATGTGGTTTGGATACTTGAACATTTCTGGTTCACACAAGCAAAAGCAGCTGCTAGGTTTGATGCTTGAATGTACTTGTCATGAGTGAGGCATGTCTGCTATAATATTAAGTAAACAATTTAGTTGTCTTAACTAGTCTTTAAAGCTGGGATGTGGTAAAAATGCAGACATCTCAGCGCTCACACTTATCAATACCAGTCAGACTTCGGTTTGTGATGGCAAATCCCAGTTCAATGATCACAGCCATTGTTAGGTTCAGCTGCAAGATAATAAATTAGTTATTTCGTACCAACAGGAACTCTCCCTGAACCAGAACATCTTACTTCTTAGAGGTTGTTTTTAAAATAAACTTTATTTTCTTAAAATTATTCCATAACAGTGTTTGCGAAAAAACAAAACAAAACTACTTCCTGTAAACAATGTCCTTTTTCTTACTTGGTTAAGCTAAAGACTAAAGGGCAACACTCTAAATTTATTTTGAAAAGTAGTTTGGAATGGTAAACTGATGCTCTTATTAATTTTACTCCAAAACTAACTGAGGTCAGTTCACTAAATAAACACTAGGTGGCTTGTTAAAAAGCATGTTCTGTTTTACTCTAATATTGAAAAGAAAAAAAAGACCTACAACTTAAAAACAGAAATAAAGACAGTTAAAATCTAGTTCCATATTCAATTTATATGCAATCATTTTGAGAGAACTTTTTAATGACCACATTCTTTGGTTAATCATTTCAGATTAAATTTAAGCTCTACTGGTAGTTTTTTTTTTTTTTGAGAATGTACCATTCCATCACTACTATAAGAAGGGCCACTGAGGCTTGTTTTATATTTCTATTTGCACATTTCTGGAGAGGCCAGCATTAAGTGGAGTCACATTGGGTTAAGAAAGCAACTACTATAACTACTGGGCTGTGTATTGGCAAGAGTCTGGCGATTCAACGCGTATCACGATACATGTGTCACAATATATCCAAACACTGTACCAGATACAATATTTCACAATTTTTTTTGAATAGTCTAGCTTAGAAAAAACCCTTTTCTGAATATGAATGCATTTGTACGTGAATAAAATGGTAAAATACACTTAATTTAATTATTAGAGCATTAGGCACTGCAATTGTATCTCAAATAGTTGATTTTACCCAAGCACGTTCATGATGCTTTTCTTATGGTAACATAAGAAATGCTTTTTCAACACTCAACATAGTTTGCTTTTTACAAAATATTGTTCAGTTTATAAAAAAAAATAAAAAAAGAATAAATGTGCAAATTAACCAAATAAGGTTAAGTATGGTTAAGAAAATGAAGTGCTGTATATTTCCAACACTGCTAAATGTGGCCGAACTAGTACTTTTAAAACAGTTAGGGTGCCAAACAGTGCTTCAAAAATTATTTTTAAAAATGCCACAAAGAACCAAAACCCTCATTTTAAAATGTACTGGTATCAACTTGGCACAGGGCTTCAGTACTAATCCCAAATTAAAATTACATTGCACATGTTTCATTGAGCTTTGTAACAATCATGGTAACAATAAAAACAGCAAAACTGAATAAACATCTCACAAGCTTGTTCTTGCGAGATTGTGTTGTTGTTTTGGTGCGGTGTAGAGCTGCTCAAAGAAGCCTGGTGTGGTGTGCTGCCAACTGGTGGTTGGAGGTTTCAGTGTAAAATAAAAGGAAGACACTGAACAACACGTTGGCTTATGAATTATGAAATAAATATCATCTCGGCAGCATTTTAAATTGATACAAGTTTTGCCAAATGAAGTATCGCAATATTTCATTGCATTGACTTCTTTTCTTACAGAACCTAACAACTACATCTTCATACGTCATTTAAAAACAGAACAGAAAGACACCTTAAGAAGTGATTGGGGGAAAATGGTTGGCTTCTGGGCAAGGGAAGAGTTCTAAAATCCCATAATGTTTGTTAAAACAGTCCGAACTGTTAGCTAGTTTCATCATAAAAGGCAAGGTGCTCTGTGAATCAGTAGTAATTTCTCATACCATACTTGCCCCCATCATCTCCATTGGCGTTGATTTTTTTCCCCATGATCTGGACATGTTTTCCTGTGGTTCTGCTGTAAAGTTGGTAGATCCGGACCTGCTTTCTGCTTATGTCGTCTGGGTTCCTTGTGTGATTTTCAATGTAAATCCTGAAATCAGCAGAGCTCTGCTGGGATTCCTGTAGAAAGGAGTGAGAAGCAGCAGAATGAAGACAGAGCAGACCCGGGCAGTGACACAAGTGCTAATAGTAATGTGCACTTTGGGTTTTATAGACTTTGTGAGAACAAAAAAGTGCTTCAGGGCTTAAAAACTATGATAAGAACATGGGAATTATGGCTGTGGTATTTTAGAGTTTCAATCCTGGCTTTCAAGTGGCACATTTATATGTAGGTTTCTTTACAAGCCACTAACTTTGTGACAAGACTTGTTAATGAGTTGGCATTTGAAGAAAATTCCAACAGAACAAGTGCAACATTTTTTCAACAGACTTAGTTTTGTTTTGTGTTTTTTTTTTACCTGTTCTCTTGAAATAGTATATTTTGTGCCATGGGCAGTTTTGAGAAACATGCACTCCACTTTACACAAGCAAGCCACTAGCAATTATACACCTGAAGCATCCAGACGTGTTGCCCTATCATCAAACAAACATCTGCCTGCAGGTCAAAACCAATCCATAAATTAGAAACTTCAGCAGCCAGAAGACAAAAGGGAACCTCAAACCACCAGGACTATCGCAAGTTCTTTATTAATCTTTATCAAATCCTGTTTTGCTGGTTTTCACGAGTCAGCTGAAATTTCCCATCACTTTCAAAGTTATCTAAAAAAACAGAGACCAAACATGTGGGAGAACAAGAGGAAACATATACTTTTGGAAGCCGTGGAATCCAGGTTCACGCCAAGAACCCATTTCCCCAGCTGGATGGTGTAGTAATTGCACAGTAATGGCTTTTATGTGGTCGTTCTCAGGTGGCTAATTACATACATATTACACAGCCTTAGTCCTTGTTATTCTAACTTCTGGAAATGAATGACATGTAGAAAACATGAAAGGAGCTCATGCCCTCAGATGAACAAACACCTTCAAATCTGAAAGATAAAATGTTCTACAAATCCTGTTGACGTGACTCTTCTGAAACACATACAGCAATGTTGTATGTCATAGGGGTGATCCACAATGCAGAGTTCATCCAAAGGGCTAAGAAAGGAAATGGGATAAAACAACAGCCTTTTCACTGGCAAGATTATTTAAAGTGAGTGGCAAAACTGTAGTTGTCACTTTTGAATCACCTAAATCCAGAATAATGTCAATCAGTGAGCTGTGATTCAGAGACTAATGAGACATCACGGCGCCCAACCAATGCATGACCATGACCAATTTTTTATTCCACATAGTTTCCTTTAATTTTACTTTTGACAAGTGAGGCAAACACCTGTCATAAACCTTGTTACCTCAACCTTGTTAAAAGGCAAAGCGAGAAGCCAGTGATTATTTATTCAGCTATAAAACACGTCCACTTGAAGACCCACTCCAATGGAAATGGTCTTTTTTGTGTTTTTCACATGTTCTTGTAGCATGTTTCTCATAATAGAGGACCTATATAAAAATTTTACAATTAAAACTGTGTTTCAGAGTAGTTCTTTATTCAAATTGCGTTGGATCAGAAAAATTTGGGGCTGATGACGGAGTTACTGACATGGGCGGGCCAAAGTCTCTCCTATACTCCACTCTCTCTCTCTCTCTCCCCCCCGGTCCCCTCTCCAAATTCATTTTCATTGTCCGAGATGGCGTCTGACTCAAAAGTGTACGGCTGGATTGATCCACTATTGCTTGCCATTATTTTTGTGCTGCTTATGCTAGCTTGTAGCTGTAAGATCGCAGACAGAGCTCTTAGCAACGAGGAGGGGAAGAGGGACGAGTTGCTCCGAGCCAACAGTCCCGCCCACAAGCCAAAATTGTATATTTAATGAGCTACTGCTGCTGGGCATAAAATATGTCTTAAAACATGACAAAGGGCTTTTTGATTTTAGCAAAAACTACAAAGTCATAATTAAAGACTACTGGGAACGATTTTACAAAAGAAAAAGACATGAATGGAGTGGGACTTTAAATATGAAAGCTTTCTTGGAAAAAAAAAGCAGGACAACATGCTATGAAGTTAAGGCCAGTAACCATTTTTCCTGGCTTATGTGGTGTATAAAGTTTTATTCTCAAATGGCTTTTCAGGTATATTTACCTATATATCTGGACTTAAGTTTCTCAAACTTTTTTCTATTTTGTAGATAGAACAAATACTAAACAGTGCCTTTTCTGCAATTCATCTTCCTGTTGGTTTTTTGCTCCCTGTACTGCATAGTATATCTGTCAGTACAGCAGCAAATGGCATGACAGCTTTTCAGCTTAGTAATCATCCCTGCAGAAACAAGGACTTTTACTGAAAAAACACTGCACCTCATAGTTTTAAGTGATGCATGTGAATGTGTTCTGAACTGTCCAAATATGTTCATCAGCCTAATTAGCAGAATAATACTATCCTCTGAGCTGGTTAGAAATGAAGAATCAAAAGTTATATAACAGCCTTTCTGAGGGAGTTATCCCATATGTTCCCATCTCTGATCAAACACAGTAAGGTGTTTGGAATATAGTTGCATTTCAGTATTTCAGTTTTTAGAAAAACAAACCTAAGCACATGGCTTGGGGGGGGGCAATCCATCTGACAACGGTTGTTTTTGACCGCAATGTTTCTCTTTTCAAAACACAGCGAGAAATTTAATTTGTGTTACCTTCAAAATTCTGTCACTTGTCTTCAATAAAAGAGCCTTAGTTTTGATATCTGCCTGAAGATACTGTCTGCCAACACACACACTGGCGTGCTCACATGCAGTTGTACACAAATGCGTCAGGGTTAACCTCTTACACTACTTGTTTACATGTTAGTCATGTAACTGCACCCGCCAAGAAAATAACTAATGATAGAGGGTGGATCTGGTAATTAAACAAATTGTGCATTTTGTGGTACAAGCACCAAACTTGGCATGTGTGTAGTTTAGGATCCCCTCTTTCTGAAAAGAATGTTAGCTACAAGAAAATTCAAAGAATTTAATATATATCTATTGTGTATAAAATACATTTATAATAGAATTGTGCAGGTACCTCAGGTTTAAAGACTGCATTTTGTGCATAAACACCTTATATTGTTGAGACTGGGGCAAATAGACATTAAATATCTTTGTAACAATTGGCTGCCATTTTGGATTTCTCTCATAGCTAATGTGATTATCTGAAAAAGGGGACCCAAAGGTTTATCCATGCCAAATGTGGTGCTTGTACCACAAAATTCTACAAATTGCAAAATTTGTCTGAAATATCAACCTAACCAGCGTCGCTAAGAGGAGAATGAATACAAGGCTGTTCCAGTTTTCTTTGAAGAAAATTGGCCCCACCTTAAAAACCAAAGATACAAAAATCCTTGTTAAATTTGACAGAAAAACAAAGTCAGGATCCAGATCACATATTAGCAAGAAGAAATGCCAGGTCACAATCTGTATGGTCGATGGCATCAGAGCAGTGGTTACAAGACTCTACAGATGCACTTTTTACAAAATCATAATAAAACTGATGGTTGTGTATTTGAAATTATACTCAATAAATCTTAAAAATGTTAAATTTAAGTCTTGCAAGTGCAAACTTTTCTAAGTGTTATTGATGTCTGAATGTGTTATTGGATACCCTGATACATTCAGTTAAATGTGAGATTTCTAAAAGGCAGAAATGCGTTTCAAGTCAACATCTGCTCTCTGTGGGCCAGTCATAACTGCAATCTTAAAAAAAACAGTGAGTGTTACGATCAAACACATCACACCAATAAACTGATCAGATAGTTTTTATGAGAGAAGGAGCGTGCTGCAGCTGTATTCAAGCAAACAGTCAATTAGCTGAGTGGATGCCTGCAAAAGATTACTCTTCAAAGTAAGTTCTAACTCATAAAAAGTTGGGCAAAAGGTTTCAAGCAAGGCGTCTGCTCACAGAGCAACTTTAAGCCCCACAGAGTCCCTTTTCAGGGGCTACTGCACAATTCGGATTGGGGGGGAAACGCAGTGCCACTTCAAACCCAAATGAAAACAAGTGTTGACCAACTTCATTCAGGCTTTAAAGGCAACCTAATATCTCCAGCTTTAAAAAAAGAAGAAAAAACTACCCAACACTTTCCCGCATGCTCCGGACTAAGAAAGAATATTTTATGATTTTGTTAAAATAAATACATCCATTTGTTTAAATTGTTTATTTAGCCTAATTTACTATACTCTGATGCCATGAGGAAAGTGAAAAGTATATGGTCACTTTTCAAATGGACCGGTTGTAAAGTGTTCTGAAAGCGTCGGAGTTTTGCTGTTAGTTGTGAAACATCTGTACCGACTCGGTACCATGACCGGCACCAGCGGCATAGCTGGACGTGCAAAAAACATACCTGAAGCTGGAAATAGAGCACCAGAAAATGTAAACACCTAGGAGGAAAGAGGAAGAGAGGGGGAGTAAATTACACAGACAGTTACATAGAAAATGAATGCAGGCTACCTGGATGACAGGAATGCAAAAACATGACGTTTTTGGCGGCTTCTAATGGAAAGAATGCACGAGTTTATGCTCAAAGAAAGGAATGTGGAACACTCACAGGTATATGAACTTGGAAGGCAGTAGAGACATCTTGGCTTTTAGACAGCAGAAATACACCTGCTTTTACACAGATTTTGAGCCCGGAAAGGTTGGTGAAGTCGCCCCCTCTCTTGCTTTAGCCCTCCTGAGCGTCTTTTACGCACGCTGTTCCGGGGGGGGGGGTTGAGACCAAATCCCACAGATGACGGGAGCGCAACAAACAGGCAACGGCAGCGCAACAACTTATGGAGTGCCACATCGGGTGCTTCCTTTTTGAGGGAAGTATCCAAAAAAGTTTTTGTTTGCTTGTTTTTATCCTGGTACAGAAAAAAAAGTTCTCAGTGAATGATTGTCAAGCGCCAGAAGGAAGCGCTTCCAGCAGCTAAACAGCCCTGTTCCTCAGAAAGCCATCCTCAGATTTTTTGTGAATCTCCGCACCCGAAAAGCCGCTCATACTCCACCGATCACAGCCTCCGCAGGTCAGTCCATGTCTGCGCAAGTTTTCTACACCTTGCAAGGATGAGGATATTCTACCAACTAAGTGGAAAAATGCGCATGCATCAAAACAGTTTTTTTTTAATAAGAATAATGATAAAAAGAAGAAAACAGAGTGGACAAACTTTTCCGAGATCCTTCAAATGTGGGAAAAAATCGTTTTAAGCGACGTTGGATTTGCAGTGGATTCCGGGAGGAGTTCGGGGGCTGGTGATGGCGCAGCGATGCCTGTCAGTGCTGTTTGTGAGTCTGAGATTTGGGCACACAGAGGCTTTTTGTTGTTGGTGGGTGGAAACATGTCAGTGATTTGCACCTGATAGGGTAATCGTGGAGAGACTATCGGCCCTGAGACTTTCTTCCTCCTTCTTTCTCCTCATGAAGAAAAAAGCTCCGCAGAGAGAAGCTCTCGGAAGTCTGGATTACTTTTTAACAACGGTTTTAGCCCTGTTGTTACAGCTTCTTATTAAAGCTGTATTTTAACTAAAGCAACACACATACAGGCACGCGCGCACACAAACACGCTCATTAATTAAAAGGAGAAAAAAAAAGGAAATATGGTTTAGTTTAAAAATAACCAGTTTTTACAGTTTGCATTTTATTTGTTTCCAGGATTACGTCAGTGGCCTCAAACCATGATGAGCAACAGTAAACTCGTTTTCATGTTTGCAAATGCACACTTCAAAGCATCGCCACTTTGTGGATTGGTCTCTCTCTCTCAGACAGCATTTCAGGTTCAGTTCCTTTAGCCCTTTTTGTGTTTTACACCATAATGTATTTGATATTTAAATGAAGGAGGGTCATAATGTGCTTATGGTTCAGGACTGGCCACACCAAACTGAATCCACATTAGAAATAGAAAAGACAAAAAATAAAACCAGGATCTTTCCTTTTGAAGGTCTGAATATTTCTGAAGAAAAACACACAGATTCCAACAGTAGACTTCCATATGAAGCTTCTGCCACTGCTTTGGGAAAACCAAATGCAGGTTTAGTGCCAGAGCTCCAGATGCTGATGAACAAGATCACCACAAAATTAGATAATATACTGATTCAAAACGGTGTAAAAATGTACTCCTTCATTAAAAGGCAAGTATATGTGAACAAGCATGTGGCCCTCACAGAAAAACAGAAACCATTGACCCCGTTAACCTGCGGGGCGAGGCAACACAACTGATGTTAAACGTCATATAGCTACAGCACCAATATGGTCCCCCTATAGGGAGGCAAATCATAGCATAATGAAGTAGGCTACATGATTATCCTCTACTAATATCAGTTAACTCACATTGGTTTATTTTTGAGGACATTTCACCTCTTTTCTTTTGGAGAAAAGTCTTCTAAAATCAAACCAGATAATCTATTTTTACCTCCTACTTTGATGGAATCTACCTGCATAAATGATAATCTGCACTGACAATTCCTCTGAAAATATTATTTTAAAAAGTTACCAAATTCAACAAGTTGGACATCATTAGATTAAGTATCCTAGTTTCCGTTTGCCACTGAAAAAATGCAATTTGAACTTGACAGCTATTTTACAGGCTATGTGTCAAACAGGCTTTAGTACAGGGACCATAGATGAGAATCCCTCATCAACTTTTGAGCTCATGTTTGTGATAAACTTCTCTGAGCATGACTGTAAACCCATAACAGAGAAAAGGAAAGCAGGCAGAACAGGGAAAGGTTATGATGTGACCACTGTGAGTCACTTAAGGAGGAATCTAGTGTCTGCTCATGGCAAAGGCACCTGCATTTTTATTTGTATCAGAATTTATAAAGTTCTATCTACATTTATTCTAAATACTCAATTCAGAAGAGGTGGCTTACTCATTTCCCTAGGACTAGCATTCGCTTTTAAGTAGGGCTAAGATGATGTAATCAGTCTGAATTAATCTAAGCCTAATTGATCAGTAATCGATTCATAAAAGTAGAGATTGATTTTTACCTAATGCATAACAGCAGTAAAGCCAAAGTCTGCTAGCTTGATGCTAAAGTATACTGCAATTTCCCATAGGACGGCTAAGGCTAATGCTTGGTCAACCTAAACATACATTCAGTCATTCATTTTCCAAACCGCTTTATCCCTTTCGGGGTCACGGGGTTGCCAGAGCCTAACCTAACTACTCATGGGCGAAGGCAGGGGACGCCCCTGGATTGATCGCCAGTCTGTTGCAGGGGCCTAAACATACATTGCTGATTAAATGAACAGCTTATATACTCTCAGGTATATGTTTTCAAAACTCTTTTAAGGAAAAATCTTTTTTAAAGTAACAATTTGTGGTCTAAAGCATGGGTCCCCAAACTTTTTCTTGTGATGGCCACAAGAAAGTGTTTTCTTCTCTGTTTTGTTCTCTGATGTGGGGCCAGGGTCAGTTTGTAGGCAAACAGAAAAAGTGTAAAAATCACAGGTTGTGTCTAAACATGGCTGGTCCTGGGCATTAGGCTAAGGTTTTTTAATTTTTATTTTTTTTTTACAAGTTTATAACAGTTGGACACACTACTCATTTGGTTTAAAAAACAAAAAAATATTATTACATAAATAAAATAACTGAAAAGTTTGACCTAATCAATAACTTTTCTTGGTGCAGTGCCCCTATTTACCTTAATCTGCTGCTGTCTAAACTGGGGTGGGGGGGTGGGTATTTCCACTGTTAGTGCTTCTTCAAAACTTTATGAATGAAAAAGTAGCAAAACAAGCCCTCAAGGACAGCTTTAAGATCAAAAAAGGGAAGGAAGAGAAGGAAAAACTGGCTCAAAGCAGATGTTTGTCTGTTTTACTTACTGTAAGCTGCTTGGAAGTTCAGCCTCACCCTGCATTTCGGTCTAAAAACACTCTTGTTTTTGGTTGAAAAAGACAAAATAACTGGCGATCTAGTTTTTTCTATCTTTAAATTTAACAACAGAGATTTTTAAACCATTAACACTGGAGATGCCTCTTTTAAAACCTACCATTCTACTCATTGCAACTCCTATGGTGGCGCAGCGGTTAGTGCTCATACCTCACAATATGGAAGTTGCCAGAATCTGCCCTCCTATGTGATCTTTGTTTTTTTTAACAATAATCAAAAGTGGTTATTTTTTTAAGTTTTGAAACAACCCAGAACACTGCAACCACAACCCAGAATACTTAGTAAAACGTGCACAACAAAAAGACAGTAAAAATCAATTTTATTCATTGTAAAGGTTGGCATTTATAAATACAAAATATCTCAGCTCTGATCTGTCCTGTTCTGGAGAAGGTTGTTCTCAGGTGTCTGTGGAGGTGTGGAGTCAGTTCTGTATTAAACTATTTTCTTGCAGACTCTAAATTCTGCCATCATAGTATCGGTAAAAGTTAAATGGTTTCAGACTTCTGTTCTTCTCTTCTTTTTACAGTATCACTCATTTTATTCTTATGTTTTTGTGTTGATGTTTCTTCCTGTTGCACCTGGTGCGCTCTATCTCTTCCTCATGAGCTACTCAGTTCACGCGCATGGACCGGTAACGAGCTGACCCTCCTCAACTGTACAATGGTTCTGCGCAAAGGCGTATTAAACTGTCACATGCAGCTTGAAAAGAAAAAAACGCAAGAGAGCATTTGCGACACTAAAATAAAAACGAGCAGCTGCGCTGTGTCCTGAACTAACGAGATCAAAGTCAAATTCTTTTGTCTTCTGCTACAGCTGGACATTTATATGCTTTACCTTTTCACCAGTACAGCATTCCCTTGTTTATAGCAGAGGTTACGTTCTAAAACAAATTCGTGAAGGTGAAATCTGCAAATTAGGATAACAGATGTTAAACTCCTTACAGCACACTTTACACTTTTCTCAGACAGATATGAACATTTTCACACTTTTGTCTCTTGTTTAAACTCTCAAAGTTCAAACCGTTGTAGAAAAATAAGTCCAGTTTTATAGAATGAAAAAAAAAAATCGAATTAATCCTGGCTCAGGTGAATAAAATCAAATTGATTCTGGAAATTATTGGTAATACCCAGCCCTCCTTTTAAGAGACATTTGTTTTTAATTGCTAAAAAGAAACATGATCTTTTTTAATTAGTTACTAACAGATTGGATGTTACCAAAGATTATTTCCTTTTTTTTTAAAGAAGAATATTTTAGATACATCTGCAAAAGCATTGTGATTCAAGCAGCTTGACAGAGATTAAAACTGCAAACTCAACTGTTGTATGGGTCATAGCTGCTACCTGGCCCTGGCCCTGCCCTCACCACCTCTCCAACCCCTTCCTAGCCACCTTCACTGGCAAAGCAGCTGCTACAAAAGCAGGAAAAAATACTTTTTCAAAAAGGCCAACCATACTAATCGTGTTAACTTTGCTAACCTTGCTAAAAGTGCAGGCATTGCATTCTGTATTATAAATTATTTTTTAAAAAACATATTTCTAAAGATTCTAACTAGTGCTAACATTCCAAACAACGCAGTTGCACAAATATAGTGTTGATAAAACATGCCCCCAGTCATTAACTGTACATACACTGCTAGGTATGAGCCAATTACCAAATTTTTTTTCAAAATGGTAGCTTTTCTGTTGGTTTTTACTCCATAGCAATCAATTTGTTTTCTGATCATCCAAGGGTGACTAACAAGTCTATGATTTAAAAAAAACCCCCGCCAAAAGTAGACTTTAGGATTTCTTTGGCAAAGGTAGTTTTTCATTAACCACATCCACATTCCTAATATTCCAAATATGGTATGTTAGATTATTTTGTTCAGTTTGAGCCAAACAGTTGTGGTTTAAAGTTTCACAATATTCTAGTAAAAATATGTGAGCTTTAGTGGTCATGCTACATTTGTAAACTCGCCATGGTTACAATTCAATTCTATTCTATTTCTATAGCCCAATATCACAACCATAGCCGTCTCATTGGGCTTACACCGGTTATTTGCAAGAACAAAAAGTCAATCATAAAAATGTAAACAATAGCTGGTTGTTAAACAGACTAAGATGAACAAACATCTCTGCCCTTACACCCTCTTTCTCTGTGAGGAAAAACTCATAAAAAAAAAACCCCCGTCTCTTTTTGGGTAAAAACTAAGAAACCTCAGGATTGCCCACATGAAGGAGAGATCCTCAACCCCGGACCGACAGGTGATGCACTAAAACTATTAAAGAAAAGTGAGCTTCATTCATTCTATAACTACATGGTTGAATAACAAGTATATGTCTAATAAACAAACACGTCTAGATAAACAGCTACAAGTTAAGATAACAGCTAAATATTTAAATAAACAACAACATGTTTGAATAGTGTAGCAGATGGACTTCATCCAGCTGGAGTTGTGGAACAGCTGCTGTTGCTGGAAGAGCCAAGGCAAGGTCACAGCCAAGGACAGGAACACAGACAATCCACCTGAAATGTGGAATCTCCCTCGTTCCCCAGTAAAGAAGTAGGAAAGAGGGACAACATGTGAATTGCACTGCACCAAACAGAGGCATGATAAACAAAATAAAATAAAGCAATGGCAGATGACAAGTGATGTAATGAAGATCGCAGGGAGGGGGACTGAGGGTGGGAGAAGGATACAGACCTAACCTGCTGGAAGCGCTAGAGGCGAAGTCACAGCCAAAGACAGGAACACAGACGATCCAGCGAGTAGAGGGAGGGAGCGAGTAGAGCCAGTGTGGTAAACTTCATTACAGTAGGTGATGTAGAGAAGCAGTAAGTTAAATAATATCTGATTGCTAGCTAGCCTGGCAATAAGCCTGTCCAAAGAGGAATGTTTTAAGTCTAACTTTGAATGTAGAAACTGTTTCAGCCTCTTTTACATGAGCTGGGAGTTTATTCCATAAAACAGGAGCTTGGTGGCTAAAGGCTCTTCCTCCAACTGTGCTTTTAGAGATTCTAGGAACCACAAGCAGTCCTGCATTTTGTGAGTGAAGTGTTCTGTTTGGTTGGTAAGGCTCTATGAGATCTTTAATATAGGATGGGGTCATACCATTCAAGGCCTTATAGGTTAGCAGGAGGATTTTGAACTTGATTCCAGATTGAACTGGGAGCCAGTGAAGTGAAGCTAACACAGGAGTAATGTGTTCTCTTCTGCTGGTTCCTGCTAACAATCTAGCTGCTGCATTTTGAACAAGCTGAAGACTTTTTAAAGAACTTTTAGGACACGCTGCTAGCAGAGTTACAGTAATCCAGCCTAGATGTAACAAATGCATGGATGAGTTTTTCAGCATCACTTCTAGATAATATGTTTCTGATCCTAGAAATATTGCGTAGATGAAGAAATGCAGTTTTCCAAGCCTGTGATATGTGAGCCTTAAATGATCAATTCTGGTCAAATAAAACCCCCAGGTTTCTACCTGTGGGATTGGAGGCTATATTGGCACCATCCAGGGAGACCATCTGAACAGGTAGGGTATCTCTCAGGTATTTTGGGCCTAGTATAATGACCTCAGTTTTGTCTGGGTTTAGGAGGAGGTGGTGGAAGGTGCTACAAAAATGAATGAATGAATCATGTCAACTTTAGTAAACATACCATACAATACATACAAACACTAAACACTATGACAACAAGTCAAACTAATACCACTTCAAAATGTGAGACGAGCCGGAGGCGAGGTCCAGGCCAAGAACAGGAGCACACATGGTCCTAAGTATTCAGACCCTTTGCTCAGTATTTAGTAGCAGCACCCTTTTGATCTAATACAGCGATTAGTCTTTTTGGGAAAGATGCAACAATTTTTCACTCCTGGATTTGGGGATCCTCTGCCATTCCTCCTTGCAGATCCTCTCCAGTTCTGTCAGGTTGGATGGTAAACGTTGGTGAACAGCCATTTTCAGGTCTCTCCAGAGATGTTCCATTGGGTTTAAGTCAGGGCTCTGGCTGGGCCATTCAAGAACAGTCACAGAGTTGGTAATTTTAGCTGTGTATTGTCTTGCTGGAAATGGCGTTTACTTTTCTTTTTCAATAAATCAGCAAAAATATCAAAAATTCTGTGTTTTTTGTCAATATGGGATGCTGTGTGTATATTAATGAGAAAAAAATGAACTTTAATGATTTTAGCAAATGGCTGCAATATAACAGAGTGACAAATTTAAGGGGGTCTGAATACTTTCCGTACCCACTGTACAAGGGAAAGGACAAAAACAAAGGAAGTTTAAAAAATGCTTGAAATAACTTCCTCATTGTTGAAAAGCATCCACTTCCTTAAGCTGGAAAACTGGAAGTTTTTGTTATTTTCTTTCTGAAGAAACTCCTCACTTTTTGTCTGGGGTGGGGCATGTCTACACATTAATTATGCCTGCCAACCCCCCCGACCTTAACTCTGTAGTTGGCCTGCCTTGGGGTTGGCCGTAGGCCAGACCGTCTTCAATCCTTGTTACGCATTGCTCACAACTGCATTGTGACATATCTTGTTTGACCATGGCTGTTTCAGGACATCTGGCCTTGTAGAAACTGCCACCTGTTTCTGTGAAGTCATCTTTCATCAAATGGGTTCCATGATATACACATGATATATGTTGGCTGCATTAGTTGCAGCCCATCATGTGTTGGGACACCCTAAAAATGTTCTTAGTTTTGTGCAAAGTTCCCCATTAGTGATGTTTTGGAACAACTAAGAGTATGATGATTAGTATTTTTTTAAGTTCCCAGACTGGTGTCAAATAAAATCCTTATATAACAACTTTGATTGTGTAGTTTTGATACATCAGCACAGACCTGACCTTTTCCGTCATTTAAGTTACAAAAGACCCCAATGTGTCTAATCACCTTACACAACAAATAGTGTTCATCCAAAACAAAAGGAATAATAATTTAAGAGAATGTGCTTTAGATCATTTCCATGAGGTCAAGCTGTTATAACTAATAACAGTGACCTACACATTTGACCAGCGGTTATGACTTTTTAGAGTACTGCAGAGTACTTTTCCATACTTTATGTGAAATTAAGAGACAGAAAGAATAATTTAACATAATTCCAGTAGATTCTGAAGGTGACAGAAGCAGCCTTACACTGATGTGCAGAACTTTACAGATGTGAAGGGCTTGTGGGTCATTCTATATTTGGAGGACATTTTACATCCCATTTGTTGAATTGTAAAAAATCTACACCCAATATAATAAAACATGTAAATGTACTTGTCCTGAGACCAAGTCTTTAAAAAAATCAAAGGAAAAAATATTTAAAGAAGTTTTTAAAATACAATAAATCTGAAGTAGCCCCTATACCCACAGTATGGGGTCAAATATGCCTTCATGTCTTCATTCACTGCATCAATAAACCTCCTCTTTGGTCTTCCTCTAGACCTCTTTCCTGCAGCTTTAGACTCAGCATCCTTCTACCAATATATTCACTGTCTCTCCTCTGCACATGACTGAACCATCTCAGTCTGGACTCTCTGACTTTATCTCCAAAACCTCTAACACAGGGGTCTCAAACTCAATTTGTCTTGGGGTCAACTTAAGGCAAATTCTGGCTGAGGCTGAGCCGCAACCTCAGCATGCATGCACGCGCGTGCAGCTCACGGGTGTCTGGGAGCCAATGCTAAATTGATTTAGATATTTTAAAATTCTAATCATTTTAAATTTTATTTTATAAAACAAAACAAAATGAACAAGGACCCTGGTGTAAACAAGTTGATATTTTCCTCTGTTAGATCCCTTATTTGGCTGTAAATTTGTATGGAGCATGTACTGTATTATTAACTGTACTGTAATATTAACTGTTTTCTGTACAAAATTATTGATAAAATCAATCAACAAATACATAAACAAATCCAAAATCATTAAGTACTTACATCAGTGATGTCAGTTTTGTGTTTATTCAGTCCTCTAAATCTGTTGTTTTCAGAGCAGTTCAATTAACACAGTTACATTTGAACTGTTAAACAGTAAATCAGACTTAAATTTTCCAGTTCTTTAACCTCCATCAATGGATTCTTCTGAACATGGCTTTTCTTGCTCCTAACTGCTGGACACTGAGCAGAGTTTCCTCTCCAATAGCTGATCCTGATTTGGTTTGAGGGAGGAAGCAGCTGAGACCCTCAGTTTGGCTTGAAGGGGATTGTCAGTGTCTGGTTCTGTACTTGGACTTATTGAAGTTCAAGGTGGAGAAGAGCTTTTGGCACAAGTAGTCTATGTGCTCTCTGCTCTAACATGTGCTGTCCCTCTGATGGACTCATTCCTGATCCTATCCATCCTGGTCATTCCCAAAGAGAACCTCAGCATCTTCATCTCTGTTACCTCCAGTTCTGCTTCCTGTCTTTTCCTCAGTTCCTCTGTCTCTAGACTGAACAACATGGCTGCTCTCACCACAGTTTAGTTCACCTTTCCTTTCATTTGAGCTGAAACTCTTCTATCACACATCACACCTGACACTTTTCTCCACCCATTCCAACCTGCCTGCTCTCACTTCTTCACTTCTTTTCTACACTCTCCATTATCTGGACTGTTGACCCGAGATACTTCAAATCCTCCTTCTTTCTCTCCTCTCCCTGTAACTTCACTCTTCCTCTTGGGTTCCTCTCATTCACACATGAACTCCATCTTGCTGCAGTTAACCTTCATTCCTCTCCTTTCCAGATCAAACCTCCACCTCTCTAGCTTCTCCTCCATCTGTTCTCTGTTTTCACTATAAATCACACCATCATCTGCAAACATCATAGTCCATGGTGATTCCTGTCTAACCTCATGTGTCAGTCTGTCCATCACCATTGCAAACAGGAAGTGGTTCAGAGCTGATCCCTGATGTAATCCCACCTCCACCTTGAACTCCTCTGTCACCCCTACATCACACCACACCACCGTCTTACAGCCCTCATACATGTCCTGCTCTAACATACTTCTGTCACTCCAGACTTCCTCATACAATCCCACAGTTCCTCTCTGTCATAAACTTTCTCCAGATCTATAAAGACACAGTGTAGCTCTCTCTGACCTTCTCTGTCCTTCTCTATCAACATCCTCAAAGCAAATATTACATCTGTAGAGCTCTTTCTTGGTATGAAACCAAACTGCTGCTCACAAATGTTCACTTCTGCTCTAAGTCTAGCATCAACTACTCCTTCCATACCTTCATTGTATGGCTCATGTACTTTATATTTCTGTTGTTGCCACAACTCTGCACATCTCCCTTATTTTTAAAATAACACACATCACACTTTTTCATTCCTCAGGCATCTTCTCACCACTTAAGATCTAGAAGTCTTTGAAAGGGGGGCAAATGAGAACATCAGAGTGGAAGGCCATTACAAATGAAAGGATCAAAAACACATAGTTTAAACAGCCTTATTATTGTTACTGATGAGAAAACAGGAGTTCTTTTAGCTGAGGTGCTTTTTCTAATGGATAAAGAAGCTTGTATTGTTGATTTTTTTTGACTCCTTGACACTTGGATTTATTTTCAATCATGAAAAAGAAATGTTCTTGTTTAAAATAAATGCTAAAAAAGTTGAGAAAGTAAATTTGACAATAGCACGAAAAATATAAATAATTTTGGGTTTGTTGCTGATCTGCAACAAGCAGCATCTACTGTTTGAAACAAAGAAAACACCTGTTTCCATCTCCAGTATGAAGACATTTTTATTCATGAAACAATTATTTCTAGGATATTTTTAAGACTGACAGAACTAATAAACCACTAGTATGAACTAAAAAACCCAACATATTATAAACACAAAGCTCAGTGTCATTGTCCTTTCAATGCACAAAGTCTGTAGTGCTTCCGTCTAATTGTGAAATGCAGTAAAGCAGTTTCTATTTCTGTGTGGGAACAGATTTGTTGCACTCTCCACTTTTGAGTCTAGCTCTTTCATTGTAAAAATCTTCAGCATTGATGCTCATTTACCTCTACTGGTCAGTCCCTCACCACCTGTTTAGACCTCCCGTGCAGGAATGGCTTTGGCTGGACCTCAGCGGTTCTTCCTTTCAGCACTAGTGGGCTGTGATGTTCATGATGTGTCTCATCAGAGTCTTCATCACTGCTGCTCATCTGTCCACTCACTGCTTCTGATTTCATGACCTTGTTTAGAAAAAATGATTTAATTCAGAAAAGAGAAGGTTTTTGTTTAATCAGTTCAATGTGTTTGCACAGTTACATTCATAAAGACCACAAATAAACTGAAACTCTGCATAACATGATTTTGTAACCACCTGCTGGTTCAGAAGGGAATTCCACATCACTTTCCCCACGGTCACAGAGACCTCTGTCCACAAGTGGATCACTGGACCGCGGTCCACATGCTGCTTTCTACAGTATGAAGCTGTTTTAGAACAGATCTGAAGAACAATAACGGACAGAAACCATATTTATCCCACCGCAATATTTCTAAAATGACAAAAAATACTCTGTGGAACAGCAGTTTCTATATGTATGAGTGTTGAATGCCGTTTAGATGTGGCTCCATATTTACAGCGGGCGTTTTCCTTGTAGCCTAATGTAATGCCAAACCCAAATCGTCAAGTATCTTTAAAGATATCTTTAAGTAGGCTACTTTACTGCTTTGTGGTAGTGAGACAAGTAATCGATAAGTATTTACATATTTTTATCTTTGCCCAATTTAGCTTAGATTGGAACACTTTTGCGATATTGTCCGTCAAAATAGGTGCTCGTTCGCAAGTTGGTCTTTGCAAACAAGAACAGGGTGGTGCTCCATCTCTGACCCTTCCTTTGACAAACTAATGCTTGAACAGGGTTCAACCACATCACCAGGACTGCATCTCCTCCATTTTACTCAAGCGTTAGAAACTATTATTTGTAATTACATTATCTGAGATTATATTTGGATCATGTTTGCACCAACTACCTTAATGGAACCCTTTAGCAAAAAGGCCCAGTTGCTCCCTGTTCCACCCACAAGTCAGAGACGGGTTTCTAATGAACTGATCTGAACTGATCTATTTCCTAGAAAACAACATGTTTTTTTATTTTGGCTAAAATAATCATCATGATTAAAAGATCACTCGGAAATGCTTTAGAAATAGATCAAAAGATGGCTGGAGTGGGACCTTAAGTCTACTAAAACTATAGTACTCAGACTGTCTTTTACCCAGACTAGTCTGTTTCAAACCAAAGCTTGTAAATAAGCACATGACTAAAAATCTCTTCAGGCATTGGCCAGGAATTACAAGGGCAGGGCAAAGCAATGAAAGAAAGTATGAAAGACCTACACTTGGTAATACTTCTCGGGATAGTTCACTCATTCAAACATAATTAAGTGCATACATATATTGCATTCATAAAACTGTGTTTAAACAATGAGTTACAGTTCATAGTAGGGACTCAAATTAGATAAATTGTCTTTTATACAGTGTGGCCCACCATTGAGTGCTGCTGAAATAAAACAACAAAAGGTACTAAAAATTACTCCAAGAGCAGTTTGGTGTCTTGGGCATTTATTTGTCAAATTTAATGATAATCTATATTTAAAAATAATGCAGCTAGTCATGCAACCCTGTTACCCAAATTTCAACACTTGTACCACTTTATCATTCATTCATTCATTTTCCAATCCGCTTTATCCCTTTCGGGGTCACGGGGTTGCCGGAGCCTAACCCGGCTACTCATGGGCGAAGGCAGGGTACACCCCTGGACTGGTCGCCAGTCTGTCGCAGGGGCCCACTTTATTTTAATTAAAAATAATCTCAAATTAGGTTTTCAGCTCAAAATAAGTGGGACCCATGTTCCTTTAAAGAGTTTATGTAATCATCAGGGGTGGCCCCAAAGGGGCAGCTAGGACTTGGCAAAGCAACCCCTTAGCTGCCCCAAATATATCATGGCCTAAATCTAATACTTGAAAAATTTTTTATTGTGCACAATTTTATTATTACTTTCCATTTAACATTTTTCATGTTTGTCTATTGTTTATTTTGTGTTAAAATGTGATATAAAACAGCACTGAAAAGACAGTAGGTGAGACATGCAGTAGCACTATCTCAACAGAGAGGGCGCTTGTGAGTTTGTTCTCCATTTGGTACTAATAAAGGTTATTCAAGAAGAGCCAGTTTTTTATGTTTTGCTTTGACTGACTGCCGAAATGGTGGATGTACTCTCGTTAAAAATGATTCAAAGTTGGACTTTTATTCAAAAGATGAAATAATAATGAACAGATGACTGATGCTGAACAACACATCGTTATTGAGATTTCTAAAACTAAAAGAAGATAAGGAGATTTTTATGCTAAAGTCAAAGAGAATGGACAGTAACAAATGGACTTCATCTAGTTTGACCAGCGTGTGTGTGTGCATAAGCAAGGCTCTCAATTTACCGGTCAATCTACGCCCCAATAATCACCTATGGTCATGAGCTCTGGGTCATGGCCGAAAGAACGAGGTCCTGGATCCAGGCGGCTGAAATGAGTTTCCTCCGTAGGGTGGCTGAGTGCTCCTTTAGAGATAAGGGGAGAAGCTCGGTCACCCGGGAGGAGCTCGGAGTAGAGCCACTTCTCCTCCACATCCAGAGGAGCCAGTTGAGGTGGCTCGGTCATCTGGTCCGGATGCCCCCTGGACGCCTCCCTAGGGAGGTGTTTCGGGCATGTCCCACTGGGAGGAGGCCCCGGGAAGACCCAGGACACGCTGGAGAGACTATGTCTCTCGGGTGGCCTGGGAACGACTCGGGGTTCTCCCAGAGGAGCTGGAGGAAGTGGCCGGGGAGCGGGAAGTCTGGGCATCTTTACTTAGACTGCTGCCCCCGCGACCCGGATAAGCAGAAGAAAATGGATGGATGGATGTCTATAAAGGTGTGCGCCATTCTGTAGGTAGGTGTGTGAAGTGTGTGTGTTTGTTGGTGCGTCCGCGTGCGAGAGCATCCTTCACAGTAGTGTCTGTTACGGTGTGTAGCATTCCCCTTGTTTTTTTCAGTGACAGGATCAATGTCTGCTAAAAGCAAAGATTATGGTAACAGGGTTAGGCAACCCCAGAGAATAAATCCTGGAGCCACCCCTGGCAATCATGTGCAAAATGTGTTAGAGTAAATATTGTACAATAAACAGTGACATTCTTAAAGTGAAACGTGCCATTATTGAAAAATTGGCTGAGACAGATTTTGAAAGTTCTTATAAAAAAAATTAAATCAAGTAATATGTAAGATCAAATGGTTATTCAGAGAGAATGTTACTTTACTAATCTAATGAGAAAACCATTCAATATTTGTACTTTTTCCAGGTTGCTCAGTGTTTGTAACAGGGTTGCACCAAGTGTTGTAAACACCAAATAAATGACATCATAAAAGTTGTACCATTGATATGTCAACTGAACTAATCAAGCTTTCCATAGTTTATTACCTATAGTTGGTGAATATCAGGCAGAAAATAAGAAAAGTGATTTTTTTTCTAGGACTTTGAAGCCAAAATGTGCTCCAACTAAATGACCACATGCAATCAATGTAAGTTAGCTGATTCTGTTTGGAGGGAAGCAACTCTACACCATCATGCAACCCTTTAAATTAGGATCAGAGCAAAGCCGATATGCAAAGCCGATTCACGTTGATCTCGAAAACTACCAAGACCGTGTGTTATTTAGGTGTCACCGATGACATTGTCAGTGTTAAAGATTTAAAAGAAGCAACCTCCATCAGATCTAGACTAGATAGTGTGACATCTGGTGTAACAGAAAAAAAACTAGTTAGGTTGGAAATGGGAAAAAGAGCAAATAATGACAGACTTTTTCCTCAAGTTTCAATAAATGAAATAATGCTTGCCACATTAATAGTGTCAGAGAGCTCAACAAAGGCTGTTCACAGGATTCAGTTGTCTTTAATGGACTAACATTATATCTAGTCAATATAATAGGTCAGAATTGTCACAGCTGTAGCACGCTTGTTTCAGCTTAAAATTAAAACAAAAAAATATATTCTGAAAATGCCAGTTTTTTTAAAACCCACAAATGTGTGAGCATTAAAAATGTCAAATATCATTCAAGCTTTACCATCTGTTAGAATACACATGAATTATGCAGTAAAAATAATATTTTGTAATAGAACAGACACCATTTTGTAAGCAGTAAATTGACAAAACCAAACTACTGGCATGCATTTTACCAACAAAAAAAGTTGCACCAGAATTTTTAATTATATTGTCTCAGTTTTTGTCCCACCATGCCTTAAAACCAGAAGATGATTGAACAGGAGGGATTAGAGCAAAATAAAGAACTAAAAAAAAAAAAAAAAGATTACACAATTGTGACACGTTTCAAAAGACATTTAAATTTTTTTACATGACTAATGATTAAATAAATAACACTTTGAATTTGGCTCAGTTTGACTTAAAACACTTCATTTCCTGAGTCTAGAATGTGTCATTTAATGTTCATGACACATTTTAGTTAAGGTAACAAACACAACACAATTTCAAACAATCAATTGCAAGAGGTAATGGAAAAAGTTCCAAAAAATAAATCTTGGCAGAAGCCTTGTAACAGTTTTGTGACTGTACATGAAAATGTTTAGAGTGAAAGTGGCTCAGATGGCCCTGAGGGTGAGTCTTTAGAATTCTGCATCAGTGACACCTACTGAAATGAGTGATGATGACACCACAAATATGTGCCATCACATAGTACAATAAAACCTGGGCTTGTTCACAATCAGTCGGTATATCCACACTCAGCATGTATTGGCAGACAGAGAACTAGTAGATTAATTTAAGCCAGAGATGCTCCATCCTGGTCCGTGCAATCTACCACCCTGCCTGTGTTGCAGCTCTCCCTGCACTGCTTGTTGCTGATTACCTGGACCAGGTGTGTGTTCATTCAAACCGAATGTGGAGACATTTGACTGAGCTAATCAGCAGCTGGCAGGGCCTGGAGATCTGGAAAACAGTCAGGGTGGTAGATCTCCAGGACGAGAAGCCCTGATTTGAGCAAAACACCAAACAGTGCAAAAGGTAGCAAACCACATCGCACACAGAAGTGCTCTTTTATCGGCTACTGCAAAAATGGTTTTTAAAGCCCTCAAATCAGCTGACCAGCTTTTAAAGCAACAGTGGATCAGGCAACTAACGGTGGATCAGGAAAACTCCCGGTTAATAAACTGGCTGGAGTTAGACTTGATGGAAGAATCTGTCTTAAAAACAAACCTAGTTTCTGTCAGCAGGGGTCAGACCACAGCCAGCATGTATGCAGGCAGAATTAGCAGCTGTGGGAGAGAACAAGAGATCCAAAGAATGCAATGAAAGGAAAGAAGCAACCAGAGCTGTGGTCACAACAAATGCACTGTGACTTCTTGCCAAGTGGAGAAAGTTCAGTCCAGTACTCTCTGTGTGTAGCATAAACTATTCCCCAGAGTCTGAGCCATCGGATGGACACTTTTATTCAAGGAATTGCCAGGACATTCTGACACTTTTCAAATGAAGCAACAGCTGAAGGGCAGTACCTCAAGCCATTCTTTAAACTTTAAGAGCTAACTTCTCACCACGCTGGAGAGTTAGCATGCTTATCTTGCCATTTTGAAATATCCAGAAAAAACCCAAACGATTTTGTTGTTTTCTGTCTTTTTATGTTTTAGGGAGGAATAAATGACAAAAGTCAACAACGGTGATTCACTTTATTTGCAAGAGATCAAAACCAAAACTATGAAGTCTAGAGAAAAAACTAAAGACATAGAGTAATTGGATATGATTATGGGTTAACATTTTCCACTTGTACAGTTCTTTCTTGGCTGTCAGTTACTGGTCTGATATTTCCCTTATAAGCTTCCTGTTGTGAGGAGTGGCACAGAGCTCCAAGCAGAGCAGCTGAGCAAGTTTGGTGTCTTGCACAAGGATCTCTTGAGGAGCTTGGAAAGGGGAAACTCATTCATTATGTCTTAGTGACTGAGCGCTAATCAATCAGTAATAGCAATTTCTTCTTCTCTAGACCTTTATGGATAGTAACCCATCATGTACTCCATGAAGTCAATGAAGAAATCTAAATCACAAAATGCCCAAAAAGTTGAAATTGTTGGTTAAGTTTGGAAAAGTGAAACAGCTTTGTTGAGAGTACACATTCAGATACATACAGTATATGCTGAATGCGAAACATGTTCAATTCCCTGTGTGGTCATGCTTTACTTCATGGTACCATAGTTCAAATTCTATTAATTCTAGTTGTGATGATGGACATATTCTTTTAAAATAAATGGAAATTATGAAGGTAAAATACGAAAAATGAAGATGTTCCATGTCATTTCACTTTAAACCGTCACATTTTTATGTTCTGTCCTTAAGTGAATGTTCAGTTCAATAGAAGTTTAACAAAAAAAAAAAAAAAGCAAACTAAACCCACCTTGACCTTCCTGTAACTCTATGTTCAGCTCACATCTCCAGTGAAGAAGCTCTATAATGTCAGGCTTTCTGTGATTGATGGCAACAGGCTCAAATTCTTCTCTGTAAATGATCTTATAGTAAGACTTCAAATCACATGGACTCTATTTTATTGAACAAATTTCACCATGACAGAATGAAAAAAAAAAATCAATTAAGAATATATAATGAATTGGGGTTGTATGGTGGTTCAGTGGTTAGCGCTCTTGCCTCTTACCTTACCTCACACCAAAAAGGTCCTGGTTTGTATCCCAGCTGGGACCTCTCTGCGTGGAGTTCTCCTTGTTCTTGTGTGTTTTCTTCGGGAACTCCTGTTTCCTCGCTCAGTCCAAAAACATCCTTCATAGGTTCATTGGTGTCTTTAAATTTCAATTTGGCGTGTATGTGAGTGAGCGAGTGTGATCAAGTGAGTGACCCTGCAACAGACTGGTAACCTGTTCAGGATATACTTTGCCTTCACCCAACAGAAAAACATTCACATTTTCCCAGAATTCTGATTTTATTACTAATTAGGTATGGAAACTATAATTTGTCTTCATTTGTGCAATAAATAAAAAAAAAAAATCATTATGTAGGAATTGTTAAAGGATGTTAAAAAGCTTATCAATTCAATCAAATAGAAATTCTTTTAGGTCAATTCATAGTTTTTTCTGCCACTGAATGTTTAGTGAGTGCAGTTGCCAATCAGTCAGAGATGTGCTGTGTAAAAATCTTCATTCTTGTCCACCAAGAGGTTTATTGGCTAATGTGGGAGCTAGCAATTGATGCAACACCCATGGCAGAGGAGAGTTTATCATTCTGCTGACAGGCCTATAACTTGTACGGCAGTCACAGCAAACAAATGAGCTCATGTTGAGGCTGAAGTGTCTGTGTGTTAAAGACAAGAACAACTGGGCTGGAGTAGAAATGTGTGATCCTTACTTGTTGGCATTTTGGCCATTGTTGCACAGCAAATCACGAGAATAAATACATGTTTTTATATATGATTATTTAGGTTGCTCATCTTAAATCCACAAGATTTAAGATGAGCAACAAGAAATACAAGTTAGAGAAAATGCAACCAGAACAGTCTCAAAAATGAGTGAAATCAGTGTTATGTCTTCAGCAGTAAAGAACAAAAAACGTAAACTTCCACACTCCATACAAAAAGTTAGTCAAAGTTGATGCTGAAGTGGGTTATGAAGGTGACTTCTCCTTAGTCTTATTCCGTTATGTGCATATTCTTGTTCCTTTTTTTTTTTTTAATGCTTGTGCTTCATAACCCACCTCAGCATCAACTTTTTTGTATGGAGTGCAGAAGTTTACTTCACTATTTTAGTACTTTACTACTTTACTTTAAATACATCACACTGATTTCAATTATGTTTGAGACTGTTCTGATTGCTTATATTTCTTGATTTTATCTAAAATCTCGCACATGTAGTCAGAACAGCAACCTAATAGAATGTGGTTGTTCCTAGTCTGACCTGCAAGGATTAAAGTTGCAGACAATACTGCCCTAAAAGAGGTAAACTGTTAGTGAGGATCCCTGCTGCTTTCAAGGGTTCACTGCAAGGGATGTCCAGGCTTATGAATGTGTTCATCACATTACCAGGGGATGTGTTGAGCTTGCTGCAGATCTGTGTAGCTAAGTGTTGAAAGCACAAAAAAAGGTCCAGTTCTCTTGTCACACAAATGTTTCTGCCCAGAGAGAGATATATCGTTTGGGCAAAATGACTTTTGTCTCGAGTCTGTACAATTGGTCTGTTGGATATAAATTCCAAGCTGTCAGAAGAGTTGGCAGTGTGAAAGGATACACTGATTACCTCTTTCAGACATTGCTTGTTTGGAAATTTCCACATCATTATGAGCTAGAACCCTGCTCTGACTGGGTTAAATTTTCCCACAGTGAATAAGTAACAATCTAATTAGTGGACTACATGTTTAATGCATCTTACATAAGTAAGAATCTGTCGAGTATAGCTTCAGAATGTCTTCACATTTGTGTCCAAATCATAAAAGGTTTAAGAGGACAAGACAGAAGAGGAAAGATTCCTTTGTTCTACATAACATTTACTCAATGTTGATTTGTTTAAAGATGTCAATGTTGCATTGAGTTCTGTTATATATATGATTTTGCCATAGCATACACATAAGTCTAGGTATCCTAAAGGAAACATTTTCAATTATTCTATGTAGTAATCATGTTAATCACTGTGGTAAAAGCGATACTGAGAAAAACTTGTCGGATGTCTTCATAGGATTCTCCAATAACCTCAGGTTACATGGTGGTTCTGAGAAGTAAATGATATGTGCCCACACATACAATAAGGTAGAGAAACTTCGAGTGGATTTCATAGCAGGGTTGATCATGCACCGAGCCTATTTTTGTTGTCCTGAACTCTGGAAACCCTGGACTTTATCCAGGATAGTTGAAGCAAAGCTGCCTGATCCTGTGGTTCCCTTTGGACCCACAGGATAACTGAACCCTGTAGAAAATTCTGCTTTGGTAGAGGAGGCAAATGATTTTGTGGTGACTTACATTTATACCCAAGCAACCTTGGAGAAAGGAGAAAGATGTTAGCTTTCTTAGTCTCCAACATTCTCTACTCTGTACAGGAGCAACTCTTGAGACCAATTTAACTGTAGTGAGGTCATGAACATAAACAGAGATGACAGGGCATTCCATACACAAAGGAGGGCAAGCTTTGTCCTGCTTACACTGGCATCCTGTGAATTTACAGCCACTGGGACCCTTATTTTCCCCTCTCACGTAGAGATAAGGGCTGTTTTTCTTCTGAAGATCTGGAGGGGGCCGGGTGTAGTTAAAGGACAAACTCAGCTGCTAGATTAACTCATCAACACCACATTGCAAGGTGTCAACAGAAATGTTTCACACAAGACAGACAAGGAATGAATACCATTTGGAGGTCACAAGTGGCAACCCTACAGTCCTTTAGGCCTTTTAAATGTTAGTGTCTGCCTTTCAAGAGCAAAGATGTAACCTCAAAATATTTAAGAGGGAAAGAAATTCACTGGGCATTCTCCTTCTCAGTTTGAACGGTAGATTGAGCTTACCTAACAAATAAGAAAAATCTTGGACCATCATTTTGCAAATATACAAAATTCATTATGCATTTGCTTCCAGCTAGAGTTTTGGGTAGAGCCTTCAAAAAGACATGCACATTTATTTGGAAACATTTAGAAACCAAAAAAGACAGAAGGAGACAGATTAAAAACAGTGCACAACTCAGATAATTACTTGTAAACTCTAAAAACTGGGGGTTTGCACATCCTCATGCGATATCCCAATATGTGTGGTGTTTATGTTTGTTAGACACCAGAGTTTTAATAGTTGCTTGGGGACAGTTGTTTTCTTTCTAAAGCTGTAGGACTGTAGGATGACATGACTACAGTGTTATGCCTACTTTTGGCAGCAGGGACGTGCACAGGATTTCAGAAGGGCAGGTGCTCAAAGTCGGAGAAGGGAAGCAAAAACGCTTTTTTTTTGGTCCTTTAAATACAGAAATTGAAAAAAAAAATTAAAATAAAGTACTAATAGATAACTACTCAGCTGTGTGACCTATGTAGGTGAAAGTAATACAATTGTCATTTTTAATGTAAAAAAATCATTGTCAACATGAGTTCATTCACTTTATCACAGACTTGGAAGACATCTGAAGCAGTGAAACACTGGAGGCTCTTTATGTTGGCCTTGTGCTGTGGGGAGAATCAACATCAATCAAGTTTAATACACATGGGAATATTTTAAACAGATATTCTAAAACTTTTATCCCCAGATAACTGAACTTATTATTCTGTAATGCTTTCACACTGTTGCTGTTCATTTCTGTTCATTATCTTCAAAAGTTTCTGGGTTTCAGTTCTACATTGTCAGGTCATCTGCTTGGTCCCCTTTTTGTTTCTTCATGTTTTTTTTTTTTTTTTGGGGGGTCCTGTTTTAGTTTATTTATTAAATGTTTACATTTCTGCCACCAAACCCAGTTTCCTGCATTGTGGCTCCTACACCTCCAGAACACAACCTGACTCTTGTTTTAGGAGTCACAGCTAAACTCGCTTTTGCATCTGATCCTCTAAACACAGACCTTTGTTGAAATTGGAAAGATTTTAGTAAAAAAAATGGTGAAAGTGAATGATACAGAATTTTAAAAAGACTATGAGAAAATGTTCTATTGAATACTCCACTGAACAGATTAGTTTCAGGCCTGTAGAGAGGAAGCTGTTAACTCACCATACATGTTCAGCACACCATATGGTTCATTTAATTTGAAAATCTACCCCGTGTTTTTATTTAGAAATAAGTACCTAACTTCCTGTCCCTGAACAATATACTTTGTGTTGATTTGATGCGGCAGGCTTAGACGTCTGGTAAAAGTATAAACTGACTCCTTGTCTAACACTGAGCATTTTTCTGACATATTAACCACATCGTTGAATCAGCGGAGAGCGACTAGTTAGACCAGAACTCACCGGTTCAAGTATCTCCACTGTCACATCTCTTCTGTTCTCCATGAAGCAGGGACCTGAAGAGTGCATGCGCTCACACACGTGCAGCCTCTTGCTCTGATTTTGAAGTTATGGAATCTAGATGTTGTTGTGGCTTTTGATACTTTCCAAATCAGTTTCCTCAATTCCCTCAATACTGAGGGGCCACTCAGTAAGGTAGAGGGTCAGGAAACTTTTCTCAGATTATCTTCTCAATCTTTCTAAACATAAATTATAGTTAGTGGAGAAGTATCTGTGGGGTATATTGGATCAAAGCCTCAAAGGCAAAGTAATGAATACATTTAAGAGCCCTAGAAAAAAAACTATAACAGGATACCCACATACAAAAAAACTGAAAAAAACATTTAATAAATCAGACAATGTGTCTGCATAATAATCCGCATAAGCAAGGAGAGAGCATTGTTTTATTTACCCAAGACTTGATGGTATCTTTCAAAAACACAAAGAACTTAATGGAAACACTGACTTCCCTATTGTACAAAAAAGTTCTACATAATGCAAAAGACCATCAAAGTGACACAAGCTTAGACAAAAAAAAAAAAAAAGAGTATTTTACAAGTAACAGTAAAAAGGCTGAGAAGAGAATTTGTCAAAAACGAAAGCCCATTTTATTGTGAGGGCCACCCTATCCAAAGATTTGCCAAATAGCAAGTCAGTTCAAAAAAACAAACTATGACATGTGAGATTATGGACTGCAAGTCGCTCAAACTATACTAAGACAAAAAGAAGGAACGATGTTAAAGGCAAATGAAGGCAACACATGTACCATGAGTAACCAGAGCACTACAGGCTGTGACCAACTAACTGGGCTGGAGAAATCAGAATACGATGCATTCATTTTTCTCTGAGCACAGCAATTTAGGAGTGTTTGGTTACAGGTGCCATTCGGCATTGGCAGGGAGTTGGAGGTTAAGGGGCGAATGGCAAACTGGCCCTTTCAACCCAGCAGCTCACCAGGTCCCAGGGGCTGGCGCCAGCTAGCACCCATAGTAAAAATAACCCTGCTGCAGTTGTTGAGCAGGGGAGAGTGACAGGGGAGCATGTTACTGCAGGAGATCAGGTTTCAGCGGCTGTCATCAGAGTGCAGTCATTACTTCTGGCCTAATTATCTCAGGCCACATATAAACAAACAACCTGCCAGAGTTGTGTGAGGCTATATTGTGTTCAGAGCTTCATGCAGGCTTTGTTTTTGACCAAACACGTGTCTGATGTCTGATACATTAAATCCAAATTTCACGCCTAAAATTATTCTAGCTGCAGATTCGGTTACATTGCCCTGTTTGTCATAATCTGATTCTTTTGCTTTGGTTTTTTTTCCAGTTGCGGTTCACGAGAGAGGACTTGTCTGTCTTCAGCTCTCCTGATCTCTGTCGTCTTTAAGTGACTTTAATCCTGAATTTATGACATAATTACTGCAAAAAAAGCAGTAATTCTGCAATATAGAGAGCTGAACATGGCACCGAAGAAAAAGCAAGAAACATCAGACCTTGCAGAGTTCAGAACTGCGCTTGCCGGCATCCAAGCTAAACTCAACCCACTTTTGGCACTGGAAGCTAAGGTAACTCCACTCTTGGAGCTGAAGGTCAGCTGAAAGTCAATGGACCTGACAAACAAAGTCAAGGAGAACTTTATAAACTGTTTAAACCAGAAGGACGGCTATTAATCAGGCAACAAGAGAAGGAATACCGACTTGGACAAAGGCTTTAATCAAATCACCTGACTCGGTTCCCTAAAGTGTGATTCATAACTAATGATCTCAAATGAAACTAATCTGCACATATTTTTTTTTTTTTATACCTGAATTAAATAAATGACTTTTCGGACAAAACATAATCTATAAATTTTATCTTGTACTTGCTTTAAGTAAATTATTCATTCATTCATTCATTTTCCAAACCGCTTTATTCCTTTCTGGGTCATGGGGCTGCCAGAGCCTAACCCGGCTACTCATGGGCAAAGGCAGGGTACACCCCTGGACTGGTTGCCAGTCTGTTGCAGGGGCCACAATTACACACCCACGCATCCACACCTAGGGACAATTTAGAGTAACCAATGAACCTATGAAGCATGTTTTTGGACGGTGGGAGGAAGCCGGAGTCCCCGGAGAAAACCCACGCATGCACGGGGAGAACATGCACACTCCACACAGAAAGGTCCCCCATTGGTGACACTGTTTCAAGTCCCCCAGCCAGGACTTGAACTGGAAACCTTCTTGCTGTGAGGCAAGAGCGCTAACCACCGTGCAGCCCTAAGTAAATTATTTTTCTGATTAAAATAATCTGCATATTTTTTTGATTTTTATACTGATTTATGTTTGAGACTTTTTCACATGACTGATTCTTTTTTCTGTATATGCTACAATCACGTTTAAAATAGTGTTGTATCTACATATAGCAATGTGACTTGTTGCTTAAGGATGCTGAATGACCTGAATCAATATCAGTTCGGTATAAATCTCTGATCATAATTTACAAACCAGTCGATAACTAATGTAAAGAAATAGTGTGGTGGAGTCGGGGTGGGATTATATAAATTTGCTTCCTCCCACTTCCTTTCAAGCAGTCTAATCTTTAGTGAAAGTTTACATTACTGTTTTGTTTTTTTTATTTGTTGTTATTTGAATATGTTTTTGAGTTCAAGTCTGGCTTTTATTTCTTTGAATTCAAGAGGTCGTAAAGACACTACAAAAAGAAATGCTTTTTTTTATTTTGTAAGGAACAAAAGGCACAAGTTACTTTTCTTTAAGAGACTCATTCAGGTGAAGATGACAAGGTGTTTTGGAAAAACCAATGGGGAGACACTATTTTATTTAGTTATGGATTTACAGTAATAGATCAGCAGGTACTGCAATCTGTTTCAACAACTGCCTGGGTAAGGTCATGGAATATGACGCTGATGTGAAGGGACATTGAATAGTGGTTATCTTAAATATACAAGGAGTTTTTGGGATTATTTGTAGTGTATATGGATTTAACACAGATACAAAAACAGATTTCTAATAGATGAAATTATAAATAATATTTAAATATTTAAAGCTCAATATCCTGATGAATGAATGGATAGGTTCCCCACAAAATTTACATCACACACAAACAGCATAATATTGAACAGTTTTTGTACAAATAATGCACTTTTTGATGCTTGGAGACATTTTAATCCAAATAGAAGTAATATTTCCTGGTTTCATTCAATGGCCATAACAAATCAATAATATATTTATGGTTAATTTCTCAAGAAGTCATATTTCACATGCTGATATTTCTGCAGCTCTGGTCACTGATCATTGTGTTGTCTCAATGAAGTATGAAGTCAGAAAATTGTCTATTTAATATGGTGAAGACAACAATAAGAAATTAAAAGTAGCAGAAAAACAATTGGGGAGTGATCTGAATATGGGTTGTTACAAACTATAATGTTTCAGACACAAATAGAGAAATTTTTCTGAAATTACAATAAAAGTTAGACGAATTCTATTTTCACAGGGCCAGAGGGGCTTTTACATGCTCCAGAGCCAAACGGATAGAGGAGGGAGAGAAGAAGAGTTTATATTTTGGTAAATTAGAGAAAACAAGACAGACAAAAAAAATGCTATGACATCTTTAAATGCAGATGGCAATCTCATAACTGATCCAAGAGAAATTTCTCTAAAGATTTATAATTTTTTTACCAAAATCTATATTCTTCTCAATTCTTAGAGTCAGAAACTAAAACGGTGTTTCAGTATTTCTAGAAATGTTCATCCCTAAAACTAATTTGGAATTTAAGAGAAAATATGATTCAGAAATCCAAATTTAAGAATTTGTTAATGTGTTCCAAAAAATAGATCTGGTGAAATGTCTGGATTTTTCCTAGAATGATATTAGAGGGTTATTATTTGATGCTTAAAAGGAAGGTACGACATACAATACACTTTTGAATACAATGAAACAAGGAATAAAAGTAATAATGCCCAAACCGAAAAAAGACAAATCTGTGATTGACAACTCGAGACCAATTCCCTTATTGAATGTTTACTATAAATTATTCAAAAGTGTTTTGGCCAACACACTCAAAATGGGATAGAAAATTGAATTAGTGAAACACAATCTGGTTTTATTCCAAACAGATTGATCCATAACACGTGTGAACACCAGTGAACAGTGGAATTAGACAAGGTGACCTAGTTCATCCACTTCTCTTTATCTTGGCAACAGAAATGTTAACATTACTAATACAAAACAACTGTACCTTTATATGTGGCAGCACATTCCCTTAAAATAATCCAGTTACCTAATGATATGGCATTATTATTAAAAAGGAGTAAAGAAGTCCCAAATGTAAGAAAAACTGTCTCTCTTCTCCAAGGCTTCAGGACTAAAATGAAAAACTAAAAATGTCTTTGTGTATGGGTGAAACTAAAGAAACTCAAATATATGATATTCCAATTAAAGATTACATCAAATATTTAGGAATAATGATCAATTAAACTGTCAAAAATAGAATAGACAAAAATAGAAAAATAGACAACTGGCCGCGTTACATATCAAATAGTTCGCAGTTTGTGAAAAAGTGATCTAGACTCCAAAAATGACAAGAATAAAGTACTAAAAATTGATTGAATATTTATGTCTTTTGTAAGTGACCATGGTATAAGTGAGATAGCAGCCCGGCGCCTGAACCGGTCGTTATTAAATATTAACGCGTTCATTTTCTATTTATCATTTCATTATTACTCGCGTGCGTTAACATTGACAGCCCTATAAAAATCTAATTTAGTAATTTGAAAACAATAGAGGACACACAAACAGGCCAGGCCATAGGCTATAACAAAGTTCAGAGTGTGCCCCTGTAGTCAGTAGGCTGAGTGATATGCTGTATAAAATCCAAACAGTTTAAAAGGTTACAAAACTCATTATATATATCATTATCTAGATTAAAATCAGCAGTTTCTAAAACTGATGCATGTTGAATGTAAAAGTGATCACAATTGTTGAATCAAACAGGACAAACATTTAATTGATTTTTAAAAAATTACAGAGCTGTCAAATACAAGGCAATAGCAATCCATATTATTAATATGGCAACATGTCACGCTGGTTTCATCATAATGCAAGGTCAAATAATGTTTTTCTGACAATGTGTTGTCAGAAAAGGTGGTTTCCTGTCCATTTGACCGGTGTAGTTCCTAAATTTGCGGGCAGAAATAGCTGTGGGCTGGTGGGCATAATATGGGGGGGTTTGGGTTTGGGTTCGGTCCAGTGGTTCCTTAAGGAAACACGTCTCAGCAGAGACAAGCGCAGGTAAGCCAGAGACTCACATGTAAACTGTCCTCGCCATCGTGAGGTAATTATATTGAAATAAAAATGTGTCCACTGATCTGATCTCTAAATGTCATTTATATAAATGACTTTTAATATTTTTTAGCCTCAAAATTGCTGTATTTTGGATGTTTTTGTTGTTTTGTCCGTATGTGTTTTGCGTGTTTTCTTGAAAATTACGGTGCAGACTGTGAGGTGAAATGGCGCATGAAATGGCGCATGAGCGCAGCCTTGATTGGGCAATCCCTAATAAACTGGGTCACTGCGTCGCGTGTCTTTAGTTTACCAGCGGTATGCTAATGAGGTCATTCTTTATGAACTATTTCTACATTTTTATTACATGTCTTTTTTCCATATTTCTATTTTAAGTTTATTGTGTCTTTGGTGTTTGCATTGGATATCAAACTGCACTGAAAAGACAGCAGGTGATGCAGGCAGAAACACAGATGCACTTTTTCAGATATGAATAAATCAACAGTAGATCATTTGTTTATGAATACATAGAAGTTTGTGGGAGGATTTTTACTGTTGGTGTTGCACAAAATTAGGAAAACACCAAATATTTCTGCAGTAATCTGAAGTTAAAAGTTCTTTGGTTAGGTTTTTTGTGTTTTATTAACACCTAAAAAAATGATACTGACAGATTTTTAAAAATCAAATCACTCTGATGCATCTCACAGAGACACAGGACCTCATACACACCAAACAGAAATGAACTTGATGTTAAAAACGATGCCAGGAGTCCAGCTCTGATAAAACCACACAGAAGCAAAGAAAACTGAATCTGATCTGATTAGTTTTTGCTAAAAACACACATTTTATTTTTATTTCCAGACTTTGTTTGTTTTGTTCTGCAGCATGTTTATATTTGTATGATTGTGACAGGATATATATTATGGAGAGAAAAAAATGTTTTGGGATATTTATAATTTGTTTTCTTTAAAATGACAAAAATTAAAGAAATATAAGTGTTTTTTTTTCTTTAAACGTTTAGGCCTACTTTATTTCTAACGTGTATTTTGTTATGTTTTTATGAAGAGCAAAACATTGAAAGTTATTTAAGGTTTAAGCTGATTTATTCGGGAATAAAACTCTTGACTGTTTTTTTTTTCATATTCATGTTTAAAAAGTTATGTTTTAAAAGTTTAAAAAATGTAGCTTTAGTGTGTTCAATAAATGTTTCTTTTTCGGCCTGTGACGTAAAGTGTGTTTTGGATTTTGGCCCCCTGTGTACTCGAATTTTATACCCCTGCTGTATACAAAAACTGTAAAAAATTGTAAAAAAAAATCTTATACTAGTATACTAATATTTCAAATTATTGTTTTGGGTCATATTGAACCTCATGCAACTGATGCAGTGCTACTGCCTTTTAGATAGCAAATAAAAAGTAAACATTTTGCAGGAAAGCACTGACAACAACAAGTGCCAAAGTCCTGAGCCAGGTTTCAGCTACAAAGGCTGAAACCTGGACTGTTATCTCACAGCAAGTCATGAATGACAAAGTATTTACTTTAAAAATATGATAGATTTAAAACAGCTAAGTTCAAAGACTTATGTGTGGGTCGATGAGGAGTCTTTCATTTTTTATAACAGGTGTCAAATGTATGTGTTGGAGGTATCAGCCAGCAGAGCTGGTGCTTGTCATATATACTGGGATGTATTCTAATGTACTTCAGTTTGCCTATACCTTTCACAACAGTGCCAACAGCATAATATATCTTTGCATTTACTTCAAATAACAAGTCAGATAAAATGAGTTAAAATGTCTATATCATGGTATTCTAAGCCTTTATACATATATAAAGATATATTACCTCTGGCACACTAAAGGTAAATTTTTATAAAATAAGAGTTATTTTTATGTGCTCCTTTTAGTACCTGGAAGTAAGACTCCTTGATCTCTGAGGCACTGCCTTTTACACAGAGTCCAGCTCATTTCATGACGTCAACCTCGCGCTGGCCTCAGCAGCGCATCTGTTTCATCCAAGAAAAAATAAAAATGAAACTAAAATTAAATTAAAAGAAAAACTAAAATGAAAGCCTTTTGTCGATTACCGCTTTAGCTCCACTGAGTAAGTGAGTGTGTGTGTTAGCCTGGGGGCGGCGCTGGAAGCGCAGACTCTTCCCGGAAGCGGCTGTTCTCTGGAATTGGGAAGGGCTGGTGCTCAGAGAGCAGCTTTGGAGAAGAATGAACAGATAAGCGTGCATGGAGCAAAATACTTCTTTAGGGTAGTTTGTTGTGAGGAATTAACTTAATAATATGCTAAAAAGCTAAAAAAAAAAAAAAGTTGATTTTTGCATAATGTAGGCTCCTTAAGTGAGCAGTGGATGAGACACAAAATGAAACCATGATCCTTCATTGTCAGTACTGCACACGTTTAAGGGATTATTAAATAAAGTATGGTGTAATGTAGATCCAAAATGACATTTAAGTTCTGTTTAGAAGCTGTCACTTCCATCTTTTCAAGTGGCTGAGGCTTGTCAGGTCTCATTATGTGTTAATAATTGCCCCTCTTTTTCACTTAGATTTATTAAAGAATGTAATAAGATCCAGAGTTTGTGTTTCAGTATGTATGTACCCTGAATTATTTATTCCCAAAGACATACCTAAAGACTTAATTTGCATTCCAGGACCTTTTGAAAGGACTTAGTCAATATCACACATTGCTACACTACTAGGTCAAATGAGTGACTGACACTTCTAATGGAACATGAGTACTTTAGTGAATGTGGATTTAGCAATGCCATTAGCCTGGGAACTTGATGACTATGAGAAATGTGATAGGTAATTCATTTTTGGGAACATGCTTGCTCATCCACACCAATCTGTATTAAAGTGCTTCCTGATCCCTCATTTGCTAATTGAGTTATCTGGATATGAAATGGAGACGTGTCACAAATCAGTCTGTTTATTTAACATTAGGACAAAGTGAGAGGTTTATATTTGTGATGTAATTATACCTCCCCAGACAATGACTCCAATCATCTTCTTTTTTCAATGCTAAGCCTTTTAGCAGAACTAATGCCTGCCGGGTAGATTTCCCTACCCACCAGCTTTAGTGATTGTCAAACACACACAACAGAAATACTCAAAGAAACTTGCTTAACTTTTCTCCAAATGCCATCGTTTTGTAAAATACTTAAATAGATGCAAGGCTGTTGCTCTGGAGTCTGCATTTATTTTGTTAAAGATGTGAAGATTTTTTTTATTTTTGATGAATATGATTAAACAAAATATAAAACTCAAAGTGGAAACATCTATTATCATTGAGGCCAGGAATGTTACTTTTCATCCATTTGCAGAAAAGGCCCCCTCCTGACCTCTGCAAAGACATTTGCAACTGGTGTCAAGACCCAATAAATCATTCTGTATCAAAGAGGTCATGGAGCTCTTTCTGCAATTTGACATATGTGGAATCAGAATGTGTCTTTCATCGATGTGAGACACTCAGAGAAAAAAAAATTTTTTTTGGAGGCCTTTCCCAGTGTAATGTGGACCAGATGTGCTTTTGATTGGAGACCTTTTACCTGCCACAGAGGGATACTCTGACATGAGGTGAAGTGGAGACTGCAAGACTTCTTTAGTGGTAAAGGATTAGACCTGTAAACAAAAATCCTCAACAGGGATAATGGCAAAGAAGCAGAAAGGAGGCTTGACACTAGTTTTCCATGCGCAGCAGAGAACATACACATCTCCCATTTCAAACTTTTTTTTTTGCTAACTTGAATAATTTTGCATTATCAGTTTTGAACATGATTACATTTAATTATGAAAATGATTTATTTTTACCAACCACAAAATATTTTGCCAAGATAATACTATTTATCTTATTATTCCAAATAGCTTACTTTGAAATAGTTGTGTTTCCATTACACACATACAGAACTTTATCAAAATTCTAGAAAGGTCTAAAAAATAAAATTTTACATTCACAATGTTTCTATTAAACCAGAATTATGCGAATAAACACAAACCAACTCACACAATAAGTCACTCAAAAACGCATGTGAGAAGTGTGCTCAGTGGTATTAATAAATCAAGGTTTTAACCATAGACCGTAGAAACATTGGACAGCTCAACCTCTCCCCTCTCAGGTACCAAATATGAAGTACCTGCTGGTTTCAGGAAGTCAAAATCCCATAGACTTCTATTGACAAGCATAACTATTTTTACTCTGATGCATTTTTCTTAGCATCTCATTTCTAATCCTATTTTTTTAAATGGTATTTCTTTATTCTAAGTAATTCAAGTTAATTAACTGACCACTCAGATACCTCAATAAAAGCCGGCCACACGTTTAGCGTTCAATTGACAACTTGTCCTGAGGCTGCTTTTTGTGGAAGGGGTGTGGACTTCAAACAAGCTCAGTCGTGATTGGTGACTGTAGTTCCCCTAAAATGGTGACTCAGACCTACTCGGAACAATCACTGACGACTGGTTTTAAATGGTGGTGTATGTTTCAGGACGGAACAGTGACGGATAGGGCTTTATTTCATGAGAGCCAGAGGTAAGGCATTTTCTATGAGTGACGTGACACCTCATTTCGTCCATTGTTTTTATGTCAATAGTTCTGAGGAGTTGGACCCTGTTTTATGTTTGATAACACAACAAGATACACTCACATTTCTGCCAAGGCACTGGCACTCTACAATATCTATCAAAAGAGATGTTGGTGTCTTAATCAGGCCATGGAGTGGCAAGCTCCTTACACGTGGGAGTGGCTACGGGTAAAGCAATTTTGGGAGATCAATACAGAGGAGCTGTGGATCCAACAATTCCGCATGACACGCTGAACTTGAGCTCAACTCGATGATGTGATGCTGTGGGACCTCTTGTGGCACCTGCTGTGCAATGCCTTAGGCCGCCAGTTCCTACCAAGAAATTTGAAAAAAAGTGTCTCCATTGCAGTTTTGTGAAGTATGTCAATTTCGATAAGGCTCAAAACCCACCTCCTGCAAGCATTGATAAATGCACATTTTTTTTCCTAATTCTCATTTCCATTGGGCGAATTTATCATCGCAAATCCAATTTGAACGATTTTAAAGTGAATGGAAACGAGGCTAACGTTGTGTCATTTTGTAGAAAGCGGACAAAGGTCTTTGATTGGTGTATGCTTACTCCCTTGAACCTCTCTTTTATTTTAATTCTCAAAGCTGATTCACAGATTTGGTCTGCGTTTAATTTTATTGATGACTACTGTAATTCTGAGAAAGCTGTTTTATGTTGGAAATGTGCATTTGTTTTCTTTAGAGATGAAGAAAAATACTGAAGTGAAATGAGATAATAAATCTAAACTGACCAGTCATCTAAACTGCCATGATCAGGTATTTCTGAATTTAAAGTAATTTGAACTTGGAATCACCATTAACATGTTTGCTTGGAATATAAATAGTTTAGAAATAAGTTGAAATTCATTCTGTATCAGCTAAAGAGAAAGAGGCATTAAAAAAGGACCCAAATGGGAAATCTGTATCAGAAACGGGCAGATGGCTGGATCCAAGTGCAGCAGGTTTTATTTACAGAAGGATGAACAGAGGTCAGGCATGAGCATGGGAGCACCAGAGATCAGATGTTGGAAATAACAGAACAGGTGTAGATCAGGGCAGGCAATCAGAGTCAGAGACAAAGCGAGGTCAGGTAAACAGAACATCAGATCCAGGTAGAAATGCTCAGTAATGCAGACACACTGGTCCAAACATGACTCGAACCGAGCAGAGCTCAGTGCTCTGACTAAAAACTGCTGGGAGTGGTTACCGATGTGAAACAGGTGTGGGGCTCCTGGGAGTGACAGCAAGGGCTGATGGGAAATGAAGTGTGGAGATCCACGAGGCGCTAGTACTCTGGTGATAGTTCCCGCTGATGACAGGAGGCCGATTCGTGACAGTTGGACAACAATTCTTAAGTTTTTGCAGCACGGCTTTATCTTGTTAAGATGCAGCCTAGAGAGGTGGGAGACATGGAGGATGGAATGGAGTAGATAACCATCATCATTATGAGAAGAGTAGTGTGTGTGGCCCGTTTGCCACATGGCTAGTAAAGGTTTGCACATAAGTAGGCTAGTCTTGCTAATTAGCTTATTGGTAGATTTCATCCATGCTCTTCTGCCGTTCTCATACTGTACAGTATATAGTCAGTGGTTCAGATGCAATGTACACGATATTTTTTTCTGTTTTATCTGGCACTTAAGCACATGAAACAGAAGAATCTGTTATTTAGCTTGCATTGACGTTCATTCATAAAGTCAACAGAAATTAGTGGAATTTATTCATAAATTGTGTCAGGGATCCATTCAGCCCAAGGAGAAAAAGAAATACAGAAAAATGTGGCAATTTTTACCAGGACCCAGCCAGTTTTCAAAAAGAAAACACAAACTGATTTAAGCATAAACTAACTTACTTACAACATCTTAAATGTGAGTTAAACTATACAGTTATATTTTACATGATTAGTAAAATAACATGAACAAAATATTTGGTTCTTGTGTGTGTATGTATGCACGTTTTGAGTTATTAGAGGTGGGGCTTAAGTTGGGGTGAGGGTGTGGGGGTGTCATCCAGTGTTTCACCTGAACTATTAGTTTAAGGTAAGACTGCAGATCACCACTGCAATGTAAACATTTGATGTAAAGTTACTGTGAAATTTCAGCAAAATTAACAGTATTTTACTGTTTTGCTTTTGCAAAGTATCATACTGTAAACCACAATGTAAATTTTTATGCTGTAACAATTCTATTCAGAGAACTGCAATGCAAACTGGGTGAAAATCTGACAACATTCTGTTGTTTTCATGTTGTACAGTGCCATACTATAAATTGCAGCTCAATGGGAAAAGCAAAAAGGAAAAATTATGTCATTAACAGGAACCTATTGTAAACATGGGAAAATAAAGAAGCGTGCATTTTTATTTGAAAATCAACTGCTCAAGACATCCTGGAAACATTTCATTTGTCTCCCAGCCAGTTCATGGCATTTTGGCAGCTACAAACTCTATTTTGTTGGGTTTTTCCTGGAAATAGCAGAAATGCATGATGGTAGTTAAAGTTTGAACGTTAGCGTTTGTTGTATCATACGTTAGTGGTGTATGGCCAGGCATGACATTGCTATGCAGTTTCATAAGACCTGTTCAAGACCAGGATTACTATGCTTAATAAATTGCATCACTAAAGACGGAGAGGCTTGCCATTGATACAGACAGCCTCCTGGTTTAAAGACTGGATGATAATATGCAGTAGATAGGACACATGCGCCTTCAATTGTCTGTGCCCAGTGTGCTCCATGGCAAAGACCATTGCCTTCTTGTAACTATAACTACATCCATATTATTAGCTCAGGGCAGTATAATTTACAGGAAGGAACTGTAAATATAAACTACTGTAATGCAGTGTAAAATCATTTACAGTACCTTAATAAAGTTATTTTACAGTAAACTGCTGTAAAAAAAAAAACTGCTGTTATTGGCGAAACTGCTGCCACTAATTTAAGGGAAATTTACAGTGAAAAGTTTTACAGTGTGAGGCTACTGAGAAACTCCTAACCAAACTTCTAACCTAGGAAAATTGTGACAAACAGACTTTTAAAACTAATTTACTTCAATATTAAAAAGAGCAATGGACAAATATAAAGCCCAACACAAGAACAAATTCAATCTTTGTGAAAAAGATTAAGCATTTGTCTCTTCTGTCAGTCTCATTACATTTGTATTTACAACCAAGCGCATGATATGGTTGTGAAACTAAAACCAGTCAAGTATCACCATGGCTGTTACCCCTATTTTGTACCATTTCAGTAAGAGGAGCCCATGTTTCCATTGCATGGTGCAAATTCCTGAGATTAATGTAAATGTGAAGGAATCTACAGCTCTCCAAATTCCTAGATCCTCTGGATTAAAGGTTCAAGTTCCAGTCAACACTTAATCCAGACGCATCATTCTACTGTCCGAATAGGTATCTGATATCCTGAGTTCTTAAGTTAGGACAGTGAAACAGACTTCAATTCCTTCAGTGCACTGCAGGAAATTGCCGGGCAACAGGTTTACAAAAAGCATATCAATAAATGGAGACATGAACAAAACAGTGCGTTACTTAAAACTAAAAAAGACAAAACAAAGATGAAGCTGTCATTCACTATATTTACAGGTTTTATATTGTTTTTTTTTTTTTTTTTTGCATCAAATTAACTGAAAAAGAAGACAAAACTTTTAAAGATCAGCCCCCCAAAAATGAGAAAAATAAAAAAAGAAATGGAAACAAGACAAAGGAGACAAAGAAAGATGCCAGCTGGAGTTTCTCACACTGATAGAATGATGACCCACATCTGTGCCAAGGTTACTGTCTATTTCATTTCAGACTCTCTCATTGATCCCTGTCCTCACTCTAAGTCTCTCCTTCGAATGTGTCTCTATTAACAAAGTTAACTGTCTCAAACGGCAACCTCCCCCTATCCTCTTGACCCAGGCAGACAGCTGTGCTTACCTTTGCATAAAATGCCACAATAGGTCATCATTATCAAATTAATCAAAGCTGTCACAGCACAGTCCTGCGGTCTGCTTTACACTGCACTTCAAAAACCACTTAGATCAAATAACACTTGGACTTGCAGCAAAAGAGCTCTGGGGGCAGACACACTCACAAATGAAAATGCACACAGAAAAGGGTTCAAACATGGGCAGATGGATTTTACTTAGGGAGTTAAACAACTGCACCTGAGTCATGTGAATACAGAAAGACATTGAAAACACTGAATTAAGAGGAAAAAAAAGAAATATGTTATTATAAATAAATTAAACATTGAAAAAAAAAACACACTGCTGTTTATTGATTTACTGTTTGTTTGTGATAGTTAAAAAAATGATCAAAACTGCCATTTTGGTTTGTCCTTATACACTCCAGGCATCAGACATCACATTTCTGCTGAGCAGTTAGTGTGCAATCACAAATACTTTTATTGTGATCCTTTGAGGGTGTCTTGCGGTTAAGAATCTTTTTGAGAGGGAGGTGTCATGATTAATTCTCTACAGCCTCTTGTAGCTAATAACTGTATTTCACTGGTTGGGTCAGCTACAGTGTGACATTTTTTCTCAGTATGTTCAGATGCACTATACTGCCAAAAGTATTGGCTCACCTGACTTGACTCACATGAACTGAAGTGCATTTCTAACCAATAGAGTTCAAGGATGATGTTGGTCAATCTTTTGCAGCTTTTACAGCTTCAATTCGTCTCGAAGGCTGTCCACAAAGTTGAGTAGCGTGTTCATAGGAATTTTTGACCATTCTTCCAAAGAGGACGACAAGGTCAGGCACTGATGTTAGTGGAGAAGGCCTGGCTCTCAGTCTCTGCTCTAATTCATCCCAAAGGTGTTCTATGGGGTTCAGTCCAGTTCATCCACACCAGACTCTGTCCTCCATGTCTTTATGGACGTTGCTTTGTGCTCTGGTGCACCGTCATGTTGGAAGAGGAAGGAGCCGCTTCAAACTGTTCCCACGAGATTGGGAGCATGGAATTGTCCAAAATGTTTTGGTTGGGGCTGTAGAATTATCGCGTTAATCGCGATTTGTTAATGTCTTATAATACACACCTGGAAGAGCATTACCCCACTCATATCATGGTCATTTACGAATGAAATAAATATTTAATTCAAATATTAGAATTTTAGTCTGTTTCTATTTTTAAGTCTAAATCATTTTTTACAATAAGCTGACTATTAAAAACGCGATGTGTCACGCTGTCATGGTAACAGCTTCAGCATGCGCATCGGCTGCACTCTGCTCTTGCTCTTTATGTTCTGAGGACTGCACAAGGCATCATTTCAGAGAGAAAGTTATCCTTTTAATGCTTGCTTTTTTTCCAGATGATGAAGAAAGTTTGCTTTAAAGAAACAAAGTTTAACCTTTAAATAGTGCAATTCCTTCGTTGTCACGTCTAATATTTTTCATTTCCTCCTTCCTATATTTCCTCTCTTTTTCTTCTACTGGATCTTATTCTTCAAAAGGATCAATTTCACCAGATTAAAGGAATATAAAATCACTCCTGTCTTTTCTACTGTCGTGATGCTGAAATAAACTGTTAAATAAATTATGTCAATATTTGAATAATGATAAGTTGTTAGCATTACTCCTAAACATTTTTATGTTTTTAACAAGAGCACTCTGGACCTTTATTTGTTTGTTTGTTTTATGTAAAGTTCGAAGACTGTTATAATAAAAAACTTCAGAACTTGGTGATGTGTGTCTTGGATGCAGCTGCTCGGCCATGGAAACCCATTCCATGAAGCTCTCTGTGTTCTGTATTGTATTCTGTGTTGGGCTAATCTGAAGGTCACATGAAGTTTGGAGTTCTGTAGCAATTAACTGTTCAGAAAGTCTGTGACCCCTTTGCACTGTGAGCTTCAGCATCCACTGACCCCTCTCTCCATCAGTTTACGTGATCAACCACTTGGTGGCTGAGTTGCTGTTGTTCCCAAACTCTTCCATTTTGTTGTGATAAATCTGACAGTTGATGGAGGAATATTTTGGAGCGAGGAAGATTCACGACTGGATTTGTTGAACAGATGTTATCCATCCAACAGTTCCACACTGGAATTCACTGAGCTCCTGAGAGCTCTTTTAGTGAGTCACTACTGTGTTAACCGTTGCTGTCTAAGCAGTCGGTGACATAGTTACTTCCCCTTAGCCAAACACCGCTAGCCTTTCCTAAGTGCTAGCAGGGCCTCAACCTTGTCTGCTTTCACTCCTCTGTCCTGCTCCATGTGCCATATGTGTTCATTAATGATCCTGTCTCCTTTAGTGAAGATAGTGGCAGATGTGCTAAGTGTAGCCTCATTTTAGACTTGGAGGCCATACTAGAGCAGTTAGAAGCGTGGCTACGCACATCAGATGCTAAGCCTATTAGCTGCAGTGCAGCTCGCAATACTGGAACTAAACTGCTGAGCACTCAAGCCCCTCCCGGGCAGCAGACGAAGAAAACTCAGGATGGGTTTGTGTGGGTGGGAAGGAAGCATAGTGCTAAACGTAAACACTTAGAGCTACCGAAGCTCCCGTTACGTAATAAGTTTTCTCCCCTCGGCAACACGCCAGATGAACCGTCAACTCTGGTCATCGGTTCCTCTGAAGTTAGACACGTGAAGCTCCTGACAGCCACAGTCAGGTGTTATCCGGGAGACAGAGTTGGTGACAAAGACGGAAACCTTAAAATTTTAGCTCAGAGTAAGTATAGGTTCCGTCGATTTGTGATTCACACAGACGGTAATGACGCCCGACGGAGACAATCAGAAGTTCTTAAATTAAGAATTAAGAAAGATTGATTTCAGTGATCCAAAGAGCCCTCAGAAACAATATCATCCATGAGTTATATTTAAAGAAAAACAAAGAATTCAATTTTTATGAGTAATACAATTTGCATTATAATTTGGAACACACCGTAGACTCCTTAAAACAAATTAATAATTACAAAGACTACAGAAAGTGTTGTGTCATTGAACCAAACATTTTATGTTCTAATGCAGTCTCAAACTTTTACTCTATTTTATACATTGAATTTTGTATAAAATAAAATCACATAACTTTATTTTTTCTAGTGATGTCACTAAACACTTATGCAACCAATGTCATTTGAGGATCGATTCTGCACAGTTTTTCTGTCTTTTTCCTTCTGTGTTTGATTATTTACAGTAATTCTATTATTAGCTTTTCTCGGGTCTATCTTAGCTGTGCTTTGCTAAAATTCCATGTTAACATTAGCCTTTGGTCATGCTTTTCACAACTGTTCTTGCTTCAATAATCAGACAATTTTCTACGTAAAAGCTTGCAACAGCAAACGCATCATTTCCATGTGTTTTGGACTGAAGCCAGGGCAGTGTATAAGCACAATGTGCATGTCTGTGTGAAAAGAAAGAGAGGCAACAAGGAGTGTAAGCAATACTAAATTTTCAGACAGATTACCCGGTCTGTCAATCTCTTCACAGTGACAATAAAGTCTGGACCTCAGGGAGCTTATTGAAAGCAAATATCTGAGACCCCAGAGGTCCCCCATCTCAGTCACACATGCTCGCACATGTGCGTGCACACACACAAACACACACACTTATGAGTGAACACATGTAATCCCTAAGGGTCTTCTGGACTGCTATCCACGCTTTGCTCTGCTTAATAAACCAATGCACTTCATAATTGAAAAGAATACTCTGGGGCGTGTTTGTCCAGTTTATCTGTTTAAGATCATTATATGCACTGTCAACTTGCCTGACCCAGCTGGAGCATATAGCACAAAGGGGGCCTTGAACTGAAATGCTACCCTTCCCCTGTCAGGTCAGATGGGTTAATGAATGATTATTTCTCAATTTGTAACACAATGGAATGTTAATTTAAAGGGCATCCCCTCCATCTCCCTCTGTGACATGGAACCCTCTTCTCTGAGCATCCTCAACACAAGAAGATAAATCTCAACAAGAACCATCTCTAGGGTTGTGCATGAAAGGGTCACTGGATATTTTCTCTATTTCTGGTCAGGAAAAGAGAAAATATCCAGTGAGCAGCAATTCTGTGGGTGGTAATACCTTTGTGCCATCTCTGTGGCGAAACAGGAGATTTGTCTGTGTTATCTCATTTACAATGCATGGAAGACACGGAGGATGTTTAGAAATCAGATTTATTTTAAAAAGATCTACAAAAACATCGCTAATCATGTTTCAATGTCCATTTTCATGAAATCATTCAGAGATTTCCCGGTACAGTGAGCTTCATTCGTGCTGCGGAAACTGCGCCAAAATGACGGCCGCTTATGTGGTGTTTCCGACTTTCTGTGACCCAGTTTGATTACTTTCTATTCTGCATTAACCTGAGAAGGGAAATTTAAAAAAAAAAGAATAAAATTAAATAAACATTTTATCATTGTGTCAGTGAAAATAAAAAAAAAGGTTCAGAAAGCCCGAGCAGGCTTCCTCCCCACATCGCAGCTGCTGCTCTGTCTGCCCGCCAGCTCACCTCCCTGAGGCCAGCGTGGCAAGCACGCTCACTCCAGCCTCACCATACCTGCAGTAGCTGGCGGCCCGTCCAGCATTTACCCCAGCTTCACCCAACAGTAGCTGGGATGGGTTCCAGAAACTGTGTGGCACCAAAAGCGAAAACACAGATTAGGAAAATCAGCAGTTATCCCAAGATGCCGACTCTGAGGTTCTGCCTGTGACGTTTGCCTTAACTACATTGTCATCTGAGGACAATGACTGTCTTTTGTTGTCTGACACCGAAACTCAGGGTACGAAGTTGTGTAACAGCGACATTGTCTCTAACTTGCCTGGTTATCTAGATTGTCTATCAGAAAACTAGTATAACAATCTAGAGATAATAATAGAGGACTTCCTATTTCTTTTTGGTAATGTACCCTCCCAAAAAACATACATCGAACATGACATTTTGCTAACTAAAGCTTCTCCTTTCAAACAGGATGCGTACAGAGTCAACCCTGCTAAGAGAGACTTGATGAGAAAAGAGGTAGAGTACCTCTTAGAGCATGGTTTTGCCCTTCCGAGCTGTTGTCCATGGAATTCTCCATGTCTTTTGGAGATTAAAAAGAATGGGAGTACTCAATTCTGTACTGATTATAATAAGGTGAAAGCTGTTAAGGTCCCGATGGTCATCTGTTAACACTTATTGATGATTACATAGATGAGATGGGGCCTGCGAAATTTGTAACCAAGCTGGAAATATCAAAAGGTTTTTGGCAAGTTCCTCTGACTAAACGTGCTTCTGATGTTTCAACTTTGATACCTGACCACTTTCTCCAGTATACTGTCATGCCTTTTGGTATGTAGAAATGTCCAAAGGCTGGTGAGCCTTATCATACCTTGATGCCATTGTTGAGTACTAAGAGGATTAGGACAATGCGTTGACTCTGAGAAAAGTCTTTGTGCATTTATCAGCTGCTTCGTTAACCTTGAACCTTGCCAAATGTGAGTTTGGCAAAGCACAGTTTTTTACCTTGGAAAACAGGTTGGCAGTGGAAAAGTCTGCCCTGCAGATACTAAAGTGCTGGCCATCAAAGACTTCCTTGTACCTACCACCAGGAGAGAACTTCATCACTTCCTGGGAATGGCTGGATTTTATTGAAGGTTCTGTTGGAAATTTTCCTTTGTGGCAAGCACCACTAACCTCCTTGACCAGTTCATCCGTGCCCCTTTGCTTGGTCTGAATGCCAACAAGCTTTCAATAACCTCAAATATATGTTGTGCGGCTTCCCTGTCCTGTCTGCTCCCAACTCTTCCAGGCCTTTTAAACTCAAGATTAATGCCAGTTCTGTGGGAGCAGGCGCTGTCCTTTTGCAAGAAGGTGAAGACGACCTCGATCACCCAGTTGCATAATTTTCACGCAAGTTCAACAAACACCAGGACTATTCAACTATTGAAAAGGAAACACTTGCACAACTTGCACAACACATGAATTATAGCACCTTTTGGTCTATCTAGGTTCTAGCTGTGAACACATTCAGGCAATTAAAAAATATAGTTTTTTAAGCATTTTAATTGGCTTCTTGTGATCAACGTGCAACCCATCCAAGGTGTACTCAGTTTTTGCCATACAGCAAACACTCCTCTCACCCTCCGCGAGTGGTACCTCACCCCAAGCTCAGGTCCTCTATCAGAGACCTGGAAGCTTGAGGCTCCTGCAGTATCTTAGCTGTTCCTATCACTGCACTTTTCATGGACTGAGATGTCTGAAGTCTTTCCAGGGATCTGCTGTAGCCACTCCTCCAGTTTGGGGGTTAAAGCCGCGAGTGCTCCAGTTACCACGATCACCACTGTTACCTTCACCTTCCAAGCTTTCTCCAGTTCTTCTCTGAGTCTCTGGTATTTCTCCAGTTTCTCATGTTCCTTCTTCTTGATGTTACCATCTCTTGGTGCTGCTACATCCACCACAACAGCTTTCCTCTGTTCTTTATCCAGGTGTTGAGGGACGTGTTGAGAACATAGCCCAACCGGTCTCTCCAAATGTTGGAATTTAGAAGGGGCCCAGCACCTGAGGGCAAGGACCAGAACCCACACCATAAATACACGGACACCCCTCAGTCTCAGATAGAATGTGATCCCCTGCGCATGGTCTTTTTAGAGAAGGGATCCCTCTCCCTGCATGGGGAGGGGGCCGCCGGGCCCAGGAGGCCGACACCCAAGAGACAAGGCCGCCGCTGCTGAAGGCCTGGTTCCCTCCGCCAGGGATGAGGTAGGGGACAGAAGATCAGTAGTCCCACCTTCCGTATGTAATGTATTTCTGTGTGTGTTGGGGTGTGTTTCTTGAGGTTTAAAGGGTGTGTGTAGTAAAGGGTACAGTTAAAATTGACTAGCAGGGCACTGAGAGGACATCTCCTGATTGCTCACAGTGATATCCAATCACCCTCTCACCAAGGGGCTCTAAATGTCTTCGGAGCAGTTAAAATTAGAGGCTAGAGCACTGAGAGGACATCACCTGCTTGCTGGCAGTGATGCCCACCCCCCACCCCCACCAAGGGTCCTACATGTCTAAGATGCACTTAAATCGAGAGAGAGGGGCAAAACTAGGGGCAGTGTGGGCTGGTCGTGGGTGGTTCTGGCTCACTTCTGGGGGAGGGGGGCGGTTGGGCACCAGGCCGCTGACTCGTCTGGGCACCGGTGTATGCCTCGGGTGGTCCGGCTTTTTTTTTTTTTGGCCGCACGGACCCGGAGAAAGGGTGAAGGTAGGGGTTACAGTTAATGTGGTAAGCGGTTTCCAAGGGTGGCTGTGTCTGTCAATCACTGCGCTCTGCACTCTGGGTGAGTGACAGCTCACGAGACTTTAACATTAATTACATACAACCAGTAACAACATTTAGCCTTGGACGCACTTAAAATATGTGCGTCAATCCAGCAATCTGCATATTTGCTTCATGTATTACGTGTCGCCAACATAATTTTCCATGGTTTTTGAGCTGGTCTTATGTAAATACATGTGAATAGCACCAGCCTTAGCAAATACCTTCAAATTTTGCTATGCAGAATGACACAAAAAATGTAAATCCTTTCTGCCTTTTATTTTGGGGGGTGTTTTGCTATAAAGCCCAACAATGTGCTTATTATCATTTATAGTGACTCTGGGTAGCTCCAAAAAACATCTTGTTAACTCCAAATATGCCACTATTTCCATGTAAACAACATAACCGGAAATGTTTGAACGGTCAAGGGCAGAACACGGAAGTAGGTCGTACATACAGTCCATTGACTCTGTAAATCTGTATAGATATGCTTAAGACTTGTCAGTAGTTGTGCGGTAGCCTTGTGACAGTGTGTGTGTGTGTACAAGCTTGTAATGTAACTTTCGTATGACATTTATCATATCCCATGACCTTGTGTTATCATCTACTACCCCCCCGTCCTGTCCGAGTAGCTAAAACTCCATAAAGTTCAGCTTCTATTATAAAAGGGGTTTGAATGAACACACTCGAAGAGTAACAACAACTCCAATTGTAAAAGCAAAACATGTCCATCACAAGAGGCACTCAGCTGCATACTGTGTGTTCATTTATTGGCAGGATAAAACAAAAAAAAAGAGTAACTTAAATCACCTGTCTTTCCCATACTGATGAGCGAGTTAAACTGCAGCAGATCATCATTTATATATATACCACACAGTTTATGGGAACATTTAAAGTATCCAGATATCAAACTATACTATAATAATACAAACTTTAAAAATTACTCAGAAATCTAAAAGATACACTTGTGAATCTGACACTGCATTTTCTAGGTTTTTTTCTTGCAAGTTAATTTTGTTTTACCCCTCTCAGTCTATAAATTAAAGTCTAAAAGAGAAAAATAAATATGTTGAAGTTGAGTCAAATGTCCTGAAATGGTCATATATTTGACCAACTGGGAGTAAATCTTGACATTTAGCATGCAAGTAATATTCTTTCTGTACCCAGCATTTGCACTTCTTTTTCTAACCATGCTTACCAATTATGTTTTGACAAACGAAAGGATAGAATTATCTATTTCAAGTCAAGAGTTACCATTTTTGTCACAAATTTCATCCATAGAAATATTGTTGCTAGAGAAAATTCACCTCAGACTATTGTTTGAATCCACAGCACCCGTTTGAAGTTGGAGGGTATCCTGCCCAGAGTCCCCAGTGAGCCATTTGTTCATGTCCTCTTGGTCAGTAAATCACTTAACACATCAAAGAACTCCTCAATGTGCCATTCTTTACAACAATAGGGGGGCAGACCAATGTGCAAACATGACAAGGATGCAGAACCAGAAAATGTCTTCCTTTCCTCAGGCGATGACAACTGCTCAAAGATTTATGACAGCTTGGTCTTATGATAGAGTAAACTAATCATAGGAAGCTGAAAAGACTTTTTTCTGTCTTAACTTCTCTCTGATTAGAACAATTGTTTCTAATTTTTTTTTTCACCTTTGTGTAAATACATTTCAATATGTCAAATCTAAATACATTAAATGTTTTCAGCGCTGTTTACATTTTCTTATAAAAGTGTGGATGCTTGTTTTAATTGATTATTTCGGACACAAAGTTTTCATGGCAAAACAACAAACCATACGATTAAAATAATTATTTACACAAATGCTTCAGAAATTTTTAGTAAATACATGTTTTGTTTTGAAAGAGACAAACTTATGTTCTGTGTGCAACATTGCCGCTGAGTCCTGTTTGCACATTTACCAGAAATCTATACCTCATTTCAGCCATGCACAACACTGACGTCAGGAAGGGATTTAATAATCTCTCACTACCATTTTTATAGTGGCTGGATCCCTGATCTTGTAGGTCTAAAAATTATAGGAACAGGAAACTGTTGAGGTATAATACCAGCCACTGCCCCACAACACCAAAACAGTCTGGAAAACTTAGTGTGGTGAGAATCAAGGTTAACAATGTGCCCAGGACATACATCCTATGTGGAAAGACGACTGTTCCCCAGTCTTTTGCAATATTTCAGGGCGGAAAAAAGCATCACATGTATGGGAGCACCAAACCATTGTATGCTACTGGTTTGTGTTAAGTTATGACCAGCGAATAGTCCCCATATGCTCAGTAAATCACTAGAAGTTTATTTATAGGCTTATTCAGGATAGAAGAAAAAACACCCTTGGATAAAAAGCAAGCATGTTTGAAAACAGTCAAAAATGCAGAACATTTGACAAAGCTGTAGTAGAAATTTTAAGGGAATCTATGAAAATTTTAAAAAATAATTTTCTTTAACCCTGTTTATCTCTTTTGAAAGTGTGGCAGGAAAAAAATTGACCTTTAAATTGGTCAAAATGGATTGTGGATGGTGAAGAACACTGCTGGAGTTTTGAAATTTATCTCATCACAGTGCATGAAATACTTTTTGTCAGTTTTGGAGTTTGCTATTATAATGCAATAGTGAGGAATTTGCGTTTATTTTATATATCAGATCCAAATCTTTTTTGTTTATAGTTTGTTTATTTGTTTGCAGCTTTTTCTGGGCATAAGTTAGAAGAAGCTAAGCAGTAATTCATAAATACAAACAAATATGTATGCACTTCGGTCCACACTTACATGTGTCATATACATATATGAGGGCCACAGCATGTGTATATGTACACATGCATACATGCAGTATATACATAATGGTAAATGGCATATACTTATATGGCATTTTTCTACCTTCCTCGATGTCCCATTTAGCCATGCACACATTCATTCACACGCTTTCCTGATGCCTAACACTGGCACAAACTTGTAACTACTTGGAACAAGTCAAATGCTGTCTAAAATGTACTCTGCCAATAAGTCTATTTGTTATTACTATTAGGGCTGTCAATGATAACAGGTTAACAATTTAAATAAATTAACGGGTTATGATTTCTTAACGCTAATTAATTACACTCACAATCATTTTCCGCCAGCATGCATCAATTTCTGAAAATGCACATTTTGTTGGGAACTATTCCACTTTTAACATGGTCACTTACAAAAGAAATGAATATTCAATCAATTTTTAGTACTTCATACTTGATATTTTTTAGGTTTAGATCGCTTTTTCACAAAAGTCAAACTAGTTGATCACAATGCAGCTCATGTCCCTGAGTCGTCAGTAGAGACTCTGACAAATCAATAATGAGTTTCTTTTAAAACTGTTGTTGTAGAATGAATATCATGGTGATTTTAAATGATTAGCCCATGTCAATGTAACCATTTTGTAACCGCTTTGGTTGTTTTTTACAGATTGTGGGATTCTTTTTTAAACCTCTTAAGACCTGGCATCAAAATGTGTAGACTGCTATTTTGGGTTTTATTACGACAGTAGTTATTTCAGCTTAACTGGGGCTTTGTCTAAGAGAAATTAAAAAAAAAAAAGGAGAGGCTTCAGGGGTTAAATCACCTTCTCACGCAGCTCCAGTCTCACTGCAGTCATTGTCTGTCAGCAGAACAAATGCCATCGTTCTAATTAATAAGAAACACAAACCCAACCTTTTTTTTGTTGAAATGCCTTTGTATGCTTTTTGCGTTTAGACAAACCAATAAAGACACTTGCTATTAGTTTTAAATGTTTTTTTAAAGTTATTGATCCCAGAAATCCAAATCTGAATATCTCGATAACTTTACTAAATTGTTTTTGTGCGTCTCTTGCTCAAACTAGTGACATATTCTTCTGCGCTTTACCACCATAAAATGTCATGATCCATTTATGATATGCAGAACTATAGTAGAGTATTTATCTGGAATAATAAGCCTTAAATAAAATGCGTAAATCGTAAAAAATAATAAATTAAATATCAAATACTGACTGGTGCACAAAATTCAATTTCTATCAAGTTATCAACCACATGATCGAGCCCGATTTCCGATCCCGTTATTGGGTCTGGACATCCCTAGAACAGAGCACAGGCCGAAGCAGACAGAATATTCTTGACCATTCTAGAATGACTGTATTTAGCACCAGTAACAAGCTAACAAGAAAATCCTCCATAGTTTTCACAACTGGCAGAACTGCAAACTTGTTGCCACAAGTTCAGGGATGAAAAGGATGATGCTGAATTATATGAGATCAAAGTTTTTCTATAAAATCACTTCACCAAATTTAAGTAGAAGTTTGAATAAACCTGAAATTATACAGTTGTTGTATTATTCAAACATCTACCTGCAAATACAGTACTTGCTCTGCCAGTTATACAGTAATTAAAAAACAAGTTCAGACTTAAAACAGAGAAGTTTGACATTCATAGTGCAAAACTTCCATCTCTTCTTCCGCCTCTCATATATCTGGACAAATCATAAATGCATGAGAAAACAAGATTAATCCTCACTGAACTTTCCCTGTAACAGTAGTATAATTTGCAATTTTATGGCATTTCATATAATTTGTGCGTTCAATGACATTATCCTGAATCGCCTTGTTGTTCATACCAATTCCCTTGAGCAGTCAACCAAATCTGCAACCCATCCAGCCTGTTTTCAGCCCACCACAGGGTGAGTAATGAAAAAGATATCAGCAGGCAATGAGAAGGTGTCCATCCGATTTGGTTTGACCTCTCTGTGTCTCAGCTTTCACTTTGACAGTTTTTCATGTCTCAGTAGAATCTGGGTGTTGGCCCAGCAATGTTGGTGGACAAAACATAGATTATTTGAAGCATCTCTTAATTCTTATCCGAAGCTGAAAGCAATTCTTATTTATAGGTTATGTACCATTTTCCCAGAAGTCACTTCCCAATTAAAGCACTGGTCAGAAATATTAGTCATGATAATTATGCTCTATTGTACAATGCATGAAAGGAAACAATTAATTTGGGCTATCAATGTTAATGCATTAACACATGCAATTTATTTTAAAAAATAAATGCATTAATATGTATTAACGCTGATTAATTACACTCTGCGAAGCAACTGTCTTCTATCGGTTCAGGCTTTGGCAGTGTGCATCAATTTCTGATAATGCACACTTCACCGGGGACAATCCCACTTTCAATATGGTGACTCAAAAAATAAGTTGAGATTCAATCGATTTTTAGTCCTTTTTTAAAATGTTTAGATTGCTTTTTCACAAAAGGCAGACTATTTGATATGTAATTAGGCTCATTGTCACAGTACCAAGACAATATGTCACTGAGTCTGCAGACCTCGACTGCAGCAGCAAAGGAAAGCAACGTTGTGCTGATCGTCATGATGGGTTCATCAGAGTCATATACTTATAACAGACCATTTTAGATTGTAGGCAGAGGAATACCAAAGTTTTTGACTGAATGTATTGTAACCAGGTTTTGGTGTTTTACCCCTTCCTAATGCTGTTCTAGTTTAGTCTGTTTTCTCCTCATTTTGCTGAGCTTGATTCCTGAATAAAAGACCAACTGTGGGGTTATGGACCCAGGACAATTGTTGGTTTTGTGTTTGGTGTCCACTTCCTGTTTTATTTTGTTGTCGGTTGTACTTTCTGTGTTCTCTCCCTCCTTTATTGGCACACCTGTTTTCACTTACCTCATCCCCTCCTCTTGTTATAAGTCTTCGTCTCCCCTGCACTGGTTGTCGGGTGGTTTTTGTACCTTCATGAGTTTGTGTTCAGTTTTTGAGAACTTTACTCAAATAAATGAGAAACTTCGTATTTACGAGTGTCGTCTGCATCTGTGTCCTCACGTCAACCCTGACATTACCACCCGACCCGTAACATGGACACAGCAGACGTGGAAACGTCACGGGCACTACTCCGCCAGCAAGAGAAGCAGATGTCTTGTCTTCGCCAAGGGCTGCTGGAGATGTCAAGCCGTCAGGAGCGACAACTTGCCGCGTTGGGTGAGCGGTTTGAACAACTGGCGGAGCGGGTCCAACTGCCTTTCCCTTCGCCACGCCCATCGCCTCCCACGCCGGTCCAGGGAATCTCGGATGGAGTTCCTGTCGCTCCTGCTGCACAGCTGGCCCGCCCAGAGAGGTTTTCCGGGGACTGCCGGGCCTTTATTACCCAGTGTGATCTCCACTTCCAGTTACAGGCTCCTCATTATCCTACGGAACAAGCCAAGGTGGCCTTCATTATATCTCACCTCACCGGCAGAGCCGGAGCATGGGCTACCGCCGAGTGGCAGCGTGGAGCCCCTACCTGCGCATCTCTCTCGGCTTTCCTGGAGGCTTTCCAGCAGGTTTTTCATCATACCAAGCCAGGCAGAGAGGCAGCTCGTGCGCTTATAAGATTAAGACAGCGGGACAGAAGGGCAGCTGACTATGCCATAGAGTTCCGGACCTTGGCCTCCACTAGTGGTTGGGACACTACTGCGCTCACGGACGCTTTCGTGGAAGGACTGTCCGAGGAATTAAAGGACAGACTAATCTCACTGGAGTTACCAGCCACCTTGGAACCTCTCATCGCCCTGGTTATCAAGATTGATAACCGATTACAGGACCACAAGGAGGAGCATGGCAGGGTGGTTCCCCGCCTACTTCGCAGACCCACCAACTCACCTGACTGTGCTGTTTCTCCCGCAGAAACCCCGTTGCAAGTACAGGAGGAACCCATGCAGCTCGAACGGGGCAGACTGTCTGTTTCTGAACGACGGCGGCGGATGGCGGCAGGTGAGTGCCTTTACTGTAGTAGGCGGGGTCATTTCTGCAGGGAGTGCCCAAAACACCTCTGCTCGTCAGTAAGAGTGGGCGCGCTGACGAGCGGTGATTCGGCGCTCACCATTCCTAAACCTGCTGCCTGCTTATTAAAGATTCGGGTAATGTTCCATGGGAGGGGGGGTTCGGTCAAAGCTTTGGTGGATTCAGGAGCAGAGCAGAACCTCATGGACGCCGAGCTAGCTAAACAGGTCGGTCTTAAGTGCGAGTTGTTGCCCCGTCCTTTACGAGTGGTCTCCCTCAACGGTCAAGAGGTAGCCTCCATCTATTATATAACCGAACCCATTCATCTGATTATGTCGGGAAATCACCACGAACTTACCCGTTTTTTCGTTTTTTCCTCCGCCCAGAACCCACTGGTTCTGGGTTACCCCTGGCTTATGGCGCACAACCCAGTCATTGACTGGCCCTCCAGTCGGGTCTCTGGCTGGAGTGAGAGATGTCACACCACCTGTCTGCGCTCAACTCGGCCTCCTGGGGAAGATCCCGCTGTCCCAGTAGGGTGGCCGCCCTCACCTGACCTATCCGGGGTACCGCCGGAATATCACGACCTAGCTGAGGTGTTCTCCAAATCACAAGCTCTCTCCTTACCGCCTCACAGGCCTTATGACTGCGCTATTGAACTTCAACCTGGCGCTACCTAGCCTAAGAGCAGGTTATATAGTTTGTCTAAACCCGAGAGGGAGGTCATGGAACAATATATTGCTGAGTCTCTGAATTCTGGACTTATCAGACCGTCTTCTTCACCAGTGGGGTCCGGGTTTTTTTTTGTTGGGAAGAAAGACGGGTCTCTCCGTCCATGTATTGATTATCGGGGGCTAAATGAAATCACTGTCAGAAACAGTTACCCCTTGCCTTTAATGAACTCAGCATTTGAGGCATTGCGGGAGGCCAGGATGTACACCAAACTGGACCTTCGCAACGCCTACCATCTTGTGCGCATCAGAGCCGGTGACGAATGGAAGACCGCCTTCACCACCCCTTTAGGACATTTCGAGTATCTGGTTATGCCGTTTGGCCTCTGTAATGCTCCTGCTGTGTTCCAGGCAATGATTAATGATGTTTTACGAGACTTTCTACATCATTTTGTTTTTGTGTACCTGGATGATATTTTGGTTTTTTCCAGGGACGCCAGCGAACATCGGCGGCATGTTCGTCTGGTGCTCCTGCGGTTACTGGAAAATAAATTATTTGTGAAGGCGGAGAAGTGTGAGTTCCACTCTCCGTCTGTTTCGTTTTTGGGGTTTGTGGTAGCAGAGGGTGAGGTGAGACCCGATCCGGCTAAGGTGAAAGCGGTGGTGGAGTGGCCTACACCTGCTAACCGGAAACAATTACAGCGGTTTCTGGGGTTTGCCAACTTCCTCCGTCGCTTCATCCGTGGCTACAGCTCGGTGGCCGCGCCCCTCGCGGCTCTCACCTCTACCTCTTCACCGTTCGTCTGGACGGAGGCGGCGGAGGCTGCCTTCAACAGGCTTAAGCAGCTTTTCACCTCTGCTCCTATCTTGGCCCAACCTGACCCTTCCAGGCAGTTTATAGTTGAGGTGGATGCCTCTGATACGGGGGTGGGTGCGGTATTGTCTCAGCGAGGGGTATCTGACGGTAAACTGCGTTCTTGCGCTTTCTTCTCCCGCCGGCTTACTCCGGCGGAGCACAATTATGATGTGGGAGATAAGGAATTGCTAGCAATTAAGCTAGCTCTCGAGGAATGGAGGCACTGGTTGGAGGGGTCAGCTATGCCGTTCTTGGTCTGGACAGATCATAAGAATCTGTCCTATCTGCGAACTGTCAGCTGTCAGTGCGTTTGGCGGGAGGCTCGGGCGGCCCTGTTGCGTTCAGGGGCTACCAACAAGAGGCTGGCTGATCGTCAACGCACTCCGGCACCTACTTACCTACCAGGCCAATCCGTCATGCTGTCCACCTCACACATCAAGCTTCGGACGGAATCCAAGAAGCTGTCCCCCAGGTACATCGGTCCTTTCGAGATCCTGAAGGTCATCAATCCTGTGGCGGTCAGGCTGCGCTTGCCCAGGTCCTTGCGCATCCACCCGGTCTTCCATATCTCTCAGCTGAAGCCGCATGTTACGTGTCCCCTGCAGTGGCCTTCCTCTCCGCCACCCCCTCCCCGCATCATTGATGGCCAGCCAGCCTACACTGTCCGTCGCCTGCTGGACGTTCGGCGACGGGGACGTGGCCTCCAGTATCTGGTGGACTGGCAGGGGTACGGGTCTGAGGAGAGGTCCTGGGAGCCTGTTTCGCGGATTCTGGATCCTAAGCTCATCGGGGATTTCAATCGGCGGCACCGGGACAGGCTTCCCCTTGCGCCGGGCGGCGCGCCTTGAGGGGGGGGTACTGTGGGGTTATGGACCCAGGACAAATGTTGGTTTTGTGTTTGGTGTCCACGTCCTGTTTTATTTTGTTGTCGGTTGTGCTTCCTGTGTTCTCTCCCTCCTTTATTGGCACACCTGTTTTCAATTACCTTATCCCCTCCTCTTGTTATAAGTCTTCGTCTCCCCTGCACTGGTTGTCGGGTGGTTTTTGTACCTTCATGAGTTTGTGTTCAGTTTTTGAGAACTTTACTCAAATAAATGAGAAACTTTGTATTTACGAGTGTCGTCTGCATCTGTGTCCTCACGTCAATCCTGACACCAACTTCTCAGGGATTTCAGTGGAGCTGGAGTCCAGTGCAGAAGAAGCTGCAAGCATGTATGAGCAGGAGCTGGGGTCTGTTACCGAGGTATCTTCATCTGCAGAGGACCCTTTCTCAGAGCAAGACAGATGTGATGCTGAGCAGCAATGTGGACAGACTTTCCCTGACACGACTCTTTCTGATACAGAATTAATCCACAAACAGACTTTTTCCAGATGCATTTCTTCATCTAATAAATATTACTGACAGACATGCTGATTCTAAATGTAACATTTGACTGAATGCATAAAGAAGCCCACAACCCTTAACTGTCTCTTTGTTTCTGTTGTTGAAAAACATATTCATGTTAAGTTTGTAATAAGTATACTGCTCTGCCATGAAACCATGTTGTTCCCTTTCAGTCGATTCACTCGGTACAACACATGTACTATGGGATATCACGCTCTCGCGTGTCTGGCTGAAAACACCTCTATTCACGCCTTTAGACGCCTAATGACAGGCGGGCGGGCCCCGCCCCTTTCTTATAAAGCCTTGTCTTTTGCGCCTAAACCCAGTTCTTATGCTCTTAACCTCGCTAGGAACACCTCTCTCGGCAAACGCCAGCTATGCTGCTGCTAGCTAGCACTGCCGAACTCTTTCCACAGCCGTCTCGTGGCCAGTTTAACTGTTCCTGTTGGTGCCAGCCACTGTCGCCTTTCGGCCACTTTGTCTGCCCACGGAGCTACGTGCTGATTGCCGTCTGTTTCGCCATGAGCACATGGCCAAAGAAAACTAAGCAGCAATGTTCCGTCCTCAGGAGTGCGGCTTCTCCCTGCATGACAAGGATCAGCATGAAGCCTGTCCTGTCTGCTTGGGGATGGTCCACGCCTGTGAGTCGTGCAGCCTTTTGCGGCGCTCGACTCTAGAAAGGCGAGTGAAGTTTGTGGAAAAGGCGCTGGGGAAAACGTTCGAGGCACAGCAGGATCCCCTGCTGTTGGAGTCGAAGGACCATGTCTCGTCTGAGCTACCGGTCAAAGTCCCCGCTACTAGCTGGGCGGACAACATGGAGCTAATGGAGGAGCAAGCTGACGAACAAGTGCAGCATGCGGCTTACGGGCAGCCACAACCCCAGCTTGTCTCATCCTATGAGGCTGACGATGTTCTGGACATTGGTATCGATTTACCTGGTTCCTTGGATGAGGACCAGGAGCATTTTACATCAAATGACCATGCTGCCACTGCTGTGCTGGCGTCCCCTGATGAATCATCATTTATGTCCTTGTACCGCCGCGCGGCGGGAAAGTTGGAAGTGGAGTGGCCTTCCTCCCCCCCTGCCCAGAAACGGTCTCGGTTCGCCGGATTTTTCCTGCCACCTGAACCGACTACAGTAAAGAACCAGCTGCCCATGTACCTGGACTTTGTATTAGAGCTAACATCATCATAGAGCAAGCCTCTGTCCACGGGCGTGCCCGTGCACAGCTTCGGACAGTACTGTGACCTGGAGGGAGCTGAGTCCGTGGGCCTGTTCCACCCTCCACCCATGGAACCATCGTTGGCAGCTTATCTTGCACTGGCCCATAACCACGGTGTGGGCGGCCCCGCTACACTGCCGTCCAAACATTGCCGGTTTTCGGCCGACCAGCTGGACAAAATTTACCGGGCTGTAGGGATGCGCGGCTCGAGCTCTGAGCTCCATGACTATGCTTCAAACCTACCAGGCTATGTGCCTAGCGGAGCTGGGCGCGCAGCTGCCTGCTGACAGCCCACTCACCCCCCTTCTTAACGAGGTCAGATTTACCACGGACTACACCCTCAGGATCTCCTGTGGCATTGCTCTTTCTGTCAGCAGAGGGATCGCCTTCACAGTCGTGGCACAATGCCACTCATTGCTAACTATTTCCGATGTCCCTGAGAAAGAAGGGGTGGCATACCTGGATGAGCCGGTGTCTACGCAGGGCCTATTTGGCCAATCGCTCGACGCGATCCAAACCAGGTTCAGACTTTCCATCCACCCCAGTGGGCTCCCAGAGAGCCTCGGCGCCTTGGGGGAAGAAGCCACAGTCCTAGCCAGTCTGGATGTCCGGAGCTACCATATGGGGGACATGGCAGTTCCTCTTCACTTGCCACTGAGAAGCAGTTGCACAGAGGTTTGAGGGCCCATGACACGGTTCCCCAAGCACAACCAACTCCCTGCACACGTTAAGTTTGCAGTCTGTTTGTGCCACAAAAGTTCCAATAAAAGCTTCTAGTGTAACAGCGCCTCCTGTCAGTCTCTGCAATGGCTACATAACCAGCCACGATAGAGGGTGACAGCTCCTCGCAGCACGTCGGGCGCCTGGCGACATGCCTATTTCTGTGGTGCGCATGTACCCCCCCTTCATGGGTCGAGAAAACTGTTGCTATGGGTTACCGGCTGCAGTTTCGGGTCAGACCCCCATGTTTCCGCTCAGATGTCAACACAACAGTGGGACCTTTGGCAGCTCCCATCATGAGAGAGGAAATACGATCGCTGTTGGAAAAAGGAGTGATTCGAGTAGTTCCGACTCCAGAGGCGCAGAAGTGTTGGTACAGCCGCTATTTCATTGTTCCAAAGAAGGACGGCGGTCTCCGCCCGATCCTGGATTTGCGGGTCTTAAACGGATACCTTCGATCGTGCAAATTCAAAATGCTGACACTGAAACAGCTTTTGAACGCGACCAGTCTCTGAGATTGGTTCACCCTAATAGATCTCACAGATGCTTATTTTCATGTCGTGATTCACCCGGACCACAGGCAATTTCTACAGTTTGCCTTCGAGGGCACAGCTTACGAGTACCTCGTGCTGCCCTTCGGTCTTTCACTTGCCCCTCGAACCTTCACGAAATGTGTCGAGGCGGCGCTCTCTCCTCTCAGAGAAAAGACGACTGGGCGACTGGGCTTTGACAGCAAGCTCCAGAGAACCGGTGGCTGCGCATTTGCCCCTGGTGCTGTCTCACATTTAGTCCCTAAGTTTTTCAGGAAACTTCCAAAAGAGCGCTCTATACCCCAGCCAGCAGATTTCTTTCTTGGGGCTGGAAATTTGTTCCATGTCAGGACGGGCACGTCTGTCAGATCACAGAGTGGCCGTGTTTCATCGCTGCCTCGCTCATTTTCGTTTGGGACACAAACTGTGGTTCCAGAAGATTTTACAGCTGATGGGGATGATGGCCTCGATGATCGCTGTAGACCCTTACGGTCTGCTCCAGATGTGACTCTTTCAGTGCTGGGTTCGTTCTCTTCGCCTGAACGTGCTCCGTCACCGCGGCAGGAGAATTTTCAAAGGCACGCAATGCATGCTTGTGCTCCAACATTGGAGGGAATCCAGCCTGCTCCATCGGGGTTCACCGATAGAAGGGTGTCTTTCCACAAGGTAGTGCTTCCCTACAAGGGTGGGGAGCTTTGAGCGATCACATGACAGTAAGAGGGAGCTGGACACCTGCGCAGTCCAGACTCCACATCAATCAGTTGGAGCTGTTAGCGGTTTTTCTCGCTCTGCAGCACTTCTGTCACGTTTTGAGCTGTCATCACGTTCTGATCGGAGCAGACAACACCACAGTGGTCTCCTACATAAACAGACAGGGAGGGGTTCACTCCCTCCCTCTGCTAAGGATCACCCACTCTCTGTTAATGTAGTGCAGCACTCATTTTCTGTCGCTAAGAGCCACACACGTCCCAGGACGTCTGAATCTGGGAGCGGACCTGCTCTCCAGAGGGGGTCCTCTTGTGCGGGAATGGAGGCTTCACCCGGAAGTGGTGGCTCTCATATGGGACCGCTTTGGAAAAGTGGCAGTGGATCTCTTTGCCAGCAAAGGAAACACCCACTGCCCCCTGTTCTTCTCCATGAAGGATGTGAACGCCCCCCTGGGGATAGATGCTCTGGCTAACCCATGGCCTCCTCTGTCACCGTATGCATTTCCTCCAGTGGAATTGATATTACCAGTGACAGAACGGGTACGCAAGCGGGGTCTGTCTTTGATCCTAGTAATCCCCCAAATGGCCAACGAAACCCTGGTATGCCGAAGTGATCAGCCTGCTGGCAGCATGCCCAATGCAGCCTCCCGATCCGCAGAGAGAGAAAGTTTCTTTCGTATAAAACAGCTTTGCTCTTGGCTCTCGCCTCTGTGAAACGCATTGGAGACCTTCATGCGCTTTCTGTTCATCCTTCTTGCATGCACTTTTCGGCAGATGGGTCCAAAGTCACTTTGTACCCTAATCCTGCATACTTACCGAAAATAATTCAGCGAGAGTTCCATGCTGATTGAACTTCTGAGCTTTCATCCTCCCCCCTTTGCATCTGGGGAGCAGAGGCGGATGCATTTATTGTGCCCCGTGCGTGCGTTACGCGCATACATTGAACATCGAACTCAAGCAACACGCTTGTCAGACCAACTGTTTGTGTGGTTTGCTAATCCTGCTATGGGCAGAGCTTTATCCAAGCAGAGGCTTTCACATTGGATTGTTGAAGCTATTCGCTTGGCTTACAACAGTAAAGGTCTACCTTTGCCTCAGAGTGTGAGGGCTCACTCGACCAGAGGTGTAGCCACTTCCTGGGCTCTGTTTCGGGGATCCCGTGTGAGTGACATCTGTGCTGCGGCCAGCTGGTCATCGCCTCACACTTTAATGCAGTTTTACCGTTTGGACGTAACAGCCCATAATATAGTGGCTCATAATGTCCTCCTTGCAGCATTTGGACCTCACGAGTCTTAAGATGTTGTAGTTTGGTAGCTGCTCGCAGGGCGTGTATATATGTCCCATAGTACATGTGTTGTACCGAGTGAAACGACTGAAAGGGAACGAAATGTTATGACCATAACTTTCCCTGAAGGAGAGGAATGAGGTACAAAACATTTTTGCCCCTGCTGCGCAGTGCTCGGTGAAGAGCAGCTTCCGAACTAGGTAAAGGCGCCAAAGACAGAGCTTTATAAGAAAGGGGCGGGGCCCGCCCACCTGTTATTAGGCAACTTTTGCCTAAAGGCGTGAATAGAGGTGTCTTCAGCCAAATACGCGAGAGCGTGATATTCCATAGTACATGTGTTGTACCTCGTTCCTCTCCTTCAGGGAACAGAAGTTATAGTCAAAACATTTTGTTTATTTTAAAATCCATTATAACACTCATGTCAGTATTCAGTTTTACCAGCAGGAAGAGACATTTCTAAACAGCTTTGACAATGTCAACATCAACTGTGTTGATAAAGCTTTAAACTTCAAATGGTAAAAATGGAGCCGGTAAACACCAACTCCTAAATAAAGCAACTCCAATATGAAGCAGTCCCTTTGGATGTTGTTTTCTAGATCATCGGGTTGACACTTTAAACAGGAATCACAGCTCCTCTTCCACTCCCCAAGACGTCCTAAACAACCAATCAGACTTATGCAGCAGGTCGAGAAAAAATCACACTAATAATAACACAGTATTAATTGAAACAGTCACAGTGCTTTGTCCTCAAAATGTCTGCTTTCTGGCATTTTTTTATTTGTAAATTCATCAAGCTAAGTCTGTTTTATATTTTCCTCACTAGTGCTTTGAAGAAACTAGCTGCGTTTACATGTGCAAAACTTCTTTGATCGGATCAAGAACAACTGTGAACTTAGGCCTTGAACAAAATTACCTGATTATAACAAACATTGACATGCACTACACTTTCACGTGTGCAGAGCTGTCTAAAATACCTTCTTCTTTTTAGGAGAAAAGAGAACTAATCTGAATTCTCTCTCTACCGACTACACCAGTCCTGAATAAATCAAAGAATAAATTAGCCAGTCATCTGCATCTACAGGTTTAGTAAAAACAGGCCAATGTACAATGTATTAGCCAAAGTGCAGCTATTTTGATGAATTATTTGATTATCACCTAAGCTTCTTACAAAGAAATGAATGTTGCACCCTCAGTGCCTTATATTGTCAAAGCACTCTAAAATGTTGTAATGATGTGTCTTTCACACAGTTCACCAGCAATAGTAGAGATCTGTGAGAAACATGGCTTGAGGTATATGAGGAGGCAGAGCAGAAAAGCTCAGCAGACAACAGAGAAAGGAAGGAGGAAACAGTGGCTGCTCATCCTAGAATGAGAGTTCATCCATCACTGGAATCAGTATGTGCTGTAATTACTGTGTCAAATAGATTGGAGGATGCCTGGGAGGCACATGTGTGTCTGTGGGTGGGTGTGTGCATGTGTGTGTGGGTGTGTGTTTGTGTGCGTGTACTTTGTTTGCACATAAATATTCAAATCAGCGGCTGGATGTGCTCACCTGGATGTGCTCTCACAACCATTTCGGTTGAGTGTGTTCAGAGATCTCCTGTGGACACCTTGTCTTTGTAATCCCCCCACCCCCCATCTAATACACACCAAACCTCGCCCTCCTCTGCTGTCATCTGTCATCCATAGCTGGTGTTGTCAACTGGCTCTGTCATGCATTGCTACCATCAGCCCATCAGTAGAGGAAAGCTTAATTCTTAAGAAGAATGGCCCTTTGAGAATTCAGGAGTGTGGAGCTAAATAAAGAATGCAGGTTATGAGGGACGGGTGAGAGGCCTCAAGTACTGAAGGTCAAGAAGTATTGGCAAGCTCACAGAATTAAAACGAGTGTTCCTGCCAGGTATTATTTCATAATGATACAAGTTAACGAAACTTACAATTTAACAAAGACAAAAAACAAATATAAATCATAAAGTATTTAGGAACAATCAATTTATTTTCATACTCAGTAAAAGTTAAAAGTGGCTCATCAGAAGTCTAGTTTAAAGCAGCTGCTCTGGTTGTAATGCTTTGCACATTGGGGATGTGTGTGGGGGTTAAACATCCTTCTTGTGCTTGTGGCCTGTCCTCGTGCTTGAGAAATTATTTGAAAAATGGGCAGTGGATCTATAAGCCATATGGCTGAGCAGGAGTTGTGACAAGACAACCAGCAGAGCCCATAGAGGGGAGATAATCGTGATCACCGCTTGGTTGCTCAAGGTTGGTGATCTATGTACTGGTGAGGCAGTGGTAGATGTGAGCACCAAAAAGTGTGTTAGTCTGGTCAAAGTATTTGGTAAATTGACAAGTCCAAATTTATGCAAAACAAGACAATCAATACTATGTGTGCAGATGTTTCTTTATTTCCTCAAGGAATTTGATTTTCTTTTAACAAGCAATCATTTACATTTCACATGCTTTAGTGGGCTACTCTGCATTATGTTTTCTTTTAAAACATGTGACAGCAATTTTCATTAATTCAATTGGATTCAATTTGTCAATAAAGTTCACAATCAAGGTAATCCTAGGCTTTATGCAACATTTTAGAAAACTTCAAACAGGCATGAGTCATGACAGTTGTTATGATCAAATTTACAGTGGTCTCAATTTCAAAACTGAGCATAGGTTATGATGAATGCAAAATCTGGAAACGTATGAAAAGAAAATAATGCTATTTACAAAAGGGCGCATAGCAGGTTTTTTATTTAAAAATAAATAAATAAACAACTCACCACAACGAGCTGCATGTTAATGCACATATGTGATTCTCCCACACCCCACCTTTAATTATCCATAGAAAGTCTATGTTAATGAGCAACTCATTGGCAAGCATTCAGAGGCGGTTTTTGCCAGCCAATCAAGAAACATAACTTCCATGAAGAAAGAATAAACAGACATGTTCTGGTACAGCAAAGTTGAGGTGCTGCTCACACCAGAGGAATACGTTTTGAGGAAATGAGGAGGAAAACATTTTGTTTGGAAGTCTGAGCTCAAATATTAAAAAACAAAAACTTGAAAAGCAACAAAAAATAAGTTTAAAAAGGGCTCATACTTGAAGTTTTGAGGCAAAAAATGATACCTGCTCAAGATATGAGTGTGATGAGGGAGAGATCGTGTGAGGCACTGAACATTTTTGTCAACAATTGTTTCAGAAACTGTTAGTGGCAGTCAACATGGGATTTGAAAACAATTCAGGCCACTAAAATACACTAATTCACACCCATGCACAATCTGTAGATGTAAAACAGCCAAGTAAATACTAGGAAAGGATTGGGACTGGGTATTACACTTGAGACTTCAGGACCCTTTCCCCAAACACCTAAAAATACCACAAAGCAGAGTCCCCTTTATAAAACAGCCAAGCCCCAGTTCCTTTAAACAAAGAAACAAAACGAAAACATTGGCATAAAATCTAAAAATAAATATTCCAGTTAGAGTAGGAAATGATGGCTCTCAGTCCATGTTCAAAGCTCCAAGGAGTGTCCAGCCAAGCCTGGGGCATTGGACTCTTGCATATTCATCCCTCTGTAATTGCTCACATCCCATGAGCTGTCCTAGGGGAGCGGATTTTACACTCCAGAAACAATTATGAGCTGTCAAACAGATCCATGCATCCACAGTTCAACCTCACTATCAAGTCAACTGGGGACACTCAGGTATTTTGGGCAGGCATGAAGCTCTACAACACAAGCTCAAAAGCCCAGGACAAATAACAACGAAACCAGACCACTACATTCCTAAAAAGGGGAGAGACAAAGATCCAGAGCGTGCACACACAATTTTGCCAAGCAAGAATAACCTGCTCACTTCAGCCCAGTAGCATTAAATTGGATGTTAGGTGTTGTAGAGTTCTTCAATTTGGCTTTTCTGTTCTTCAAGTCAGAAGTTAAAAAATAGTTTGATTATCCAGTTTTTTGAGCACAAGGAGTTAATTTACAAGATCAAAAGCTTCTTTTTCCAATACTGTCACAGATAAGTTTCTGATTTTAAATAGGAAGACAACAACAAAAAAACAAATTTAAGTTTTCCAAGAACTTTAAAAATAGTTATTTGGGGAGTGTGTGAATATGTGTGTGTGCTAAACTCAGATAAATACAGAGGGTTGTGTCAGGAAGGGCATTCGACATAAAACTTAGCCAATTATATGTTAATAAGACCCATAACATCAAGACATCATGACATGACATCAAACATCAGGGATCAGGTCTGAGCCCCTTCCTGTTTGCAATAGTGATGGACCAGTGTTGGGTGTAACAGATTACAAAGTAACAAATTACTGTAATTTAATTACTTTTATCAGTAACGGAGTAACGTAACGAATTACAGTTCAAATTTCTGTAATTAATTACAGTTACTGGACTATAGAAACCCTCGTTACTCAATTACTTAGGTTTTGTAGGCTCTGACATTTTCTCTTGGTTAGATGAAATGAAAACGCAGATTCTTTTAAAACTAAACGGAGGAACTAAAGCATACGTGCATGTAGGTGCACGCAGAGTCAGGAATTGTTTAAAGTACAGACATGCCGTCATTGATGCAGTTAAGGTGCTTTCCAAACTGGCTCAAAGATGACAAGAAAGGAGACGCTGTCCTGAAAGAAGTCCTGTCATCTCTGCGGAGCAGCAGGTGAGCGGCAGAGCAGAGATCCGCCCCATGAACTGATGTGTCTGTTACGAATGAAACGACTTTAAAGCCGCTCTTTGGAGTGAAAGACAAGAGTCTGCTCCTTCCTGGTACTCGGAGACAATTATTTCTATATCAATTCACCATTTCTTTCTTTTTCTCTCTAAGTTGCAAGTGACTGATCAATATGAGTTTGCGCTCAATACACTCTGTGGGGGCAGGTGGTGGTGGGGGGTGCATAGTTTGGTAGACTTGCATTCATTCATTCATTCATTCATTTTCCAATCCGCTTTAACCCCTTCGGGGTCACGGGGTTGCCGGAGCCTAACCCGGCTACTCATGGGCGAAGGCAGGTTACACCCCTGGACTGGTCGCCAGTCTGTCGCAGGGACCACAATCACACACCCATGCACACCCACATTCACACCTACGGACAATTTAGAGTAACCAATTAACCTATGAAGCATGTTTTTGGACGGTGGGAGGAAGCCGGAGTACCCGGAGAAAACCCACGCATGTACGGGGAGAACATGCAAACTCCACACAGAAAGGTCCCCCAGCCAGGACTTGAACCGGGAACCTTCTTACTGTGAGGCAGGAGCGCTAACCACTGCGCCACCGTGCAGCCCGCGGTAGACTTGCAGCCGTGCAGAACTCTGCACAAAAGGCAGATGTAGAGAGAGAGATACTGATGCATTGGGTGTAACTCATTGTAATGGAATACATAAAGTTGTCCAGAATGAACATGGAGGAGTTTATTAGTTCCTTGTGTTTTCAAAAAACTGGCTTGATTGCAGATTTGATAGAGATACACATAGAGATAAATATGAGTATAACCGTTTTTTCCACATCTGACTCTGAGCTGTAGTATAGACCACATATGTTGTAACAGTAACTTATTTTTGTGTCATTTTCCACACTGATGTCTGCATTCAAATGAAGCAGGTTATGTCTTGAACCATGTTCACACCTTGCACAAGGTTATTGCTTTAAAAATGTAGTTTTTTTCCTTTATTTTAATTTTGTTTTATTTATTTACCTTTTTTAACCACAGGCGTCCTATTGATATTAAAAATGTATTATTCAAAGGAAACTTTTTTTAAATTAAAGACAAGAGGATCTTGTTTGTGCGAAGATATTTTTCCTTCAGAATTTGCATGAGTGGAAAAAAGTAAAGTTAAGTAATGAGAAGTGAATTACTTTTTCAAATGAGTAATGAAATATCATTACAATGTTGATCCAGTAACTAAGTAAAGTAATCACTTACTTTTTAGAAGCAACCCAACATTGTAGTGAACAGACTGACAGATGAGGTTAGACAGGAATCACCATGGACTATGATGTTTACAGATGATGGTGTGATTTATAGTGAAAACAGAGAACAGGTGGAGAAACTAGAGAGGTGGAGGTTTGATCTGGAAAGGAGAGGAATGAAGGTTAACTGCAGCAAGATGGAGTTCATGTGTGAATGAGAGGAACCCAAGTGGAAGAGTGAAGTTACAGGGAGAGGAGAGAAAGAAGGAGGATTTGAAGTATCTCGGGTCAACAGTCCAGAGGTACTGAGGAAAGGACAGGAAGCAGAACTGGAGGTAACAGAGATGAAGATGCTGAGGCTCTCTTTAGGAATGACCAGGATGGATAGGATCAGGAATGAGTCCATCAGAGGGACAGCACATGTTAGAGGTTCTGGAGATAAAGTCAGAGAGGACAGATTGAGATGATGATGAATTTAAAAGATGATGGTTAACTTGCCTACAGTCCCAGTAACATGTATAAAATATTAACTGATTCCTAACAAGTCATTAGAAAGTAATTTAGTAACAGCTTCTTCATGATCTATAACTAATTAATAAGGTACATTTATAAATCCTTAACAAACTGTAAACTCTTACTTAACAAGTCCCTTTGTACTCAATAACTAACAGTTTAACAATGACTTGTTAACTAGCTATAAAATGGTAGTTATTGTAAACACCAGCAGTTCTAAATAAGTTCTAAATAAAGATGGCCAACATCAAAGAGCAGACCCAGATCCTTGTCTGCAGCAACAGCTGGGGAACCTTTATGGGCACGAGAAATGTCAAGATCAGCAGCTGCTGCCAGTCAGCAGTAGTTGCACTTCTCTGGCACACTTCAAACCAGAGTCCTATTGAGATAGCGTTGTAGTAGGTTGATGTTCTAGAAATGGACAATAAACTATTTACAGAGACCTGCTGGACCACTTTGTGACATAGTATAGAACAGTGTTTTTCAACCAGAGTGCTTGATCTGTGGTCTTGGTTCATGAAGATGCACAGGTGTTCAATGGGATCTTGTTCATATCCACAAAAACATTTACTATCACCAGGATATCAGCTCTGTGTTCATCCAAAAAGGCCCTGATAAAACAGAGTTAGGAACATGAAAGATCATAAAATATTTTTTTCTTAATCTTTATTTCATTCTATTAAAGACATTTTGCTAAGAATGAGGGTCCTGTGACTTAGCTGATTTTGGAAAGTCCTGTCCCTTAAACTCTCTCCACCTATCATTCTTGGATGTTTGAGCACTATGCTGTCAGTCTGACCAATCAGGCATGGTTAACGTCCTCACTTCCTTGAGCCAACGTGGCTCAAAGTTTCTCAGTTCCAACAAAAATAGAAGCTCTAAATTGTGTTTAGTGGTTTTGTTTCCCCCAAGATCTGTTGTCAGACAGTTTAAAAAAGTGCATAAAATAATAAAAATGAAATACATGAGTTTGTCTAGCTTCAGCGCCACTCATAGCACTACATCTCCCATGATGCATCAGTTTAAAGTGACGGCATCTTTTATTGTGCTGCTGTTACCTGTCGTGAATCACAACAAACGCAAAAATGGAACAGATAAATGCATTTCAGACTTTAGGCACTTTTGAAAATGTTGAAGTCAAGTTTAAATGAAAGTAACGAGAAATAGGATTATGGTTTAGTGGCCAACAGCAACATTTAAACTAAATTGAAATTAATTTATTCATTCACAAATCTTTTTTTTTTTGTTTGTTAAATTTGTTTGCTTAGACAAAAGAAAAAGTTAAACAAACATGAAAATAACATTGGTCTTTTTCGTGTAAAATTTACCAAGCATGTTGTCATTATATAATTGTTTAAAAATCACAGTTGCTTTGACCTAAACATACAAAAAAAATGTCAATGAATAAATTACTTTTCAGAATTTCATTGAGGTTACATAAAATTGCATTGTAATGAACTGGAGGGAAAACAACTAGGTAACCTCTCAATGAATGTAGTTGTCAATAATAATTAATTAGCCAAAATGGGCAAACACAGGTGGGGCCACCACGGAAACTGCAGACAAACCTAATTGAGGCCCACGTATTCGGCCCACTTTGAAACAATATGGGGCCTGCTTGGCTTTGCTGGCTGGGTAATAACCACTTGAAATTTTAACATGAACATAATTCTTTTAATGAATTGAGTATTAATTCTGCACGGTGGCGCAGTGGTTAGCACTCTTGCCTCATAGCAAGAAGGTTGCCGGTTCAAGTCCTGGCTGGGGGACTTGAAACAGTGTCACCAATGGGGACCTTTCTGTGTGGAGTTTGCATGTTCTCCCCGTGCATGTGTGGATTTTCTCCGGGGACTCCGGCTTCCTCCCATCGTCCAAAAACATGCTTCACAGGTTAATTGGTCACTCTAAATTGTCCCTAGGTGTGGATTGTAAAATGAATGTATGAATTGAGTATGGTGTGCAAGTGACAATGAGAAGGAGCACAAAAGAGAGGAGAAATGAAGAGGGCTCTGAAGATCAGAAAACTAGTGAGACTTGCTAGAATTCTCTTTGTTGGGGTTTTCTCGTTGGTTTGTGGGAACAATGCTACATCAAAACAACCTTTTAACACTATGAGGTAGTTTTATCTGCTCAAGTGTGAAGTAGCATACAAAAGTAAATGAAGTTATATCCGTATTAGGCTTTTCCTGTCTGTTTGACTCAAGTCAGCAGTAGTATTCTTGTGTGAAAATGCCTTTAAATTACAAGTTACTGTTAAATTCTTAATTCTGTGTTAGACTTACCTGACTTCCTCCAATGGCTGTCAGGTTGTGTTTTTCCTGATCATTTAGCTATTTTTGGAAAGGCTGTAAAAATTTGACAAGGCTGGCAAAGACAGCCAATCCCACTGACTGAAAAAAGTGCCAGAAGAAAATGGAGTAAAAGCAGACTACCTGACCTTATGTGATGAATACAGGTACACTAACACCCAGCACCAGATGCCACTTTACCTTCATGTCTTTGAGCAAGGCGATGGTGCAAAGCACTCAAAGTAGATGTCCATGGGGGGGGGGGGTTCAGCTGGTAAAATTGTTTTCTCCTTTTCAAGGCTGACATGTAATGAAGTGTCCTCCGGCAGAACCCCCCCCTCCATTTGCCCCAGATGTGCTTATTGGTGTGTGATGATAGAGGCAAAGCATTGAAAACTGCATACATAATATAGGTACAGCCTTTATAGTATTACAAATACAATGTTAGTAAGTGTGTTCAATGGTGAATAAAAATAATGTCTTCACATTGGACAATCTGAAACATGGCTATAAAATAGAGCTTAAAAATATTTCAAAGTCTAAGACTTAATTACGGGCCATCAATCCCAGGTACGATTGTAAAAAAATAAATAAATAAACACTTTTAGTTGGACTTAACCGTTATTTTGAAGTATTAACAGCTTCACGCATTGTGGAAACTTTTAAATTCATTGTTTGCAGAATGAATCAACAATTAACTCAATCACAGGATTGAGCCCATGATACCACCATGTCTCGGCAACCTTCATTTTTCTCCATAATGTCTCTTGCGTTGTTCTCTGGGGTTATCAGTGAAACATAACATTTGATGCCATTATGCTTATGGGTTGTTAGGGAATTGTGATGTGGGTATATCTTTGCACACTAGCTATCGGTATGCCATTCAATTACAATCGCATCGTCGGACCAGAGAGCAAATTGGATGCTGTGTTGGTTAAAAAAATCTCTTGAAGAAGTGTAAAGCTTAGAAACTTTAGCATAAATTAAGAAAAACAAAACAAGAACAAATATGTGACACAAAAAAAACATAACCACATACCTTAGCGTGATGGGACAAAGTGGTGGGAATTAGATGATTTGGCAGGGAATTACAAAATAATTGTGGTTTTACATACAGGAGATTAGGTACTTGAAACAGTTGAGTAATTCACAACTCAAACCATGTGTGCTGAAGGAAAACTGAACTCAACTGAGTACAGAAAAAAAATTGAAAGCATACAAACTAAACAGACAGCTCCATCAATACTCATTAGAATTAAAGTTGATAGTGTTCAATTTTTTTTTTACTTTTTCTGTTATACAGTATGCTGACAATGTAGCCACGAGACCATCATGGAAAAATACGTGTCTGGCGTGATTTGCAAGTGAAAGCGGAAACAGCACACACTCAGTTCCGCGCCGGTTCACAGCGCTTCGAAGTGCAGTGTAAACTTAGCCTCAGGAAGGGCATCCAAAGTAAAAGTTTGCCACTTGTAATATGTTACTAAGACCCATGACATCAAGACACCATGACATGACATCATACATAAGGGGTCCGCTCTGGGCCCTTTCCTGTTTTCAATGTTGATGGACAGGCTGACAGATGAGGTTAGACAGGAACGACCATGGACTATGATGTTTGCAGATGATATTGTGATCTGTAGTGAGATCAGAGAACAGGTGGAGGAGAAGCTAGAGAGGTGGAGGTTTGATCTGGAAAGGAGAGGAACTCAATTCAATTCAATTTAATTATATAGCCCAATATCACAGCCATAGCCATCTCATTGGACTGATTATCAATATATTGCAAGAAGCAAAAAAGTTTATTAAACATGTAAAAGGAAAAACTCATAAAAGAAAAAACCCTATCTTTTTTTTTTTTTTTTTTTTTGGAGGGGGGACGGACTAAGAAACCTCAGGGTTGCCCACATGAAGGAGAGATCCTCAACCCCGGACGGACAGGTGATGTGCTAAAACTATTAAAGAAAAGTGGGCTTCATTAATTCTATAACTACATGGTTGAATAACAAGTATATGTCTAATAAACAAACACGTCTAGATAAACAGCTACAAGTTAAGGTATCAGCTAAGTATTAAATAAGCAAAGACATGTTTGAATAGTCTATCAGATGGGCTTCATCCAGTAGGAGATGTGGTAACAGCTGGGGCTGCTGGAAGAGCCAGGCGAGGTCATGGCCAAAGACAGGGGTGGGAAGAGCCAAAGGCGAGGTCACAGCCAAGGACAGGAGCAGGAAGAGCCAAAGGCGAAGTCACGGCCAAAGACAGGAGCACAGATGATCCGCCTGGAATCAGAAATCTCTCCCACTCCCCCATAGGGGGGTGGGAAAGAGGGACAACATGTGAATCGCACTGCACCAAACAGAGGCATGATGAACAAAATAAAATAAAGCAATGGCAGATGGCAAATGATGTAATGAAGATTGCAGGTGGAGAGAGGGTGGGTGGGAGAAGGATGCAGACCCGGGTTAGGGTAGGGTTTATTGTGAGATAGGTAGAAGGTTAGTAGAAAAGGAAAGACAGAGATGAAGGAGAGGGGGTTGTGGACTTGAGTATGTTGTGTAATGCAGATGGGACTTGGGGGTCCCTTGGAGTTTGAGTGAGTGCAGTGGGATCCAGTGATCCCTTGAAAAAAAGGTGCAATGTAATGTTGTGCAGTTGGGATTTGGTGGTCCCTTAAAATTAAAGTGAGTGCCATAGGACATAAAGTCCCTTAACGTGTATGTAGTATGGGAGGGAAGGGTGGAAAATAAGAGGAAGTCTTGAGGTGGAGGGAGATGGGAAGGGATGGGGGGGAAGGGGGGACTGAGCAGGAGCGAGCAGAGCCAGCGCGGCAAACCCCATCACAGCAGGTGAGGAGCAGCAAGTTAAATAATCTGTGATTGCTAGCTAGCCTGGCAATAATCCTGTCCAAAGAGGAATGTTTTATGTTTAACTTTGAATGTAGAAACTGTGTCAGCCTCTCTTACATGAGCTGGGAGTTTATTCCATAAAACAGGAGCTTGGTGGATAAAGGCTCTACCTCCACCTGTACTTTTAGAAATTCTAGAAACCACAAGCAGTCCTGCATTTTGTGAGTGAAGTGTTCTGTTTGGTTGGTAAGGCTCTATGAGATCTTTAATATAGGATGGGGCCATACCATTCAAGGCCTTATAGGTTAGCAGGAGGATTTTGAACTTGATTCTAGATTGAACTGGGAGCCAGTGAAGTGAAGCTAACACAGGAGTAATGTGTTCTCTTCTGCTGGTTCCTGCTAACAATCTAGCTGCTGCATTTTGAACAAGCTGAAGACTTTTTAGAGAACTTTAAGGACACGCTGCTAGCAAAGAGTTACAGTAATTAAGCCTAGACGTAACAAATGCATGGATGAGTTTTTCAGCATCACTTCTTGATAATATGTTTCTGATCCTAGAAATATTGCATACGTGAAAAAATGCAGTTTTACAAGCCTGTGATATGTGAGCCTTAAATGATAAATCCTGGTCAAATAAAACCCCCAGGTTTCTAACTGTGGGATTGGAGGCTGTATTTACACCATCCAGGGAGACCATCTGAACAGGTAGGGTATCTCTGAGGTATTTTGGGCCTAGTATAATGACTTCAGTTTTTTGGGGGTTTAGGAGGAGGTCATTAACTGCCATCCAAATCTTGATGTCACTAATGCAGGCATTAAGTTTCTCTAAGCGGTCATTCTGGTCGGGTTTAATGGATAAATACAACTGTGTATCATCCGCATAACAGTGAAAATTATTCCAGTGTTTCCTGATTATATTCCCTAGAAGCAGCATGTAAAGCATAAATAGGATGGGTCCTAGAACTGAGCCCCGTGGGACTCCGTGGCTAACTCGACTATAATGGGAGGAATGTCCATTTACATGAACAAACTGGTACCTATCAGATAAATAGGATTTAAACCATTGAAGAGCATATCCTCTGATCCCTATGTCATGCTCTAGTCTCTGGAGTAAGATGCTGTGGTCTACAGTGTCAAAGGCTGCACTAAGATCTAACAGGACCAGAATAGAGATTAGTCCTTTTTCTGTGGCCAGTAACAAGTCATTAGTGACTCTAACTAGTGCAGTTAGCCGCAAGATGGAGACCCAAGTGGAAAGGGAGGTTACAGGGAGAAGAGATAAACAAGGTGGAGGATAAATGCAGGAGGAAAAGACATGAAGCAGAGCTGGAGGTAGCAGAGATGAAGATGCTGAAGTTCTCTTTGGGAATGACCAGGATGGATAGAATCATGAAATGAGTCCATCAGAGGGACAGCACATGTTAGAGGTTTTGGAGATAAAGTCAGAGAGGCTAGACTAAGATATATATGAGAATACCAATATATATGAGAATATATTGGTACAAGGATGCTTAGTCTAGAGCTGCAAGAAAGAGGTCTAGAGGAAGACCAGAGAGGAGGTTCCGTGAATAAAGACATGAGGGTAGCTGATGTGAGTAAAGGAGGCAGAAGACAGGGTTAGATGGAAGAAGCTGATTCGCTGTGGTGACCCCTAAAGGGAAAAGACAAAAGAAAAAAAAGAAGAATACAGTGTGTTGATGGTCTGGAAAATATATATATATATATATTTATTTATTTATAAAATAATAAATATTATATACATATATATATATAGAGAGAGAGAGAGAGAGAGAAAGAGAAAGCGAGAGCGAGCGAGAGAGAATTATGAAAGCTGTTGGGCATTGTTAATATGTTTTTGTCATTTCAGAGATTGAGGTTATTTTTACATCCCACCCATAATTTTTCAAGTAATGCACATACAGAGTACCAAAACACTTACATGTAAAGGGCTCTCCTCTCTTCTATTTTTCATGTTTTACAACATTTACAAAAGCCTTGATTTAATGTCTCCCTCTACCCCATGCCACCCTGTTTTCAAAATAATCAGAATAAGAAATTTGTTATTATTATTTAAATATATAAGTTTCACCCTTGGTCATCAGTAAGAGCTAAACAACTAGCTTCTACTCCTGAGAGAAAGCTAATTTTACTACAGATTTGAAACTGTTATTGGTTAGAAAATGGCAACAGGGTTTGACAAAGATTTGTAATCATTTATAATGTAATAAAAATTGCAATATTGATCTGTAAGCTGAGCTAATAAAGCCTTTGACAATGTATCACCTAATATTGATGAACTTGTAGCAGAAAATCAGTAAAGTTAAGGTATTATTTTTCATGAAGTTTGAAGCCCAAACGTCCTCCAATTCTGGAATGATCCATTTCTATGGTGAAAAGTACCACTGTCCCAAAAGCTAAAGAGTTTTTCAAAGTGAGTGCTGTGTTTAACAGTTTATAAATTAGTTTATGATTTTAAAAGCTCCGATACCATTTAAAAAGTACTTTCCTTATTTCATGACCCTGACCAATAATTTGTAAGTTTTCTGCTATGACATGAAGTGCATTGGTGTTGGGTGGGTGTCTCTTAAGAGAGCTCCCCACCACAGCCTCCACACCACACTAACAGATACCTTCAAACATACAAGTACCAATTGCAGACTGATATAATGGAAACGTGAATCAAATTGGATGGCTGTAGGGGGTAATGGACAAGGTCCAGGCATGTCAATGTCCAGCTGGCAAACATGTTCAATGTGTATGGAAGATTTTTGGAGTCATAATGCAATACTATGCAATTCAATTTCAAATTTGAAAATGCACTTTTCAGTTGGCAATTCAACATGCCTTTCAGGATTGGAATATGAAAATACAATTTGAAATTTAGAATTCTAATTAAAATTACAATTCAATACAACAAATTTAAAAATAAAGTATTCATTAAAAACAAAATCAATTACAGTTGAAATTGTCTTGAGTTTTTGATGTCATATTTCAAATGACAGCGCATTTTGCACTTTACAATTCAATATTCTATTTGATAACTCATTTTGAATATTTGGCTTGAACGTATTTTGCAGTTTACTATATAATGTTTAAAAAACATGACAATTCAATGCATGGTTTGTGTTAAATTCATTCTAAGGTGTATTTTCACTGGAAAAATTATTTGTTCCAGACCGAGTCTGCTTTATTTGTTCCAGATAGAACCTTAAACCTTGCGTCTACAACAGTGAGGATGACCGTGTTAGCCTGTGATCTTGGCTGGTCGGTGATTAAATCCATGGTGAGGTGGGACCATGGCAGTTGAGGGACAGGCAAATGCTGGAGAAGACCGGGAGGCAGTTGTCGTGGGGTCTTGGCCATTTGACAGGGGGTGCACCGAGACACGAACTGAGCTATGTCTGCCTGTAAGATAGACCACCAAAATAAGTTTTGAGTCAATGTCTGTGTGGTGGCCTGGATGTCTGGAGGTGGGGTTGTAGTGCACCTGATGTAATATGTGGTCTTGTTGTGAAGGAGGGACATAGGTGAGGTCAGCCGGACAAGAAGGTAGAGGTGGATTGGAGTTGTTGATCTCAGCCAGTTCGGCCATGATGTCCCATTGAATGGGGGCCAGGATCAGAGAGTCCGGGATGATATTTTCAGGGTGACTGGAGTGCTCCTTAGTGATCTTGGGTAAGCGGGACAGGGCGTCTGCTTTCCCATTCTTAGAACCAGGTCAATAAGTGATCTCAAAGTTGAATCTAGAGAAAAACAAAGACCATCGACCTTGGCAGGCGTTTAACCTCTTCACTGTTTTGATGTACGCCAAGTTTTTATGGTCAGTGAGAACTGTGAAGGGCTGAGATGTTCCTTCCAACCAGTGCCTCCACTCGGAGAAGGCGTCTTTCACAGCGAGCAGCTCACAATCTCCCACGCCGTAGTTCTGCTCGGCATCAGACATCTTCCTGGAGAAATGAGCACATGGGAACAGTTTGGGAGGCAGAGCATGTCACTGTGAAAGCACTGCTCCCCCTCCGGAACAGGACGCATCCACCTCGACCACAAATGGGAGAGTGGGATTGGTGTGATGGAGGATGGGAGCTTGTGAAAACCTCTGTTGGAGGGTCTTGAATGCGCCAACGGCTTCTGGGGTCCAGAACAGATGCTCGGGAGAACCCTTCAGCATGGAAGTGAGCGGGGCCGCCACGGAGCTGAAGCATCTGTAAAAGTTAGCAAACCCCAGGAAGCGTTGAAGGTCTTTTACCGATGAGGGCTGAGGCCACTGCAGCACAGCCTCGACTTTGCCCTGGTCCATGGCCACCCACTGGACACTGATAATGTAACCCAGAAATGACACTGAGGTTTTATGCAAGTCACACTTCTCTCACTTCACAAAGAGGTTGTTGTCAATGAGGCAGTCCAGCGAATGGTGGGATCATGAGTTTTGAGCCATGGAAGCCCTAGAATGACAGCACACTGAGGAGAGTCAATGGTGAAGAGGCAACGTGTCTCCTGACAATCTTTCTGACTCCTGAGCTGAAAGTCTTGGGTGACAAACTTGATTTGACCTGAGTCCATGTATGGCGGAAACTGCCACCTGCGAAGTGTAGGGAAGCAGGGGAATATGATTAGCTTGAGCGAAGGCTAAATCAATGAAATTCCCTGCTGCCCCTGAATCTATCATGGCTTTGGTATTAATCTGTCTATCCTGAACCCATAATAAAACAGGAATTTCAAAAGTAAGAAAAGTCTCACTCACCGGCCTGCCCGAATGACTGGGCAGACAATTGCGACAGGAGACCCGAAGATGACCGGGCTGCCAACAGTAGAGACAGAGGTGTTCGTGTATGCGCCAACCTTTCTCTTCCGGGGTGAGGTGAGTGGATCCAAACTGCATTGGTTCGGTTGTGGCGCTCTGGTTCTGCCTCGACAGGTTGGCAGACATTGAGGGAAGGTCCGCTTTAGCAATGCTGGGTTTCCTAGCTCGGAGGAGATTGTCCAGTCTAATGGTAAGAGCGATTAGCTGGCAAGTGATTTCTCCCTGCAACTCAGCAGAAAGTCCTCCGCGAAACACAGTCTTGAGCCCGCACTGTGGCCACTTGGTTTGAGCGGCCAGGGTTTGGAATAGTAAGGAATGAGCAGTGGCTGAGTCTTTAATGTCCAATAGTTTCTCCCCTGGTTCTTTTCCGTCGATGGGATGTTGGAAAACATCACGCAGCAGCTGCGTGAATGAGTCATATGAGTGAAACGGCAGGGATCCTCCAGCCCAGGTTGCGGCATGCCACTCTAAGGCTTCACCCGACAATAGCAAACATAGGAGGGATACCTTGGATTCCTCAGTGGGGTATTGGTGGGCCTTTTGGTGTAGATACAGCTGGCATTGCATGAGGAAGCCATTACAAAGTGCTGGTTTCCCACAAAACTTGTCCGGTAATGTGAGACGGGTGACTGTTGTAGACGTAACAGGCGGGGAGGGTTCACTCGTGGCGACTGGTGGAGTAGATCCGAGAGTAGAACCGGAAAGACCTTGTAGGCGATTCAGAATGGCTTCTGTGGCGGTCGACAAGTGTTGTAGTTGGCGTCCATGTTCCATCAACAGGTTGGCAAAACCAGCGAGATTGGAAGATGAAGGAACACCCATTGCTGGATTCGTGTCAGGCGTAGTCTTCTGCAAGGACGAGGCTGAAGCGTGTGTATCCACAAGCAAACAGAGTTTAATAAACAGCACCTTCGCCTGTCTCGACCACGCAACAGGCGAAGGTCAAAATAGGGGGCAAGGCGGGAGACGAAGGAAACAGGCAAGGGTTCAAAAACACACTGGCAGGAGGATAAAGGGAACGCTTAGACTAAACAGTCACTAGGAGGTTAAGACTATGCATGGAACAGAGAGGTGAACAAGCATATATACAGTGGTGGTGATGAGCTGATGAGAAGCAGCTGGTGCAGACAAGATGGCAGAGGTCCGATGCACCGGATGACTGGATGCTGACACCAGCAATTATGGGGGCAGGTCAAAACAAAAAGAAATAAGATACTGCATTTTGCAAATCTTTGCTAGGATTGTTTACTTGTTCAAACATTTTATTTCGCTGACAAATTTCAAACATCTATACAGTAGATTGCAAAAGTATTAATACCTCTTGAATTTCTCTACATTTTCTCACAGTATGACTATAAACAAAGATATATTTGTTTGGAGTTTCATGTGAAAGACCAACACAAAGTGGCAAACAATTCAGAATTGGAAAGAAAATTATACAAGACCGAACAAGGAGAGCACTGATCAGAGATGCAGCCAGGATGCCCATGGTGACTCTAGATGAACTGCAGAGATCTACAGCTCAGGTTGAGGAATCTGTCCATAGGACAACAATTAGTCGTGCACTGCACAAATCTGGACTTTATTGAAGAGTGGCAAGAAGAAAGCCATTGTTAACTCTATGTTAAATCCAGCAAAAGATTGTGCCACTAAGCTTGATTTAACCCATGGCCAGAATAGAACAGTACTTTTGTAAACATGTAGAGACTTGAATTTGGTTGAGATATGGATAGAACAACATCCAAATACAATTGAATTCTCCTATTTATCTAGTTCTCTTTCTGAAAAGGCTTTCTGCTTGCTACAGTGTGGGCGCACACTGCTTTGCTCTCTCCTCTGCTTTTAATTTCTGCTGATTATTTTTTCTTTTTAATCACACCAGCAATAGTTATTGAATATTTTCAAACTATTGGGTCATATTTTTTTACTCAAAACAAAAGTATTTTTAGTAGCATTCCTTTGGAAATATTATGTCTTAATTATTGAAATTGTGAAATAGCTTTAATGCAAATATGTTAATTATCATGGATAGTTTTGCTAAGGTGAAGGTGATCTATGGCAAGAAAACATCTCAATGAAGAAATTCTATACTTATAAAAAATTTAAAAAAGAGGTGTTGAAAATCTGAATGCAAATGGAGAAAGAATAAACTGCAGGTTGATTACAACATCTATAAAGAGAAACTTCACTTTTAATATTTACAACTGTGCAATGCAAGGAAGCTCTATTTCTCTGACATCATTACCAAAAACTCTCATAATTCTCAGGCCTTACTCGCTACAGTTGACAGGCTGACAAACCCCCCTGTGTCAGTGATATCAGAACTTTACTCCACCAAAGCTTGTAATGACTTTGCTAAATTATTTACAGAGAAAATCAAAACCATTAGGCAAACTATTCTTTCATCAACTACAAGTCCAGAATGTGAACTTTATCCACTGGAAACCAATTTAAACCCCATGCTTCAGTTTCAAACCCATAAACAGTAAAGACCTGGAGGACATTCTAAGTCAAATGAACTCCTCCTCCTGCTGTCTGAATATTCTACCCACATGTTTTTTCAAACAAGTTTCAAAGATCCTGGAGTCACCAGCTGTTTATCATGCAATCACTGCAAACAGCATTTAGGCAGACACCAGGTGTAAAGTCTAGCATTGCTGTTGCCTTCATTCCTTGGAGCTCCAACAGAAAAATTGCCTGCTGCGACGAGAATCTGGATTGGGATCAACTAATCGCCTTGACTATTCTGCTGCTATTCTATTCTCCTTAACTATTCTGCTGTTCTCAGAACAACATCCTAAAAACGTTAAATTTCAGAGTCATATCATAGTCCTCTATCTCTACTGCGGTCGGCCCAGTCACTTGTGAGCATCATGCACCATCCACCAAGACAATCGAGAGTCTGCCTTCTGCCAACAGCAGTGTCTTCAGCACTGATTCTTTCACTGGCTCCCAGTTGAATCTAGAAACAAGTTCAAAATCTTCCTGTTAACCTACAGTGGCTTGCAAAAGTATTCAAACCCCTTGAATTTCTCCACATTTTCTGACATGACCACAAACATAAATATTTTTTATGTGAAAGGAAAGACCAACACAAAATGGCACACAATTGTGAAGTGGAAAGTGGAAATGCATAATAGTGGAAATGTGACTCTATGTCTCTCTAAATCTGTTTTTTATTTTCTTCATCCTGCCGGCGAGGCATATTCACTGACAACATTCAAAATCACACTTTCAGCTTCAGGCTCATTGTGCTATCAATACTCTCTTCACCTCCAGAACATTTTTGTTCTCCTTGAATACCTTGTTTTGTCTCTATTACCCTCCATACTATATTAAAACAGTGTGAACCTCCTCCCAGTAAAGGTGGTGGTTGCCTTTAACCTGGGTCAATACTGATCATGTTTGAAAGTTTCATTTGATTTGCATTATTGGTTTGGCTTTGATTGGATGCCAGATGCCCTTCCTGACATAAGCCTCTTTATTTATCTAGACTTAGAGCAAACGAAAGCACAGAATATTTCCTCCTACTTATTGCCGAATGCTTTACCTCTGCACAGCCGCCATGTAAGAATCAACTAAATCATACATAAGGCAATCCAAAATGCTTTGCAGAAAGAAAAAACTGATAGCACAAAGAAAGAAATGTCAATTAGAACGGCAAAATCCCAATCAAAATATGAATGACAATTAAAATCTATCCCATAAACACAGTTTGGTTAGAAAAAAAAAACTTTCTTTGGAAAGCTTTTTACATAAACCAAACTATGAAGATAAAAAAGATCCCAAACCCATGAAACATTCCAGTTCATTAGGTTCAAGATTTTAACTTGTGCTGTGGGGTCCAGATGACCCCACCCATCCCTCCCATCACAAAGGTGAAGAGGATTTAATGTCTGCCAGGGACACCAGTGAATATATATATTTTTTTAAGTTCAATGAACTGTCTTGTGAGTTCCAGATGACCCCACTCCCAATGTTAATGTGTCTAGGATAGCACAAGGGTTATTAAAAACATATTTTATGCCACTAGATGTCATTGAAGGGAACAGTGAGTGAAAGGAAGCTGACCAGGTAAATCAACTCAGATAAAGTCGGCTCAGGAAAGCAGCTCAAGGCAGCTACTCAGGACCACTGCCCATCTCTTTTAAACAGTTCAGGCATGTCTGCTTACCATCACAGAGCAACAAAACAAAAGAGCATAGTGTTGGGCAGGAATCAGGTTTAACAACTCAAAGCTTAGGTTTCAGTTCTTCAAGACTCTGGTTTCAGGAACAAGTGACCACAGAAGTTAAACTGAAGATGAGCCACAGGCGGTGGTCAAGACAGTAGCAGTAGCCACAGGATGCAGCCCTAACAGTAACTCTCTCCCCACAACCGGCTACTGATGGTCAAACAGGCAGATCAGTCGAAAAACGTCGATCCCTCTTCTCCTTGCGGAGCACTCCACAACCCAGCCGAATGGGTCCCTCTCCAAAAACCATGAGAAAGCTCTTGCAAAATAACCGGTAATCCTAAAAAAAAGAACAAATTCAGGGAACACACGAACTGCGACAATCAGAAGGAGTAATTTGTAGGATAAGAATGCCACTTCTGTTGCTCCTCATAAAAATATATCCATCTGGGGACAGCAAATGTTGGCCTCACTGGCAAGAACAGAATCTGCTTTATCAGTCTTTCCATTTCATCGGGAATGGGAACTCCCTACTACTGACAATTGCTCTAATAATTTGTTCTGGTTCCAGGTTAAGACCTGACATTTAAGAATGCTAACTGAAGAGGTCTAGGAGTAATAGCGTTGTCATTTACTTTATGTTTCTGGATAGGCACAGAAGGTATGTTTAGCTCAGGTAAAATCCTTTGTCTGTGTTTTGGCCAAATTACATGCTCCCTGTCAGTAACAAGTACAGGAATGGTGTAAGTTTCTAATGAGCATGGTCCCAGGATTTTCTGGAGAAAGTCATGACTGTTGGTAATTTCACAGCCTGGACCCTCCACACATCAAAAAACTGACTTCAGAGAAGGTATATGATGTCATATAGGAGGGGGTGGGGCTTTATGTTGTCCCTTTGAAGGTTCTGGGGACAGAGTTATGGGGGACAAAAATTGATTGGCCAGGGGAGTAGATCTAAGCCCAATACCTACTCGCTCCATCATCTCTCCAGTAAATTGCAGTAAACAGTAATTGCAGGAAACAGAGGTGATGAGGAGGTGAGGGGCAGGTTTGGTATCCAGGCATCCAGCGTTAACTCTTTGCTAAACCAAGTATTCAAATCAGACCTATAATAGCCATATTGGCTCGGTTGAGACCCAGGTTAATAATGACCGCCATCAGTGCTGTTCACCGACGGGATGTCAGTAGAAATTGGACTACTGTCTACTATGCTTGAAGAAGGAGAGGAGAAAGGTGTGTTCATAGGGAGAGAGTGACAAGGAAAGTCATTAGTGTTGGACTGTGAGTAGGGACTTTTTGATGTGTTTCTTTGAACTATGACAGGAAAAAGCAGTTAATTGACATGATGCAGATGAGGAAGGTAGACTGTGTGTCCATGAGACCAGGTGGAAAGGTAGCAAGGCTGGAAGCTTAGGAGCAGGGTTCAAGTTGTTCTATCATGGTGGAGATGGGAGGAATAATGGAGTAGGAGTTATGTTAAAAGAGGAGTTTGTTAGGAGTGTTGTGGAGGTGAAAAGAGTGTCAGATTGATGAGTTTGAAGATAGAAATCGAAGGTGTTATGTTTATTTTTGTAGATTTGTATGCCCCACAGGTAGGATATGAGCTGGAGCAGAAAGAGATATTCTGGTTGGAACTTGATAAAGAGAGGATGAGCATCCCTAGAAGAGAGAGTTGTCATTGGAGCAGATTTCAATGGACATGTTGGTGCAGGAAACAGGTGAGGAGGAGGTGGTGGGCAGGTTTGGTATTTAGAAGAGGAAGGTAAGACAGATGGTGGTTGATTTGGCAATAAAATGGAAATGTCTATAGTGAATACATTCTTTGAGAAGAGGCAGGAACATATGGTGACCTATGAAGAAAGAGTGGAGGTAGAAGCTCACAGATAAACTACATCTTGTGTAGATGGCATAATCTGAAGGAGATCAGTGACTGCTAAGTAGTGGTTGGTGAGTGTCTCCAGACAGCATGGGATGGTGGTGTGTAGGATGACTCTGGTGATGAAGAAGAAGAAGAAATAAAGGCCAAAGGCAGAGAAGAGGACAAACTGGTGGAAGCTGAAAAAGGAAGAATGTTGCAGGACTTTTAAGAAACAGTTAAAACACACTCTGGGTGGTCAGGAGGAAATCCCAGATGATTGGATAACTACAGCTCATGTGATCGGAGATGCAGGTAGGAGTGTACTTGGTGTTTAATCAGGAAACTAATTTGATAAGGAAACTGGATGGTGGAATGAGGGAGTGCAGGAGAGTATACGGAGTAAGAGGCTAGCCAAGAAGAAGTGAGACACTGAGAGGACTGAGGAGAGCAGATAGGAGTACAGAAAGATGCAGTGTAAGGCTTATGATGACTTGTTTCCTAGGTTAGGTAGTAAAGACAGAGAGACAAACCTATACAGATTAGCAAGGCAGAGAGACTGAGATCGAAAGGACATGCCGCAGGTTAGAGTGATTAAGGACAGGGATGGTAATGTGTTGACAGGTGTCAGTAGTGTCATGGAAAGATGGAAATAATACTTTGAAGAGTTGATGAATGAAGAAAATGAGAGAGAACAAAGAATAGAAGAGGTGACTGTTTTAGAGCAGGAAGTAAGAAAGATTAGTAAGGGTGAAGTGAGGGGAGCATTGAAGAGGATGAAGAGTTGAAAGGCACTTGATCCTGATGATATACCTGTGGAGGTATGGAAGTTTCTATAAGAGATGGCAGTGGAGTTTCTGACTGGGTTTTTGATCTTAGGGGGGTGAGAAGATACCTGAGGAATAGAGGAGAAGTGTGATGGTGCCCATTTTTAAGAATAAGGGAGATCTGCAGAGCTGTAGCAACTACAGAGGAATAAAACTGATGAGCCATACAATGAAGGTATGGAAAGAGTAGTCGAAGCTAGACTAAGAGCAGAAGTGAACATTTGTTAGCAGCAGTGTGGTAGGAATGGCAGGTTGGAATGGATGGAGAAAAGTGTGATCAGGTGTGATGTGTGATAGAAGAGTTTCAGCTCAAATGAAAGGAAAGGTTTACAAAACTGTTTTGAGAGCAGCCATGTTGTTCAGCCTAGAGACGGAAGAACTG